>VZTU01026272.1:186664-368599 GCA_013400835.1 Zapornia atra
CGGCTCGGGGCTGCTCCAGTGCAGGCTCGCTGAACGCGGTACCCGGAGCGGCAGGTAAGTGCGAGAAGATGCGAGACGGCGGAGAACGGAGGGGAAGGCTACACAGCATGGTCCTGCTGTCCTCATTGCCACCGTCCTCACCCAGCCCACGCCGACACGTTCCCAGAGCCAGACTGCTGCTGTCATCGTGGCGTATTCAAATGCCTCCATTACTCATCAAGAACAAAGTAGGACTATCTAGTAAATGAAAAACCACCACATGGCACTGTCCCCTGCCTGTTATTTATGGCTGCTTCCTTTTCCACTTCTCAAAGACTACCGTCCATGTCTGCAGCAAATCATAAATCCTCCAGCTCATGCGAGGCAGCTCCAGATCAGCAGAGGAAGCAGGCACCTGGGCTGCAAGCCCTGGTCAGCATTGGAGGTGAAAGCAAGAGCAAAGGTAAATATCCCTGCCCAGAAAACGTACTCAGGGGTTCCGTGCACCAGAGGGGGAACAAGCGGGTCTCAGAGTGGGAGATGGGCAGGTCCCACCCAAGGCATCAGGCACGAGTCTCGCCCTCCTCCAGCGACTTGCAAGCCAGATTCCCAAACAGACTGTCCCTCCAGCAAACGAGTCAGAAGTCCTAGGTGCTCTGCCTGGTTCCAGCACTAAGTCCCTGCACATCCTCACTTAGGTGCTTCTCCTCCTGGAGGGAGGTGGGCATGACCTTCTCTCACTTTCCAAGGATCCAGAAAACGTGGAGGACCGGAAGCATTATTCCTGGGCTTCAATAATGAGCAAAGTCTGTCACCTAAGGCCAGTGGGGTCCTTTTCTTCCTTCCAGGGCAAACGAGTCCCCACTGTGCCCTGGGGACAATGGCAACAGCTCACCAGCCATGCTGGCGGCAGAACGCCCCGGTCAGTGCATCTCCCACCTTGCCTCAGCAAAGAACACACAGACCCTTCCCCTTGCAGGCTGCAAACAGCGCTCTGGATTCAGCACATTTTGCCTCATTTTTACCCTATCCCCCCTCTCCTTTCCCCCACCAGCGGTTTGAAGTTTTCTCACCCTTTGCTGGCAGATGCCACACAGAGAGACAAGCTCGCTGTCCTCGATCTGCTTTTCAGGGCTTCTATAAAGTAGGGCACCAGCATCAGCCCAGCGTCAGGTTTTTGATACATTGCTGGAGTAGCCAAAAATAATAACAGGCAGCTTCAGTCGATCTTTTCCTTCTCAAATCTGCAGCTGCAGCAGCAGCAGCACAGGGGTCCTTTGTGCAGCTGAGCAAAAATATGGTGCATGCCAGACTAAAATCCCAGTCAGGGATCCAGCATTCCCACCTGAGAGCCGGGCTCACCAGCAGCTCCCAAGGAGCATGCAGGGGTCCCCAATGAGGAGCCCTTGCTTTGCGGGGTGCCCTTTCCCACAGCCATTCCGTGCTTTGCTCTCTGTACTTCCTTTAGCACCTTATCTCCCCGGCTGCAGCGGAACACACTGAGGTGAAGTTACAGTTTTACCTGCCCTCTGATCTCCCTGGCAAGGCACGAAAAGCAGAACCTGAACTCTGCCACAAGCCCTCCCACTCCCTCACAGGGGTTGGAGAGTGGGGCTGACCCAAGGCGGTGGGACAAGAGAGAATCCAGGTCCTCTCTGCAGCCCAGCTCTGGAATATCTTCTGTTGCATGTTCAGAGACATTATTAGGACAATCTGGAAGGAAGTACTGAACGCAAGAAGCATGTGCTTTTGGCCTGAGTTCCAGCAGAAGCCAGATGTGCTGGGAACTGTGGCAGCCCTGTGGATGTAGGGACCCTGCACAGCTCTGCTGCTGCTACCAGACACAAGGATGAAGACCAGCAAGACACAGCAGCTGAGCTCTGCTGGGAACTGCCTGGCTGAAATTCCCCTGTCCCAAACCTCAAATTCCAGGCTGTTGATCTGTACAGAGCTGGCACATGAGCCACATGTCAAGAGATAAAGAACCAGATGAACTGGGAGCCGCAGGTGCTGCGTGGTCCTGTCCTGCTGCACATTCCTTCCTCACACTCTCACCTCTGTGAATGACAAATGTGTTTCCTGAAGGTAACCTGCTGCTGTGGCCCTGTCCCAGAGAGCTGCCCATCCATCACGCAGAACTTGGGTTGGTGTCTGAAGCACATGGATCTCTTGGGGCTGTGGCTCTGTAATGTGCAGGTCATTCATTCCCCATGGCCTCTGGATGGAATATCCCTGTGAAGCTCAGGAGGTACAGACACTAAAACTTTGGGGACCAGGGCCTCAGGGACAGCTCCTTCCCCCTCCCCAAGGAGTGCCAGGCAGTGGAGAAGCTGCACTCAACTCCATGCTGCTGCAGCAAGCATTGCTGCCACCAAAGAAGAAGTCTGGATGTCAGAGTCTCACCCAATTTTATCTCAAGCCGGGGTTTTTCCCAGCTTGTACCTCATTCCTTATCTGCACAGGGAGGTGGTTTCCTGCAGACTGTTGTTCTCCCCACAGGCAGCTCCGTTTGGAGGGCGACAGGCAGTTGTACAACACGGGCAGAGCTGTTATTATCACTGCAGCCGCTGGGGTCACTCCCCAGCACAGTACGTCACCTCTACCCCTTCTTCACATTTGCACCTCCTGTTGCCTTGTCAGAGGGCAGGTACAACAGTCCCTTGGGCGGGTTTCTGAAGTTTTCCAGTCCCAGTTAGGCTCAGTGATTATTATTTGCACTATCCACAGTCCCCTCTCCTTGGGCCAGGCTTACTCTCTTTCCTTGGCTGGCCGGGGGGGGGCATGGTCAGAGCTTTGGCTCCAGCCCTCTGGGCACGACCTTTCCAAACTCCTGCCCTGCTTGTCTTTCTGAGCTATAAAACTGAGGTACCTCTCACTTTTTGCCAACTCTGAAGCAAATGCTTCATGGCCATCCTGTCCATCCCTGGGAAATACCCAATTCCCCGATACCCTCAACTGGAAGTGGAAGGCACTGTGATTACCTGGATTTATTCCAGATTTACAGTTCAAACTGAACACCTGTAGATGTCCTAAAAGGACCCGGTGTAGAAAGGTCAAACAATTCCATACTTCACATAATTAAAATTAAAAAACAGTCACAATTGCACAACTGGCTGGCTCTTCCTGGGTGGCTGCTCAAGCACTGGGGCGGGCACAGTCATTACTGGGGGGTTCTTCTGATCAAGTCTTCAGTGGATACACTACAACCTAAGGCACTGCTGGACAGATTTCACTGCAGGTACCGCTGATGGGCTCTCGGGACCCCCCATGTTCCTCCATCAAACTGTGTGCTCACAGAGCAGCCTCTAAACACCCCAGAACCAACAGCCCGACAGCCTGTAACCGTGACGGTGTTTGTTTATCTTGTCCTTTGGTTTCGAGACAAAGGGAATGGGAGGCTGAAGGGCACGGCATGACCCAGCCCCACGGGCTACGGAACAACCGTCAGATTAAACCAAGAGATTCCAGGAGAAGATCCCTTCTCCTGCTTTATTAGAACGTGCTCGGTGCTCACACAGGCCGAGCTGCGGCAGGGGGGCAGCAGAACTGACATCCAGCACTTGAGAAGAGCCCGGCCCCCCAGCAGATAGAGTATTTAGGCTGCAGGAATATTTAACCTCTGACTAGTGCTGCCTTTTACTCCGTATGTCAGAGCGACCAGACAGTGCATCTGGACCGGCCAGTTTCTCTTTCTGCATGTAATTAGCTTCACCCTTCCGCTCTCCTGAACGAGCAATAGACTCTCCTCCAGGAATGTAATCCCCACCGACAGGAAACCTGTCCTTACAGAGACACCACTCCTCTTTTCTGGGGGGTTTATTTAAAACATAACACTCTTTATTAGCCCCAGATTTTTCTAAACCTTTCTGCAAGGTCCCGTTCCTATGAACATTCAATATCATTCTGGGCTATTAGTCTCGCTTCAGAGGCACTGCTTAACGTTCAGCCACACTTTGAGCCAAGAAGCTTTTTGCAGGAGTCAAGTTGGGAATTTCAAATCTAAACTACCCAGGCTTTGAGCCTGGCAAACACAAATACATGTTTTAGCACCTAAACTATGTTTTATTTTGATCTGTCCCCCTGTCTAGCAATATTGGCACAGAGAATCGCTTGGGTTTAATGGGTAATAACTGACTTCAGCGACTGAATGATCTTCTTAAACTAAATGATGTTCTTAAAACCCAACACCCAGTCAATGAAAAGTTTACACTCGGAATCAAGTTAGGAAAATGTTCTTTCGCTGCTGCTGAACTCTTCCTTTAAAAAAAGCAGAAGGAAAGCTCAAAGCATTGTAAAGTTTGTTTTGATTGTGTGTGTTTTATCCAGAGATGGCACTGGGATATAAAGCTAATTTCTTCCCATCGCTTTCTGCCTTCGAGCCAGAAAGAGTTTAGTGTCTTTTAGGGATATAAAGTGCATCCTGCTCAGGGGAACCTTCTCTGCAGATGGAACAGGAGAATCACAGCAATGAAGTTGGTGGTTTTCTGCAGCTTTCAGAGCTGCAACTTAGGCAGCCTGTCCCACTGTCCCCTGCTCTCCCCTGCCTCCAGCGTCTTATAGGACACAGAAGACCTTGGAAGACACCGACTATTTTTGCACTCTTGTACACAGCCCTGAGCATATGCTGACAAGGCGAAGGGAAATCAGAAAGCCCCCAGCAATGCTGAGTGCATGCAGGCCCCCAGCCCCTCAGCTCCATCCCTGGGCTTGTCTTGCAGCAGAGATGCTGGAGGTAGCTATGGGCCCCCTTCTCCCGACAGCCTGGGGCTTTCCCTTCCCACTGCTCTCCTCAGCCAGCCGCCAGCAGCAATCAGCAATGCTGGCACAGGAGCCACAGTGCCTCTACAAACAGCCACATCCATACTAAAACCATCCCCAAGTGGTAAGGCATGGGTGTCTGCAGGATCTGTGCAGGGATGCCTGGCAGAACGGGACCTCGGGACAAGCCACCGGCACTGGGAAGCTTGCCGATCCTGGCTGCAGACCCCATCTACCCCCACATTCAGGTAGGAAAAGGAAAGATACTTTAGAGATGACCTCAGTGCTCTGTCCATCTCTTTTCTGACTCACTGATAACCCCCTTCCAGGGATGACCTGCTTGTCTTCCCCAAGCAGTGCGTGGGACAGCTCTGCGCTGAGCCCATCAGCTCCAGCAACCTGGCTGGGACCCCAACCCACTGGCCAGGCTGGCTCTTACCATTCCAGACCCCTGACCAAGAATTAAACTGGGCAATACTGGGGTGCATGGCCTCAGTTCTCCAGCTTGTTTTGGTTTTTAAAGTGCAAGCATTGTTACCACACGCTTTCTGCAGTAACAGGGGCAGCTACTCCCAGAACTGATGTAAAAATTTGTTATTAAAACTTACAAACTGTGAAAAAAACTCTTTAAAAAAGTCCAAATCCTGGCACTGCCCTAAATTAAATTCCAGAGGCAGCCTGCTAGGGGTATGTGGATAAGCAGAGAGGCAAGCCTGCATGCAGTCCTTATCCACAACCCACACCTGCTGCTCCTCCTGTACCTCTAACTAATGAACACGGAGCACAGCCCAGAGGATTTCTGATATGGAAAAGGTCAGAGTGAAGATTTGGGATGGAAGAAAAGATTGAACGGGGTTCATAAATGACAGCCCCTTTTTAAGACTAAAATTAATTTTTTTCAATAAATAAGGGGAAGTGAGCTTTCCTCCAAGTCAGACAATGCAGCTCACCCTGGATGCAGGCTGCTGGTGGGAGGAGGAGGGCTGTGCACTCAGGAATCAGTGCTAATGCCCTAAAAAATTAATCTCGGGAAAGGACTTCAATGGAATAGGAATGATTTTATATAGATCTCTGTATGGCAAGAGCTGCTGGAGTATCACACCTAGAGTAAGTACAGCCTTCCCCAAAAAAGGCACTGTCATTTTACAGAGGGTTGGTGTGGTTACACTGCCTTTCGTGCCTCAGTTTCCTAGCTGTGGCCGCAGGCTGTTAGATCAGTGATCTCCAAAAGCTGCTGGGGACTGTTAAGAGCCACTTAGGGTTACACAGGACTGAGGGCAGGATGTGGCTCCCTGAAGATGAAAACTCAGGCTATTCTACTTTAATTGAGAGCCCTGGTTTGTGATTTCAAACTGCAGCTGGGATGGCACTCTCCAGAGGCCAGGCTCTTATCAAGGCCACGGTGAGTGCCTCAGCCTCCGCATGCATCTATGGAAACTACCGTGTTGTGCCTCTTGGTTCCTGCAGGACAACATCGACCGTGGTGGCAGCAAGCTCCTGCCAGCCCCAGACGTGCAAAGGCTCTCAGCCTGGCTCAATAACATCGGCTTTAGAAGAGGAGGAGCAGCCAACTCGGGGGGCTGCAGACCCACAGCCTCCCCTTCACTCGACCCAAGCCATCTGCATCGCTGCTGAGCTTCCAGGGGTCCCGTTGCTGCTGCCAGGCTGGAGTTGAGAGCGGAGAAGGAGCCGCAGGGCCGTCCCTGCAGTGCAGCAGGTACAGTCTGGGGCTGCGCTCTCCACGTCGGCTCCGATTTACCCTCTAGCCTAGAGAGCAGACGGGGTGCCGGGATCTCACACCCATCTGCCCTTGGAGGGATGAAAGTTCAGCTCTAGTTTGGTCTCTGCTCTCCTTCTAAAGGGCTGTCCGTGGCAGTGGAAGGTAACGCCTTCAGAAAGCCCTCGGTGTCGCTACCAAGACAGGAGCTTCCACCAGGTTGGAACATTTGTTTTCCTAACACTCACTTATTCCTCTCAGAGAGATGAAATTAGACCCAGTCAATCTTTCTGGCCAGAAACCCTTTTTACCACCTTCCTGATGGGACGTGATGAGATTCCTGAATGAGGGGGTGTGAGGAGCCCTGACACAGGGAAATCTCCATCCTCTTCCACTGGAGAACCAGAGAGACCCTGACTGAAAGCTTCGTGCTGTGGGACGGGCACGGAAGCAGGAACAGGGATGGTGCTTAGCCCTGACTCAGTAGCTGCCCAGGAGAAACAATTTCCTTCTGTAACCACGTTATTTCACAGCAATCTAGTTAGACAGATGCAAAGCACTGACACAGATGCACCGAAACTGGTTTGATCCTTGCCTGAACAGGATTAACTTGCCTCAGTTATTAACCAAATTAAACCCCAGCTCATCTTCACTGCAGAAATGGTGTGTTTTACACCAAAAGTGCGTTCTGCAGGGTTTTATAGACCAGCAGGATCTGTGAGGGTTTCCTTCACGGTGGGCATTTGGGGTCACCACTTGGCTTGACCTCAGATGACTCGTCTGAGGGAGAAGTGTCCCTGCTGCATCTGCAATCAGGCCCCGTTCTTAATGTAACCCTGTGTTTTAGGCCATTAGCCTGAGCTGATCACAGGAAGAGTGAAACCCATTCAGACATGCTGCACTAAAAGCCCGAGTTGATGTAACCAGACTGAGTTAAAACAAACCTAATTGCAAGGACCCATCTCCTCCTGCCGATCTCGTCCGGGGTCCAGCCCCTCCGTGCCGCCTGACCTGTCCGCCTCCCCGGCGCTGCCTTCCCAGCTCTGACAGGGAGAACCTGCCACAGCACAAAACACAAGTTCTTATCCTGCTGTCTTCTGAGGAAACTCAGAATGGTTTCATCTGGAAAGTGAGGGCTCAGATTTGGGTTGTGCCAGCAATTTCTCAAACCATCGCCTCCCACAGAGGTTCTCCTTCCTCTGCTGGAACACAAAGCCATCCCTTGGGAGGGAAGAGCCAGCAGCCCTCTCTGCCCCATGCCCTGTCCCCTGACCTGCTGCTATGCCAGCGCCACTAAACCACTTCTTCTTATCCCACCAGATGCTCAGCTTAGGGCAAATCCCTGGGAATGTGTTCACATTAACAAAATTGCAATCTGCTCCTGAGCTGATGAGGCTGCCCTGGATTTACACCATGGTGGCTAAGGGTGCGCGCCCGTGGGCACACGTGGCTGAGGGCTCCATGCCTTTGCTGATGAGAAATAAGATGAAGCAAAGAGAAGGGGCAGAGCCTGACACCAGAGCCCCCAGCCCAGCCAGGACAGCACCCCTGGAACACCAGGGTGGGTTAAGGGGCTCAGGGAGGGGAAGGTGAGGGACTCCCATCAGCTGCCCGTCAGCAGAGTGCTTTGCTCTGGCAACAGGCTGAAAACTGGGCAGGTGACGGGTCTGTAGGTGTAAGTGACTGCACAGATCAGCCTGTTTCACTGAGCTTGGCCACGCTGGCCCTGGGAGAGGCAGTGATCATGCTCCAGCATCAGCCCCAGCTCGAGCACTGCCGGCAGCTCCCCTCGCTCAGCACTGACTGCGCCTGCCAGCCCCTGCCATCACTCAGGGCAGGCTCACAGCACACCCCAGGGACCCGATGCTAGAGCAGGGTTATGGCAGGACAGCCCAGAGCACGAGGCTGAACTCTGTGGTCCAGCCCTGCCAATCCCTTCCCAACACCCACTGCCCTCCCCTTGCCCTGTTCCCGGCCCTGCTGCCTCCTCTCCCCATTCCCTACACTTCCCAATCAGATGGGAAGGCAGGTGGAGGACTTAAAGGAAAAACAAGCTACTAAAACCCCAGAGCTGCCCAAGAAGAAGGTGGGTCCTCAGGAAGAACCTGAGCCTGCCTGTAACTCCCAGGCACTGGAGCAGGGAAGCCGAAGAGGGGAATAGTGGGTGCAGTGCCTGGGTGGGTTGGGAGTGGGCAGTGCCAGCACCTCCCAGCCTGCAGCCAACGGATGAGCGCAACTCACCTCCTCGGTGGCAGGAGCCAGCTGGCTGGCGGCTGTGCCGCCTCCTCTCCCTGCCAGTGGCTGGATGCCTTATATACCATTTCAGTAGATCAAAACCGAAAGCAGCAGGTTCCCAAAAGAGCAACAACACTGTAAACACTGCAAACCAAAGTCCAGCCCAGCCCAACCAGTCCCAACTGCTTCCCACTCACCATCACAAACAGGACCTGTAAGCTGTTGAAGTCACCAGTGCTGCACAAGCGGCACTGAAACTCCAATGGCTCCGTATAACGACCAGAGCTGTTTACAGAGTACCTGCTGTGTGGCCCTAGGCTGTGCTGTCTCCTTCCCAGCACAGGCTGGACCCTTGGCCGTCTCCAGATGTGCCTGCCACGGGGCTGGATGCTGAGCAGGACTCATCCAGGTGACACACAGGCACTGCCAAATGCCGGGGATTCAGCTGAAGGGAATCCCCAAACCAGCTCTGGGGAGAGGGGAACTTTTCCCAGCAAGACCTATGCCCGCTCCCCAGCTGGGAGCCCAGCTGGGCACCCAGCCTCTGCTCCCCGGCCTGGTGTGCCCAGCCCAGAGGCCACGTGGGGCTGCCAGAGGAGGGACCCTGGCACCTCAGACCATGCCACAGCTCCAGTGCTCCCAAAAGCAGCAGCCGGCCATCTCAGTCCATAGTGGCTGCACACTGTGAGGTGAAAAGCTCCGTTTCCTACTGTCAGCTCCCTCTACTACTCCTCTCTGCCTGCGCTGTTTTCATGACGTCACCTTCCAGAGCAGTACGGCCGCTGCTGGCTGCCAGACACAGCGACACGCTGGGGAATGGTCTCACTGGGGGTGATTGGTGGAGCCTGATCCACTCCCGGCGCTGGCGGGGAGGCTGCACTCCTGCCCTTGTGTCGAGTCCATCGTCCCATCAGGAATCCATCCGGCTGTCAGGAGGAATCACACGAACAGACCCTGCCTGGCAATGAGTAACCGAGCACGTTCTGTGGCTGAGTGACCCCACAACCTCCAGCTATGAGGGTGACCAGTCAGATCACTGGGCTCCTTCAGCAGCACAGGGGTGGGACAGGGTCAGTACTGATACACCACAGACTCCTGAGGCATTAAAGCTATCGCTGGGCGAGGCAAATGTTCCACAACTTCTGTGCCGCTTCTGTGACGCTTGGGGAGTGCATAATAGAACCCCAGAATTATGGGGGGGCAACGCCAGGATGCCATGAGCCCATCTTCCCTTGATGCAGAGTGACAGGTTAAACGCTCTGTGCTCTCCAACCTACAAAAACCAGCTGCACCCGCAGCTGCCACGCAGCCAACAGTGACTTTGGAAAAGCTGCCAAGCACCTTCCCTCTGAAGGGCCCACAGCACACACATCCCTGTTTGCAAAGGATGGCATCACAACTCAGAGGTTTGGGGTGGGTTTTTTTAGTTTAGGTTTTTTGGTTGGGTTTCTTTTTTAAATGAAGAGATGAGAGCTGGTGCAAAGTGTTCCCTGGTCCCTGGGCACAGAGCGCAGTGGCTTGGGCAGCAGCACAGGCTCCCAGGAGCGGTGGGCCAGCAGCAGGCTTCAGCCCTGCCCTGCAGGTTTCATCGCTGCGGAGGGGAGTTGAGGCCAGACCCCGCTCTCCTGTCTGCTGACTCCAGGATGCTGGGGAAAACACCAGCTGTTTGGTGCCAGTCACCAGCACAGGGGTACATCTGAGCCCTCCCAGGTGAGAAAGGATACAGCCTTGGAGCAGCGTTCCCTTGGATGGAGCCCGTTCTCCTAAGCACCCTGCTGAGGCTGGATTAATGACACTCTTTAGCAAAGCTGCATGGAACGATGAATCATCTCACCCCCCTTCTGGTTCAGTTTTAACAACAGCCGATGTCATTGTCTTGACAAAAGGAAAGCAGAGCTGGAAGGAAGCTCCGGGGGGAACTGCGAGCGCTTCTTCCGATGCCCGACGGCGCCGTATGGTCCAGGCAGCGCTGAGCCCAGGTCTCCTTCCCACTCAGACAGCCCAGGGCTCAGTGCTAAACCCACATCCCAACGCTGCTGTGTGCAGCGAGGTGATGCAAAGAAAAACCTGCATGAGGTTGGTGGGCAGTTTTTGAGGCTGTGTCTGTGCCACAGGCCTTCCCCTGCACCACCCCTTTTGCCCTCTGTTACCTCACACACTTTAAGAAACAAAACCGCTTTCCAATGCCTCCAGCTGTGGATCCAGCGAGGTCCCACGTGGAGCCAGAAAGCCACTCGAGTCCTGCACCATAAAGACTTCTCAGCTGTAAATTACTAAGTCTCTCTGAGGGTTGGGAAGTGTGCCACATCCAGCCTGTCAGAGCGCACAGCCCTTTTATCTAAGTTGTTTTTTCCCTTTATCCTTGTCTCACTCTGTGACAGTTTGGAGATTTTTGGCATCGTAGCTGCAGCCTGGCTTGTCAAGAGAAACATCAACAGAGACTTTATACGTACGTGAGAAATGAGAATAGAGATAAAAATAGTCATTAACTCTGCTTTTAGAATACTAAACAAGCAAACCAGCTGTGTCCCAGTACAGGAAGAGGTCTGAACCATTTCTGATCCCCATCTGTTTTGCACTGCCTGGCATCACGGCCTTCAGTGGGGTCACCCCTCAGGAATGGGCTTTCCTCCTCCACACGCTTCCCTGACCCCAAGAAGATAGTGTATTTGGGCAGCGCGGTGCCACAGGAGTGAGTTTTCAGTGGGAAGAGTTGGTGCTGAGGACTGATGGCTGCGCCCCGGGGCGAGGGGGAGGCTGAAGCCATGCGGGTTCAGCTCCTGCTGAAAGTGCTCCAGGGGCTGCGACTGCTCTGCAACACAGGCACATTGAGTGGGGACAGCTGGGCAAGTCACCTGAGAAGCACGAGCCTGATGGATCCTGAGACTCAAGTGCTGTGTCCAGTTCTGGGCTCCTCATCATAAGAAGGACATCGAGGTCCTGGAGTGAGTCCAGAGAAGGACAACCAGGCTGGGGAAGGGGCTGGAGGGCAAATCCTATGAGGAGCAGCTGAGGGAGCTGGGGGTGTTCAGCCTGGAGAAGAGGACACTGAGGGGAGACCTTATCACCACCTACAGTGACCTGACAGGAGGGTGCAGAGAGGTGGGTGATGGTCTCTTCAGCCAGGGGACAGGAGATGGGACAAGGGGCAATGGCCTCAAGCTGTGCCAGGGCAGGGTCAGGTCAGATGTGAGGGAAAAGTTCTTCCCTGGCAGAGCTGTGGGGCTGTGGAACAGGCTGCCCAGGGAGGGGCTGAGTCACCCCCCTGGGTGTGTTTAACAGACAGGGAGATGAGGTGCTCAGGGATATGGTTTAGCATAGGACAGGAATGGTTGGCCTTGATGATCTTAAAGGGCTTTTCCAACCTGGTGGTTCTGCAGTTCTGTGATTCTGTGACCCTCTCAGGGACCTTTGGAGAGCGAGCAGGAGCAGCATCCGTCCCCTCGCGCTCCCAGGGCTGCAGAGCTGCCGAGACTCTCGCGCTTCCAACACGCTGATGCTGCCTCGCTCAAAATCAGATCCAGACAAACTGTTTCTCAGAGACCATCCCAGCTTGCTGCAAACACTAAGGCAAGTTTGGAAACACTGGGAACACTGGAGTCCATTAAAAAGGGGAGATCCGTGCCAAGGCTGAGAGAACAAGAATGTGACCTCGCGGGGCTGCGAATGGCTCGTGGACAAAGCCCGCTCTTTCTCCCTTGCTTTTCACCACTGCCAACCAGCGCCTTGCTCCCTTTTATCCTGGCAAGTGCCTTAGGTAAAATGGACAAGAATTTCTCTCCGTGCCAGTGAATTTCTGAGGAGAAAATGGCAAACAGCACTGGCCCACAGGCCGCGGCTCTGCAAGGCGCCCCAGCAGCATCCTGCATACGTGTATGGTGGAGAACGGACCAACACTCTGCAAAACTACTGCTGAGCAGCCCAACACCCTGGACCTGCTGCTGCAGAAAGCTGTGATGCTCCCACTGCACCTTGGAGGAGTTTTAATTAGAAATAGGAGTAACTGGCACAGCCTGGACACTGGCCTGCTGCAGGGTCCTTTCCCCACCGTTAAATAAACCCACCAGAAATGTCCAACATCCACTGGAAGGATGCTAAAAACTCCAGCTACTTGGGAATTCCTATGGAATAGTTTCAGGCAGTTTTTAAAGGCATGAGTAAGATAAAAGGAAGGAAAGAAGCCTTGCTTTTAAAAGGTATGTTAAACATCCGCCTTATCATCCAGCCACTTTATTTTAATGAGGTTTGTTTTACTTCTCCTGGTGTTTGCTTTGTCACACCGGGTAAGTCTCTGAGTGTTCCTGCCAACGATAAATGGTTTTGCTGGAGCAGGAGGGGGCTGAGAGGGCTGTGGGAAGATGCTGGTGGGCACTGGGCACGCTGGTAAATGCAGTATCGCCCCGTTATCACTGTGGGCAAGCAAAGCCTCTGCTTTCATCACACAGAAGCTTTGAGTCCTGCAGATCAGAGCTGTTAGGAGAGAGCCACATGCCGATCCAGCAAGTGGGAACGCAGCTACAGGACTTTTATTTCTGGTGGTATTAAATATGCAACAATCATTCCCCAACATCAGAGTAATAAACATCCCAGCTCCATCTGATCTGAAAGCAGCGAGCGTGCTTCTCACACTCACCAGGAGAGACACAATGCTAAATTATTTATGCTTTGAATATGAACAAATAGAGAAATAAGTTAATTCGGTACAATGCAGCAGAGCCGATTCAGGGCAGATTATTGTACATCCTTCAATCAAAACATACTCTCCCGTTACCCTAAACGATTGTTTCTCCTCCAAAAAGTGGGTTAAAGAATTGTAATTAAGGGATCAGCAGAACCATTTTTGACAACCCCCTCCCAAAATCCTTCAGCATTAATGGGGGTGCAGTGCCAGGGCTGGTCACGGTACCCCAGCCACAGCTATCAGGTGAGGTGAGTAGTGGTGATGACTTTCAGGACACGAGCAGATTCAACTGGTTGGTTGGAGCAAACACATTCCCAGCTACGTTCTACAAAACTCCTTCTAAACCAAACCAGTTCTATCATGGTCACCAAACACTGAAGAAACAGAGGGGAAAACACCCCATAACTGAACTGTTCTGCCTCATTTGCACCTGTCCTTGTCACTACTCGTGCTGGAACAGACTGCTCAAAGCCAGTGTCCACATGTGATTTACACTCCTGCCCTGTCCGTTACGGAGTGGAAATAACCCTACAACCCTCAGCCAGCCCCAGCCCCTGCTCCTGGCACAGGCCAGCAGCCCCGGTAGCGCAGGGTGCTGGGACACTTGCTCCAGACACCCTACTCTAAACCTCATTGTCACCTGGGCTGGGACAAGTCATTGCAAGGACAACCAAAAAACCGGTAAATCCCGTGTCTGCATTGTACCTGCACAGGTTGCTTTATGTTTTATTCAGTGTTTCCTGGACCATATAGAAGGCTGTAAATACCAGCATGTAAACGAACTGGCATTATAATCATTATAGCTATTAACACTGCAGAGTTTCGGGGCTCTGGGGCAAGGCAGCGCTCTGGGCAGCTACAGAACCAGCCACGGTCTCATCCTGGGTGTGCAGCAGAGGAAAAGCTCTCTGAGCTCGGGGCTGTACGGCAGCTCTGTGCCTCAGCTCCACCACTGATGGACCCGCAACACCCCAGGGAGCTCAGGTGCTAACTGAAGGGATGAAGGATGCTCCACTGCCACACAGACACCTTCCCACCTTGCATAAAAATGCAGAGTCACTATTACACCTTTCGGGCTGCCCTGAGACCTCAGGCAGTATCAGCCAGGCATGTGTCGTGCTGCACTGACCGTTCCAGCCCAGCAGGAACAGAAATGCCAGGGGGGAAAGCGACTGCAGGAGGAATGGCAAGGATTCTGGGGTGGGCAGTTCCCTTCAGGAACTGATTTTTTAGGAACCACATCAAGCCTTCTGCTACCCACGTGTGTGCACATGTGATAGGGATGGGGATGAGATGTAGAAGAGGGGATGAGATGAGGAAGAGGGGATGAGAGCTGCCCTTCAATTTCTCAACAGTTTCTTAACTTAAACCCTTCATTCTGAGCATAAGTACTCAATCAGGCTCAAGGAAGGGAAAACTTAATTAATCAGAGGTAGACAAGTTCAAAGTGCGCCTGGGGTCGGCTTTATTACTCCCCTTCACTCCGGAGGTGCAGGGTTTAGGGATAATCCCCATCTGCTGCAGGAGGACAGCGATGTGGTGCCCTGGAGTTCCTGGCAGGAACTAAATTGGAAAGTCTCCTTCCTTTCCACTCATCTTTTTATAGCTTAATATCGTCACTGAAATATAACTGAGGGCCACAGATAGCACAAGGGTTGACATCATTTGTGAGCTCCATGAGTACCTCCCCTAACGAAGGCTTCTGAGCACATGGATTACACTGATCCCAGTGGAAGTAAGAATTACTGGAGATGGGCAAGGGCTGTGTGGTACCCCTGGGGTAACAGGCCAAGGAGGCCCATCACAACCTGCTTATTTAGTGTCTCCACATCCCCAAATCTACCGTTCAGTCCAGGGAACTGAATCATCATTACCAACACTTCATAATCCGTGCGGACAGAATCACTCAAGAATTTAACCATTACCAAGATCTGACAATTATCTCATTAAACACCAGCAACAAGAACGCCACCGAAAGCAAAAGCAGGTCGCTGTGAATTCCCTGGCTTGGCAGGCACACCCTGCAAGCTGCCAGATGTCTTGTACCAGCCGACAGACTCACATATTTTGATCCCTTCCACTGGAGCTGACACATGTTCCCTGACAACAGCACCGATAACGAGCAGCCAGGGGCTTATCAGACATTTTTCTTGGGTACAGACAAGATAGCCACAGTTTCTGTGTGTGGAGAAGGGTGAGCAGGGCTCTTTGCCCAGCAGCGTGTGCAGCCCCATGCTCAGGGAAGAAGAAGGGCTCCCCACAGCACACAGATGTACCTGATGTACCTGCTCCACAAACCCAGCTGCCTGTAGACTGGGGGGCTTTCCTGGGCTTTACTTTTCAGTCCTGGAGGTGTCTGGCTGTGTGACATCACAGAATCACAAGGTTGGAAAAGACCTTTAAGACCATTGTCCATCTGCTCCTGTCCTCTACATCCGTGTCCTCTACATCCATGTGGACTTGCAGAGATTTTGACTGCACATCACAGCCAAGCTGCTCCATGGGCTGATCCAAGCCCCAATTTGGAGAGGGCTGGGGGGCATGTCACCTGCTGGGTCATGTTGGCTCCATGCCGGACACTCGGCTGGTTCAGTCTGCAAGGAAAGACTGAGGGCCATGAGGACCACGTGTCCTTCAGAGCAGGTATGTGAGAAGGACCAGAGCTGCTCAGGCAGCAGGGCAGCACTGCTGAAACAAGTGGCTGTGAACAGATTCAGACTTGAAAATCAGAAGAGGGCTTTTAACCACGAGAGGAGTGGAATTTGAGATTAGCCTTCCAGAAGGAGGGAGAAATCCTCAGTGATGGTAAGATGGAGAAAAAACGTTTATGATGGACATTCTAAGGTATGGTTATCAGTAACAGAGCAGGTCTGGATCTGCTGTAAAAGAGGTCCCTCTGGTCATATTTAGGACAGCCTGCCTGCCCTAATGATTTCCTAGGAGACCGACTAGAGCTGTACAGAGATGTACTTGGATATCCTTCCTGCAGGCCTGGTGAAGAAGTTGAGACAGAGATACCCAGGCTAACAGCTGTTCCCAGCCACAGCAGCCCTTGCATGAGGTGGGCACATCAGTCCAACCTGGGAGGCTGTGGTCGTTTAGTCTGAGGCTCCATTAGCTCCCCTGTGTCCCACAGAGTCAGACAAGATCACACATACGGGGCAGAAAGAGCCCCATTCCCTCCAGCCCCTCAGCAGTCCGGCGACCTCGCTCAGCATCTAACTCCATGGTGCAGAGCAGCGGAATGGGAAGAGCACCGGAGCCCAGACAGGAGCAGGCAGGAGCTCCCCAAGGGCTCCCCACTGCACCCCACACTGTGGTGGGACCGTGCCAGAGCTCTGTCACCAGCATCAGCCAGGGAAACATTTGTTGGACCTGGGATGGTGAGTTGTACCCCATGCCTAAACAGTAAAGCTAGCATTTAGTTCCTTCATCTCTACACGAAGTATCTCATTTCAATTTAATTTCACAGTTGTAATGGATTTTTCAAAAATATTCAAGAACATATTTACTTTCCAACATCTTATTTCCTTTCACATTTGAAAAAACTTTCTATCTAATCCCCCAAGTCATCCCACAGTCTGAATAATTTCAGGTTTTTAATCAATAGCTGTCAGACTTGTCAAATTACTTTAGGGACCACAAAGCAATTTTTAAACATTCATAAACCCTCGTAGAACAGTTAAGTGCACTGAATTTTAAAAGAAAGAGGAACTGAATAACACTGATCAAATAGGATTATATTCTGGCAAATTATAAATTAGTTTTTTATGAATCATCTCACAGCTACTTATCTAGTGTCAGGCTGCAGGAAGGAGCAGTGACTGCTCACCTCCTGAGAAAGAAACCTTTTCTCTTTTGCTCCCAACCCTCCTGAGCAGGAGCAGGGTGCAACAGGGTGTTTTGTTGTTCTTTTTCAAAGAGACATCGTTATCTAGCTAGCCACCTCCATCACCCTGCTGCCTAGGCCAGACCCAGCCAAGCTGCTGCTCCAAAGCCATACAAATGCATCTCAGCTCCTGGCACCATTCCCAACCCAGTCTTTGCTTCCCAGTGTGCTTCTGGCTCGTGAATCTGCCTGACATGTCAGTTTAGAAATGAGGGTCACCAAAAGTTCTCAATTTATTGGACATCTGTACCCAAACCACAGCTTGAACCCTTTGTGGGGAGGATTTTCCACATCTCACGGAGTCAAAACTACTACATGGGAGCCTGTGCTGCCACTGCCTGTTCTGGGTCTGCTCGAGGAATAAAGAGAGATAAAGAATGTCTGAAGGAGTCAAACATGTTTATCCAGAAATGACTTTATACACAACAGTCCCACCTCGTCATCACAGCGTCTTTCTTAAATGTGAGGGATGTGGCCTGCATAGGGAAAAAAACCAGGAGCTTCACAGCTACACCGTGAATCCTGGAAGACTTCCAGGAAGAAGTACAGCTCAGATCAAAGAGGGGATGAAGGATGATGAGAAGGAAGGAACGCTTCAGCTGGCCTCATGCAGACTAACAAGGCTGATCCCTCCGCCCTCCCCCTTCCTGCTGAGCTTACCCTTCCACCGCCTCAGAGCTGCCCAACCGTACCTGTGCTTCTCCTGTTCCCGTCTGAGACAGTCTCCCCCTGTGCCAGACCTCCCTGAGGTTACTCACCAGAGCCAGGCACCAGCACAGAGCCTCACCGGCCACGGGGCCACTCTGAAGAAGGAGCTGAACCCCGACCGTGGCTCTGGGTGCACCATGTCTCCAGGGAATTCCCACTCCTTGCCTACCGAACACCGGACACGGCAGGACAGCGTGTGTTCCTGCACAAGGGCTGGAAGAGCACGGCTCAGGTAGGGGCACGGGAGCCAGGCAGCCCCACAGGCAGGGCTGTGAGGGACACATCCTGCCCACTCCAGGTAGGGCGCGGGGGGATGCAGGTGTGCTGAGGTTATGTGCTCTGCTACAGCTACATGTCCATGACCTGGAGCACGGGCCTCCAAAGTCCATCTCTGGAAGGGTTTCCCTTGCCTCACACTTTGTTTCAGTCCTATGTGCCTTCCCGGGGCTCAGCACTCCCAGATCTGTGGATGCAGCCAGCACCGCTGGTCCCACGAGTTGTGCTCCCTGTCCCACAGGCCGCTACACAGTGAAGCATCAGCTACATCACTGGCTGGCTGCCTCTGCTGCCGGTGTCCTTTGTCAGGGATGTGCAATTTTATCTGTAAAGCCTCTAAATACCAAACAATGACTGCTTTTAACCTTTACACTGGCTCCTGGTTTCCCAAAAGACTCTTGCTGTTGCCATCTCAATCAGCACAGTCCTGACAGCACCAGGAGAGACCCATCTCACGCAGCCAGGCTGCCGGACGCTGACAGCCCGCAGCCGCCGCACTCATGCCCAGGCTCAAATGCCCCAGAGCCCAATCTCCAGCACACACAGATTTTGATATCCAGCTGACCTAGTTGTGACAAGGGTTAGATGCCTAAGCCACAGTTCTGGAAGCTGAGCCTGGGAAGCGTGGTTCCTGGGAGAGCCCAGGTGGCCAACATCTGCCCCGGCTGCTCGCTCAGCCTTCGGCCAGGCTCTGGAAATCATTAACACCAACAGCTCAGAGCTGGGGATGGGAAAGGAGAGAGCACGTGAACAGCTGCTGGGCCAGTGTGGATGGAAACAAGGGACCGTCTGGCTGATTCACAGTCGATTCTTTTTGTAGTTCACACTGAAGACGCAAAATTACTCCTCAATGAGCACATTTCAGCAAGTTCAGATGTATTTAAGGCTCACTTTGTGTTTCTTAGTGGGGTGCTCAGTAGGTTTATCAAGCTAGACATCCCAGGCATCCAGAGTCTATTATTCTCCTTCAGCTTTCCTGGTATTTAGCTTATTGGTAACAGTTTGCCCAGTGAACTAGAACCAAACCTACTCAAGCACACTACGAACACGCAGAGGCTCACAGAAATCTCCGTGCAGTATCATGTATTGTATGTTCTAGGACAGGACAATAGAGCCTCAAGATCTAAATAAACAGCAAAGAACACAGCAGGACGCTGAGCAGAGCGGCTCAGCATAAATGATGGAGCTAACTTCTCCTTTCAACTGGAACGATTAACCCCCAGGAATGGCACTTTTTAAGGATTCAAACATTTCATTACTTTGCATTAGTAATAATGATCAGAGTGCTTTTTGTCATGAGACACCCTGCCCTGGAATTTGTTAAAGAACATGTAATTACAGGGCTATTTCATTAAATGGAGAAATTACACTAAGACAAGAGGCTGGGAATTTTTTTTTGGGGAAAAAAAGTAACATAGTGCAAAAGAGGCACTTCCAGGCCATAAAAGGAGACAGAGAGAACAGCCCAAGAGAAGCTCTGAACAGTGATTTCTCATCATACTTAGAGAAAGAAACCTGCCTGGGTCCCCCCCGGCATGATCCCAGCACACGTGGCTCGGGCAGCACTGTTCCAGCTCAGCCTGGGACCAGTGCAGAGCCAGAAAGGACCGTCTGGCACCCATGGACACCCTGTGGGTGGATGGCACCCATGTTCCATGCCATGCTGTGCCGTGCTGTGCCATGCCATGCTATGCCGTGCCGTGCCATGCAATGCAGTGCTATGCCATGCAGTGCCGTGCCGTGCCATCCTGTACTCTGCAAGGCCACTGCTCCCATCCATTCATGCCAGCCCCCATCCTGCAGCTCAGCCCTCTCCTCCCTGTAACTACAACCAGCTCACTGCATCTCCACAAACCAGCGGTACCCTGTGTGAAATGACCAACAGCCCCTCACCCTTCCCCACTTCTCCTTCACCTCTGGAGCCTGTCCTGCAGGGACAGCTGGCTCTATGTATGGACTAGCTCAGCACGTAGCAGCAACAGGAGGGGGCTGCTGTGTGTCCTTGGCTGCAATTAATAAAAACCATGAGTTACCACGGGGGCACTGCCAATGTGAAAACTACTCAAAAATCATGAGATGGGGCAGGCTGCGTCCCAGCAGCTGCTGGTGTTGGGCTGTGCTGTCCCTCCAGTACGGGACACCGGGACAAAACCAGAGACCCCGACTGAACAAAACACTATCAAGCAGAGAAGGGAGAAAAAGCTCAAATATCGTAACAAAGCTGAAATAACTTCTTTGAACATGAATTTTAAGCCAACTGTAGGGCCCTCAGTCTGTCTCATTATCAGCTGAGTGTATTCCCTCCCCTGGGAGGGAGCAGTGAGGCAGGAGCTGCCCACTGGTCGCTGCCCTCCAGCTTGCTCACGGGCAGAGGAAGGGTCAGGAGAGAGTTTGAGCATTTGTTTTTCAACTGCTTGTGCTTATCTGTGTTTGTGGGAGCATTTCAGAGTCTCCATCAGTGCCGCGGGGAGCTGATTCCCTGTCTGAGCAGATGGGGAGCTGGGAATGCCTCAGGAACCAGCCGGAGCAGTTCAGCTCCTGCGTGCAGAGGAGTGGGAGCAGATCAGATCCTACCTCACCCCAGTCCAAAGGTGGGCGGGAGGGGGAGAAGTAATACCAAGCAGAAAGGCTCAGATCTAAATGCCCTGGGCTTCTCCTAAGCCTGGCTGTTCCTGTGTTTTCCAGGATGTCTCCTTCACGCCTGCTGATGCTTCTGTTTCCCTTTCCAAATAGTTGGTGCTGCTTCTGAACTGTGAGTTTCTCTAATACGACAAATAAACCCCATCCTGAACAAACGTTACCATTAACAATGGCCCCCAAACCACTGACTGTCACACTGGTGCAGTGTTATTGCTAAACATACCCAACAGCCACTTAATCCCTACCTGCCAGCTCCAGCCACCTCCCGGAGCCCAGCTGTGGAGACTGGGACTAAATGGACTCCCCACCCAGCCTGGCTTCTGTGAGCACTGGTGCTAATGGACACAAACACCCTCTGCTTTCAAATCCCTAAGTGCTTTTCACAGCTGAGTAACTCCGGTCACCATCAGCCAGGCTTCCAGCTGTATCAGGAGAGAAGGCAGGAAAAACAGCCCTTTGCTTCCTAAAAAGTTAGATGCTTGTCATCATCTTCAAAAGGATGCTCTGAATAGAGATCAGCTTACACAGAGCTGAATGCATAAAAATTGAGACATGCTTTTTTAAACTCCACTGAGATTCTCAATGCCATAGGAAGCTTTTCTAGGTGGAAAAGTGGAGAAAATGCCATACAAAGCACTAAAATACCTGTATGGTCCTGCAGAGGAGCGTGTTGTGGAGCAGCACTGCCCAGAAATGTGAACAGTTCTGGGATGGATGGGTTTTAGAAGCCCAAGCCCACAGGAGTTAACTATCCTGCATTACAGTTCATTCCTCTCATTTAAATAATAAATCTGGTTTAGGAATACAGCTCCATATAAATACCATGAGATCTGGCCTTAATACACTCAGCTTTATAATTAACACCAACTTTATGTCTATGAAGGCTAAGAGGTCTCTGGGGTTCTTGATCAGGGAATAAGTCTATTTAAGGCCCAGATTTACGGTGTATGGCTGTGTGTTCAGCAGGTGCTCAGGCCTTGATGGTTTGGATTTTGGGGACCTTGTCCCAATGTGGAGGGCATGCACAAGCCCCGTCTCACAGGCGATCAGTGAGGCTGCCAGGGCAGGGTAGAGCTGGAGCATCATTTCTAACCAGCTCTTAACTAAGGAGGAGGAAGAAGATGGAAGATACCCTGGGGTTATGAGATGGTATTTAAAAAAAAAAGGACTTCCATTGAGAAACTACTGCTGGGATTTGATTTGCTGCTGTTCCCATTGGCATTTCTGGGAATTTTTCTCTTTATAAATAAAATATATTTTAAAGCAAGATGTCTTGCTTCTAGGTTTTCTGGTGTGACCTAGTGAAGAGCACTGCACAGGATCTTTGTAGAAAATAAAGCTCGAGTATCTAATAGGCCTCAGCTCTGTGCTGCAATCTCAGCAAGGGAGATCAGGGCCCCCAGCAACAGGAACTGTACAAATATAGAAAGAGCAAAGCCACAGAGACTCACGGTTCCAAACCTGAACGCTACAGTCACCCAGGCACTCAGCTTTTGCCATCTGTGAAATGGGAGTGCAGTCCACAGCTCCTACCTTGAAGAGTTGTTGGGAGGACTTCTACAGAAACGATTAGAAACCATTGTGTATGTGTTAGACATGACTTTTCCAAGTGCTTTTTCCGGTAAGCTGCTGGGAGGCCTGACTCACTTCAGGGCCTTTGGCAAGACGCTTATCTTCTCAGTCCTTTCATTGATGATTCCAGCCCAGGATCCCACAACAAGCTTCTAGTCTATCTAATACGGTACCCTGCCTCCAGCGGTGGCTAATAGCTGATGTTTCAAAGGAAGGCAATCTTGTTAACAGAGGGAAAATACAGTTCCTGACCCTTGAAGGCAGGCAGGCAGAGCCCTCAAACTTTTGATTTATTCTTCCTGCTGATGGTGGTTGCTTAGCTACAAATATTCTCAATGCTCATAAAAGGCTCTCGCCTTTACTCCTCCTCCTCCTCACTGCTATGTTTTAAGTCCAGCCACAGTTTATTTTTCTTGAAGCCTGGGTGATGAAATTTCATGCTGAGGTTACATCTGAGATGCAGAACGCCCTGCTCCCTCCCCTGCTCCCTCCCCAGCACCCAGGCACCTGCCACTGGCATTAAGAGGAGCAGAGGGGGCTTTGACGTGAGGACGGGCAACGGCACCCGGCTCCGACGTAGGAGCACTTGCCAAGGAGAAAACAGAAAGGGAAAGAAAAGTAAGTAATGAACAAAACTGAGCCTGTAGCTACACCAGAGCCGCTGGCAGCTCGTTCCATGGGCCCACGGAGCGTTTGAGGAGATGCCTCGAAATCTGACGGGTGTGTGATGCAGCGCTCAGCATCTCCTGACAGGTGATGTGCGTAGCCAGAGGGTCTCAGGATGTGCCATCCGTGAGCAAATTAGGCTGGATGGGATCAGCTGACACACGTCTGCCATAACAAGGGGCAAAACATCCCGGAGACATGACAACATCCCCTACCGATCTCCCTGTCCCCAGCCCCTCTGCATGTTGCCAGGATGGAGCACGTGGCTGTACAGCTCTACCGCTCCCTCCTCCGCGGGGCTCCTCGTGGTGCTGCTGTAATGTGGGAGCACGGATTGAACTCAGGGTCCAGCCACCACCTCCCACCCCTGCACTGCGGTTATGTGACGGACAGGAAGAGCCCATCGACAGGTGACATGAGTCAGGAGGAAACCACAGTCCAGTCTGGGTCAGGGATAAATAAAATTACCACAAGAACAATAACCTCGCAGAGCTACCCGTAGGGAAACAAGGAGCACGGGTCTGGGTGGGAGCACTGGGACAATTGGTAGCACCAGCTGCGAGGACAGGGCTGGGAACAACTCAAAGGTGGGTTTTTTCCTGTCTGCTGAAATCCGAGAACAATGAGCAAAACTTCATGGGTAGGAAAGGGAAGAGGCTTAGCAGGAACACGTGGCCCCGGTGCTGGACCGCAGAGCCCTGCTGTGCTCAGGAGCTGGGTGAGAGGGTCGGGGGGCTGCAGGGGAACGGTTGCCTCTCCCCTGTGATGAGTCATT
Organism: Zapornia atra; assembly: GCA_013400835.1. NCBI lineage: Eukaryota > Metazoa > Chordata > Aves > Gruiformes > Rallidae > Zapornia > Zapornia atra. The sequence goes on from VZTU01026272.1 coordinate 210,561, forward strand.
TGGACAAAACACCCATGGCTGTGCTGGCTGCTCCTTGCTGACCAGGCAGATGTGTGCTGTGTGTTTGCAAAGTGCTTTGAGATCTCTCATGGAGCACGGCTGACAGAGGTGTCAGGATCATATCAAGTGTTAATAAGGATTTTAGGCTTCTGCTACAGAATGACTCTCTATGTTGTACCTCAGAAGTCCCACATATTCATACAGCTGTTCCTGTACATGCACAATGAGTGTAGTTTCCTACGGAAGGCTGGGGATGCTATCAGGAGCTCAGGGAAGAGGATGTCAGCTGGCCTGACAACGCCATCAGTTTATAGAGCCATATGCAGGAGGCAAGAGCCATTTTTCACTTGTTTCACTGTGGCACAGCACCAGGCAGTGCTTTAAAACCAGAGCTGAGACACTCTGTTGCTTCTGTGTAAACGTGGAGAGGAAGAAACAGAGCCTGAGGCAAGGGTACTGTGGTCCCCAGGAACCTCCTGCTCCTGCGGAGTTTGTTCTTTAAGCCTCCAGCAGACCAGCAGTATCCAGCTCCTCCCAGTCCAAACTGGAAGGGAGGCAGATCGTTATATGATCCCAAAGTTACTGGAGAGGAAGCATCAGACAAGTGCAGAGAGCGGTTAGTGCTGTCACAGGCTGATGGCTGAAAGCTGGAGCAAGTAGAACAGTGAAGCACCTTTGGGGCTAGCAGTGCCTCCTGTTCAGCGAGCAGGTAACAGAGGGGACAGATGGGTGCTGGAGTCAAGGGTCTCTCTGTCAAATTTGTTTTTTAACTAACAACCTTGCAACGATGCCAGGAGAGAAGCAGAAAGCTCCCAGTCAGCACCGCACCGCAATCAGTGGCTGCACATCCCTTTGCTTGCTATACATGACACAGCTCATAAATTCTCATTTTTATTGATGTTGTCCACGACTCCAGCAGACATCAGCACCCAACAAGCCCTAAAAACTGCGTCTGGAGCACCTTAAATTGGGATGGAACAAATCAGTGACTTTAGAGGTGACACAGCTCCACGTTCTTTGCATGGCTTTTCTCAACACAAATGGCAATTGTGTCTCACAGGATCCAATCTGTCCTCAAACTAGAGGTCTCTGAAAGGGTGCAAGTCAAAGAGAAGCAAAGCAGGGGGGTGTTTCTGTACAATACCCAGTGGAGCTGAGGGAGCCTTTTAAACAAGAAAAGGTGTTGTTGCTCTCAGGTTCAGCAGAAGGGAACTCACAGGTGCTTTCTCATCCTGCTTGCTATCTCCCCAGCCTCCCAAGCACACACCTTAGGGCTGCTTTTGCAGCCCTAAGCTCATGAACGAGGCCACAGGAGGTAGTTTAGCCCCACAAGGGTCCGTGTTATTTTTACGGCCCCCATGGCAGCCCTCTTCTCCTGGGACACCCCCCTCTACCTGCTGCGTGCTGGGAAGAAGGATGGTGCCAGGAGCCCAGGCACAGCACTGCAGCCTCTCACCGTGCCAACCTGCCATGAGGCCACGTGTTCTGCCCCAACACTGCTTCATCTGAGCTGCTCCAAGGGGAGTGACTGAAAGGATGGCTGGGATTCAGGAGGGAGCAAGGAGAGTCCTATCAGTTTACCCCTGCACACTAACATGACTATTAATTACCATTTGCTACATCAAGCTCTGATTTTCATGAGGACAAATACAGATGCAGCGTTGACCTTTCCTCCCTCACAGCACACTCCTCTCCTGACACCCTTCCTACCAGCTGTGATCCCGGCTGTGACTGGGGCAGATGCCCGGTGTCACTGCCGGGGAGCCCATCAGACATCTCCAGCTCAGAAGACCGAAAGAAGCTCATCTCCATACAGGAATTCACTGCTTTCCCTATATTTAGGTGTTCCTAGTTGTGCATGTTATTATAAACATGCAGCTGTGATTCTGATCTCTGTGGTTATTGATCAGTGAATGGCTGAGAGGGATTCTGTGGCAGCTTGGGAAGTCGAGGCAATACCGGTCACCCTGCTACTTTTGGGGAAAAAGAGGTGGGTGGGAGGAAGCGTGTCTGAAGCCTAATGAGGACGCAAATGCTCGCCAGACTTTAATTTGAAATACTTTCTTTCTTTTCAACAATATCCTTTTCCGCTGGGCTCTGAAAAGAGCAGAGCTGGACAATTGTACAGGAAGCTGGGAGAGACTAACAATAGAGGAGGAGTGGAGAGGGGGGTGAAACCAGCCTATCTCCTTTTACTCGAAATGAAACGTGAAAAGAGACAAATTGCATAAAGGATGACTAACAAAGCCAGCTTTAAAAATCATTTCAGGGTTAGTCTTTTCAGGTTCACAGCAAGGACGCCGGGAAAGGACAGGCAGTTTCATACATTACATAAGTTTTAGTACATCTCCCTTTAAAGTCAGCTCTGCTGTACTCTTACCACGTACACAGCCGCCTACACACACCCGGGACTGCTTGCAAACACACCCTACCCCAGTCTGTGGCCAATTCCTTTATTTTCTCCCCATCCCACAGCTCTCTCACAATGGCTGTGACAACCCTGTCAGCTCCGTGCACCGCGCCCCAGCCGCCCCGCGGGTGCCAGGGAATTGCCTCTGTGCCCTGCGCTCCCAAAGCACCAGATCCCTTCTGCATCAGGGCCTGGAGTAAACACCTTCCACTGAGCTGTTTTACCGTTTGATTCCTGCATCTTTCCCTCTGGCCCCGCGACTGTCTAGAGAAAGCGCCGGAGGCTCCTTTCCGTGGCGGGTGATGGAATACGGGGGTTGGCTGGAGGCGCAGCTGCCTCGACCCCCACAGGCTGATTTCACAGGAAACAGCACAAACATCTGCACCACTGAACCGACCGACAGACCTGGGGAGATCTCTGCTCAGAGCAACCCAGCATTTGAAAATCCAACACACTGCGGGATGCTGTAGCCCCAGCGGTGCCCACCAGCTGAAGCAATGTGCTGGAAAGTCTGTTCTCTCCATATCTGCTCCCCGGCCCTTTTCTAAAAAGCAGTTTATGAATTCAAAGGATTTTAGAAGTTCAGCTTTTCAAATCTGGATCATCCACTTCCAGAGCAAGCTCGCGACGGCGCAGGAAATACTTTGTCACTGCAGTTCCACTGGAATTCAACAAACCCTAGGGAACCACTGAAAAGAAAGGTAAGTGGAAAACTACCAGACACTTACCCAAGGCTCCACGGGGCAGAAAAATAAGATCAGGATAGAAAAACAATTCTCAAGTCCCTGGGAAAGTCAGCTCCTCCAAGAGCAGTATGAGTCCATCTTCTGCGTCGCCCTCCCTTGGCTTGTCCGATCTAGCTGGCTCCTCAACCGCTCGCAGACTCCCAGACTGAGAGACTTCCTCTGCAGCTGATAGCAGGGTTATTAAAGTAAACTGACTATTGCCCTTTGTGGAGGGAGGTGGGAGGGAGGGAAGCTCAGCCCCTTCCCTTCCTTTGTAATTCAAACCCTTCCTTGAGGCTCTCTGCTTTGGAGGAGAGGCATCTGCTCCCAGCCCCTTCCCCGCTGCCTGGGAGCTCTCACAGGTACTGGCTGCGATCCAGGCTGGAGAAACCGTTCTGCACTCCAAGTTTACATGACAAAGCATCTCATTCCTAATTAAACTTCTATCTAGCATTTTTTCTTTCTCATACCTAATTAGTGCAGTACAGCAAACATCCAGGTAAGGAGTGAAAGAGTCTGCACGTAAGCGTGGGCTCCTCCACTGTCTGCACCTCTGATTAATTTTAAGATTTCTTCTTTGTTTATTTACCAAGAGGTTTCCATCACTTCCAAAATGTCACATACCCACCATCCCTACTGGGGGCCACTGGCCAGTTGATGCTGCTGAAGACTGGACACTGCTGGGTGGACACAGGTGGCATCAGAGGAGCGCCTGTTTCCAAACCCTCCCTGAGCCGTGCTGCTCCCAGAGCCTGTCCTGGCAACACCAATGTGCTTCTGTGGGCAGCTGGATGGGGATCAGGCAGCTCTCATCTCTTTTACTTCCTGAGGGCAGTTTATCTTTAGAGCTGGAACTATAAATGCTGTCAGCACAGCTCGCAGCCCCCTTCTCTTGGTATTTTATTCCCATTTAAATTATGAAACATCCAGGAGCACAGGAATATGTCCACCCCCCAGGCAGGTAGGAATTACAGGACATTTTCCCCAAATCCTCCTGAAACCCAAACTCTCATTATTAGCCATAGCCAGGGTGGCAATAAACCCCAGTCCCTGACAGCAACATCTCATCTCCACTGGATTTCAACACTCCAATACTCCACAATGACCCAGTAAAGCAGCCTCAATCCAACAGGTTTTACTTCAAGCTGTCAATCAGAACATTCCAGCAAGTTTCAAAAAGGAAATCATTCCAGGGAGTTAAAAAAGGAAATAACCCCCCCCCNAGCGCTCGCTGTGCCTCCCCCTTCCCCTGGAACACATCCTCCTTGAGACAGGCTTTGCTCATCACTGAGGGCCAATGTTTAGATTCGCTGCTCTGGTGATGACCACAAACAGATTAGCTATTTCAGCTGTTTGTACCATTCCCTGAGCTAATGAGCAAGGGCACTGAGAGCATCTGTTATGAACCAGGACTCGCTGTGCTTCAGAAGAGAACCAAGCAAGGACCTGGTATCCTCCTGGGCATGTTTTTGCTGGGAGAAGTAAGGGGAAGGGCGGAATTGTACGATTGTTTTCCACTACACCCCTGGTCAGGGTCCCAGCCTCATGGCAACAGCCATCACAAGAAGCATGGCACTATCAGTGCAGTGCCAGCGGGCATCCTTCTGATCTCCTGGTGTCACACAGTGGGGCTCAGGGCACGTGGGCACACGTCTGCATCCCTCTTCACTTGAACCCAGTTGCTCTGGCACCACAAATGATGCTCTAGCCAAAACTGAGGGACAAGAACAAAGCCCTTTTTGCAATCCCCATGGTGAAGGATGTGTCTGCAGGCCACAGGTTGCCTCTGCTGAAGCCCTGTGGTTGTTCTCATCAGTTTGGCTGTGACACAGCCGCAGCAGGTAACTACAGGCCTCCAGTTTCCTGGGATCCCTTCCTTGCTCACACCGATCCTGGGCTGGCTGTGCCATGGAGCTGGCAGACAGGCATGTCCCAACCCAACTGATGGCCTTAGGGCACTCCCAGGAGGTAAATAGTAAATGACATGGTTAAAACGTGGACAGTCTAAGCAGAGACTGGTAAAAAAGACCATCTAAGCAAACAAACAGCCCCCCCAGATGTGTGTGTCTGTATTGTTACAAGACAGAAGAAGCTTGCTTTTCTTCTATTTTACACTGGTGTAAGTACAAACTAATTCCTCTCACTTATTCTTTACATACATGGGCATATTAAAATACAAATTGACCCTGCACCAAATATTCCCTGTTTTAGGAATTATTCCCAGCTGTCAGAAACACAGAAGGTCCATGAGAGCCTGGGAGAATGTATCCATACGCACGCTTATCTCTTTCATTTCAGACCATTCATCATTCCTTGCCTGGAAGCAACAGTTAATTTACAATAACTCAACGTCAAGATGGAAGTTTAAAATCCTCTTGAGCATTGCCCTAGGAGAAGATCTTGTCCCAGCTCTCTGTAGACACTGGAGATTCAACTGAGCCTCTCACTTAAGTTTAGAGCACAGTAGAAATAAAGAAAGAGGGAAGACCTACTGGGATGTGCTGTCGCACACCCAAAGCCAAGGCAGGATCATCTCTCTGGTGCATTCTTTTGGGATTCCAGTAGTCACAGCAATTAGAGATGGAAAGGAAGAACACAGCCTGTCAGACACCCCTGTGTGCCCTGGAGTTTATTGTTTTGTCCAGATACAGATGAAAATAACGTATGGCTCTTACCCAGAGTAGGAAATATTTCCAACCTAGAGTTGAGGAGAAGGTGCCCCTGGGCTAATATCACTTGATGAGACCTTTTGAAGAGGCCATCTCACAGGCAGACCTTCCCCCAAACCTTCCAAAGCACAATCCAGCTAAGAGCTGCAGGAAGGACCCTCTGGGCAGAGGTAGCTATGGACCAGCTCTCCATCTCCCCGTCCCTCTCTCACATTGTTTGGACTCCTCTTTTCATTTTAAGGACATTTTGCTAGCGTTGATGGCCTCTGCCTTTTATCAAGGGCCACCTACATCTAATATTTTGGGAAGCAATTATTTAAAAACCTTCAGGTAGCGCGGCAGATGAGGGCTGACATCCCATCTATGTAAATCAGGAGGTGTCTAAAGAGGGTGTTTACAAGCAGAACGATGCTAAAAGTCTGCCTTGGTTGCAGATAACAAGGCTGAGACAATGACAGATTTCCTTCCCCTCGCAGCCAAGAGCAGCTCCCTCTGATTGGCTTTGCAGTGTTTATCCAGGATGCTGGGAGAGAGCAGGCACCAAATATGCAATTAATTGGCAGTTTGCAAGAGCATATTGCCTAAAGATAAACAGAGTGGGTGATCGTGTCGTATGTAAAATGGCTGAGTGCTGCAGATGCAGTGTTGACCCAGTTTAGGAAAAAAAAAGGAAAAAAAAGAGGGGTTTTGTTCTCTCAGAACATAATTGTATTCAAATGAATACTTCTGTGCATGGTCCCCCTGGCCTTCACACAGTTTGTGTATGCAAGAGGCTCTGGGTTCTTCCTTAGTCTGGAAGAACTTGGTAAATTTAGAATTTGCTTCAAACTTTTCCTGCTGACACCAGTGGAGCATCTCACCAATGGACAATGGTTTGGGCAGGAGCAGGCAGGTACACTGCACCACCTGTTAATGGCCTTCACTCTTTGCAGCTCGAGTTCCACAAGCAACTGGATCTGAGTCTAACTGGAAATCAGGTGATGTGAAAAGGAACAGAGCTCCTGAAGAGGGACACAGGCATATGAAGGAGACTAGAGAGGAGCAGTGGTTATTCTGGGAGGACCCAGAGCAGGGGAATGAGCGATGCTGGGGAAATGGGGATGCTGGGAGTGGAAGGGACAGGCTGCTGTTTCTAAATCTTGGCGCTGTTGGACAAAAAGGCACAAGGGTCACACAAAACCCAGCGCTGGGTAAGGAAGATAACAACCAGGGAGAAGAGGGAATGCTGCTTAGGAGCTCGAGATACACACTGCCCTCAGCCTAGGCTGTGCAGTCTCCTGCATGACATCCTTCCTTCTCCTATGCCAAGGTGCTTCCAGATGGATTCTTCATGCAGGGCTCAGTCCAGCTGCCCTCTGAATTCCTTGGCATGCCAGGCCTTCTCCTCGTGCCATGGAGCTCGGTGTGCCAGGCACACAGCAAAAATTCAGCAGTGTTTAAAAAAACCCCTTTTTCTTTTAGATCAAAGTTTCTGAATTTGGGTACCTAAAATTAGCTAGCAAAATAAGTGACATTTCAGTCAGAGATGCAGAACTTCCATTGATTTTAATGGATTCAGCATCCCAGGAAAGTAGGCCACTTATTTATGTACCTACATAAGCACTTGCATGCCTGACTTGAAGGAGCCAAGTTTGTAAGTGATGACCTTATGTTTTCAAAACCATGAGACAACTCAGCACGCATCAGCCTGTTATTCCCTTTATTTCTGTCAGCACATCTCACCTGAGCAGCAGATTTCAGCTGTAAGATGTGCCTTTTAAAGTCTCTCCCAGTGAGGTCTCTTCTATCAAGTAAAACACTCAGGCAGCAGCTCGATGTTGTCCTGAGGAGAGGCACCTCACCGAATCAGGCTAATCGCTGCCTCACACCCCTCTGGTTCAGATGGGGAACGAATCTTTGCCTCCCCACAGAATATTTCTGATCCCAATGGGAATGGCTGGCAGCCTTGAGGGACGTTTCTGGCTTCATCACTTCACAAGCCCTTCCAGAACTCAGTCAAAGCTCAGCAAGCTGAACACCACCAGCAAGCCCCATGTGCTGCTGCGATGTTCTGGGCAGTGGCACCAGTGCAGGGGATGGAGGGAGGGGAAGGGGACATGAAGAAGCAGGAGGACATGGAGCACGGTGTGTTGCTGGGGAGCAGTGAGGCACGAGCCTTCTGCTAACTCCTCACCCTGCTATTTATCTTGCAACTTATCTATTTTAATCTGGTGTGACTGAATGACTATCAGGGACTGCCAGTCGGCTGCTTAAGGAAATAGCTGGATAATTTCACTCTGATTGTTTAAAGCACTTGGCAGGAAACAATAGATAAAAAGTGACAGGACTTTCACAGTTAACAATGCAAACTAATGAAGTGAAATACCGCTCAGAGAAATATTGTGACGGGTATCCTCTGACTGCAGCACAGGAGAAGAAGTGGCAGGGTAGATCTTGCACTGGGGTCCCTCAGTCTTGACTTTGAAGAAAAGTTATCAGATCTTCCCTCTCTCTCCATCATGCTGGGCTGGTTACACAGCTCTGAATGCCCCAAGTTTGTAAAGTTACACTAGTGGAAAAGCAAACTCCTGGAGAGGAACCTCAGATGAGCCTAGCTCAGATCTGCCACACTTCTGCATGCCCAGAGCTGTTACCAGAGGGATTTCACCTCTGGAATGACACGGACCACGGAAGGGAAGCGATGGGGAAATGCCCCAAACCCAGAGGAATACCAAGCAGCACTGAGCTTCCAGCACCAGCATTTGTGTGCAGATTGTTCACAGTGACAGTGCTACAGGAACCCAGCACGAAGGCAGCACAGAAGTGGGGGTCTCTGATGGTCCAAACTCACTCCCAAAGGCAATCGCTGGATATTGAACTTTGGTAGAAAGAGTTCCTGCCTCTGCAGACAGCTACAGGCACCTTTTCTTTTCCTTTTCCTTACAAATTGCAGCTCAGAGCCTGAATTATTCAGAGCAGCGTCCACTGACAGCTTCTCCACACAGGGGGCACACAGACACACAGATGGAGGCTGTAGTTCTCCCCTGCGTGTGGTGCATCCCAGTTCCCAAGCGAGTTTAACTGGACAATTAGTGCAATCTGCTAAGCGGGCAGGAGGCAGCGGGGTGGAGCACAGGGTGCTGTGTGCAGGGGCAAGGGCAGTGCAGAGCCCCTCTCATCTCTTCAGGGCAGAGGATGCTGCAGGTGGCAGCAGCCAACCCGCCCTGGCCAGGAGCACGGCTGGCAGGATTTATCAGTTCGATTAGCTGTGGTCTCACCCACTGCTGAGCTCAAATGACATTTTGGGGCCCCTGAGAAACTAATGATGGAAAGCACTACTGGGGAGGATCCCTGCCGTACGCCTCGCTGCGGGCACCATCAGGTTGTCTCGGTGTGCTGCGAGGAGGCTCCGTGCACAGAAACAGGATCAATAACTTGATGATATATAGTGTATAGCGACTGTGATAATCCCTAACACACAGCAATACTGCTGGCAGTTTGGTTGCTACCGGCCTCCTTCCTGCCTTGCAGAGAGAGGCAAGGATGTGGCTTTCCCACAAAACCTGGGTGCCAACTGAGGATCGGGACTTTGAGGGCAGGGATCCACTGATAAATGATTCCATTTCCACAGTGGAGGCCTGTGAAGTTTCACTTCCCCTCAGCAGAATGGGAAGTTTTCATTTTCTGGCCCCCGATAGAAGCGTTAGGAAAAGGAATTCTGGGTGGGAATGGATACAACTTCCTTTAGAAAACTAAAATATACAGATGAAGGTGGGAAGCAGCACAGTGACAGCAGCGTGTGACACCCGCTGGAACACACCCCGGCCACGTTTCGTTATGGCTTGTCCAGGTTTTTCATACAGCTCAATAGACAGTGCTCCAGCAGCTCCAAGGAACCAGGCAAATCCCTCAAAAGCCAGGAGGATGAGAATCGTGCCTGTGCAGAGAGCCAGCACAAGCCCCTTGCAGGGCTCTGAGCCCTCCTAAAGCCACTGCTGACCCCTTCAGCCCATCCCCTTCTCCCACTGGGCAGATCCGCCAGCGCTGCAGCCACACTCGGGACCCTCAGCACAGGAGTGAGTTTATCTGCTCCAAACAAACCTTGAGAGGGAACACTTCTCAGAGCATCCCTATCTGCTCACAGGGGTCCCTTCCAGCATCAAGACCCCGTATCCCTCAGTACCACAAGCTGAAGCTGTGAACGTGAGAGCGCCAGGCTCCGTGCCTGCCATAGGAGCTGGCACTGCCACGAGTCCTCAGCCAAGGAGACTGGTGAAACGTTGAACTGACACTGGCAAATCGCTGAAAAGATTTAAAAACCCCAAACCCTAAAACCATCCTCATCCCAAAATTAAAACACACCAAGCAGTCTTGACTTGTATACACATTAGAGTTAATTTAAAACCAAGGAAACACTCTAAAGGCCCCACCGATCTTTCACATGTACCCATATTCCTGAAAGCCAGGGTGCTGTTTTCCAGTTCCACCTGAAAGCCAGGGTGCTGTTTTCCAGTTCCACCCACAATTTTGAAGTTTATGGCTGTGTCTGAACTCCTGAAACTAGAACTGTGCAGGAAAAGGCAAACAGGGGCAACCAGATCAGACCAAACACTGGTTTGTAAACGGTACAAGGCAAGAATCCTGCTGCCCAGAGCACTGGCAGCGTGGGAATGACACCATGAACTCTTCTTTGAAAGAGCTGCCCCCCTCTCTGGCCAGGCCCCTGCACCCCAGGCTTTTGGGATGGGTGCTCACTTCCTAGTCCCAGCCTTCAAAGGAGAAATCTCTCACCCCTGAGCAGGGGCACGTGTGGTTTGGGGCTGGCACAGTCTGGCCCCACAGGAGGAATTCCCTGTGCTGTATAAATGTCCTCACCAGGGCACGTCACCGGTATTGTCTTTCAGGGTATTGTTCTCTCAGGGTTAAATATAACTCGTGTGCCATTGAGAGAAGAAAGCTATTCCCCGTGTGAGAAAAGGCTCAGAAGGCTCTGAGTCTGACTGCTGTTACCACACCGCTGCAAGGACTGAAGATACAACAGTAATGGAAAGTTTAAAAATCTTTCTGCATGTTTCACCCTGTCAAGGGATCAGGATGCTTATTGCTAAAACTGGGTGAAAACAACTCTTAAAACACTGGGTTTGCTATTTTAATTGAAAATATAGGCAGCTTTTTCTGTCTTTACCTATTCAATGACCTCATTTTGAGAGATTCTTCAACTTCTCTCATTACCCAAAAAGGGGAAGAATAAAAGGGAGGAGAGAAAGAAAATCTTGCCTTTTGACAAGCAAAAACTCAAAGTTTCAGCACGTCAGAGTTATGAAACAGGATTTTATGGAAGGAGGGATGCTGTGAGCACTGACACCCATCAGGGCAGGCTCTGGAAAGCGAAGCTGTCACCTCCCATACAACACCTACTGCCTCTCCCATCTACCTCGTGCCTGCTCATGTCCACTCCAGCACCCCAGCCCTGTGTGCGGTTCCTTGGGGTCTGCACCTGCCCCTCGCTCTCAGTGTCAGCGTGCTGCGGCTCTGCGATGACACCAGCCCGTTGCTCCAGCCAAGACCAGTACAGCAAGAGAGGTACTGGGAAATTAAACGTTTGCAGCCTGCAAACACCCTGGCTGGTCAGTTTGTGAGCCAGAGCTTGTGGCAGCCCATAAAGACCTTTGTGTCTACTGTGACTGTGATGAATCTCCCCAGTACATCCCCAAATCAAAGTTCTGAAGGCCCACAGCTGCATCCAAGCCATGACAGTGCTCTGGGGTCACTGGAATGGGTGTTCCTGAGTCAAACCCAACACTCCTGGAGCCAAAAAAGCTCCAGTGGGGAGAGGGACAGGCTGCAAAACAGAATGTAGCTCGAGTTTCCTGGCCAAACTGTGGCATCAGCGGCTTTGCTGTCACCAAGGGGACTGTCCATCACCTGGGAATGCCAGAGGCTGTCTGCTGGAAAGGAGCTTGGCTGCTGGGAGGGATCGGGGGCACTTGAGTGTCTACACTGACGTGCAAAAGCAGCAGCAGCAGTAACAGAGTGAGTGGGTACAAAGGGAAGATGTCAGGGTGTGCCTTCTCTGAGCAGACCCCTGTGCCCATCACCCTGTGCCGGCTTGCTGAGCACTCAGGAAGCACAAAGAGAGGGCTGAGAGCAGCCCTGCGGCGTGACGGTGACTGCATGGAGACGAAGGCACTTTGTCATGTCAGGTGGCAGGGTCAGACTCTGCAGCAGGGGCTAGAGGGGGAGCTGGAGGTCCCAGCTATGAGGACAGGTAGCCACAGAAGCCACAGTCGGTGTTTACCTTCTCTCAGTGTCACAGTCTTAGAGAAAGGCCAAGGGATGTGTGTGACCAAGCTCTATTGGGATATCCCCAGGGGAGCTCAGAAATGTCTGGGTTTTTTGTGTGTTCTTCCCAATTTAATCCCTGACAAGCCATTTTTTAAAACATCCATAAAAATATATCCCCTCACAACAACGAAAACCAAAACTCCACAGAGTTAACCCCAGAGTCTGCCTGCTCCACGTATTCTCTCCCCAGCAATTCAGTATAAGCACTGAGTTTTACTGCAGTCACCATAACAGAATCTGTCACTTCTGTGTCCTCTGGATGTCATTAATAAATAATAAATGAGACCACTCAGAAAGAGGGAGAAAAAAGCACCTCTCACATCTTTTGGAGCACATTGAGAGGCCAGTGGCAGTGACAGGCATGAAAGGAAAAGTCTAATGGGACAAGCTCTGGGGAACACCAGCTTTGCATTGTCACAGAGACAGGTAGAAAGAACAGGTGAACGGGGAGCACAGGCAGTGTCTGCTGGCTCCCCCCGGGGGGGGCACAGCAGGCAGCCAAGCCCCGGAAATAAAAGCTCTGAGCTACCCTGCCAGCACCAGCGTTTGCCAGGGAAGGTCAGTGTATTTTTGCTGTCAGCTCTTGGGAGGTTTCTTTTCACGTGGTTTAATTGGGTTTTAGCACTGGTGAAAGCCCTGGGGAGAGATAACTTGTGCTTTGTCACACAAGAGTTATGAGTGCTGACAATGGCAATGTCCCTCCTCGCGCAGTCAACACACGAACCCTCCCGCTCTGCAGCCTGGCCTGGCCAGATCCAGGAGAGAACCTGGCCAGGAGGTCAAGAAATGACCCCCACTTCTCTTCAGTGCACAGTACTGTCCATCCCAGCATCTCCTCTTCCCTTGCACTGTTAAAGGCAGGTGAGACATGGGGTGGTGTCACTGACCAGGGGCACAGGGAAGCTGCTGGTCTTCACGAAGCTGCCTACATCTGCCAGTCCCTCCTGCCACATGGACACTCGCAGCCTGGTCTGCCTGGAGACACTTCTTTCTCTCCACCACCACACCTCCACATCATTAAGGGCCACAACATGTACCCTAATCCACCACACTAACCCAAACCATCTTCCCATGAGTGACAAGTTGTTGACCACCACCCTACCCACACTGCTCTTGAGTCAGCTATAGGGAAGCCCTGCTATAGGGAGCCGTAGGGAAGCCCCACATCCCAGTACCACCACCAACACCTCAAGGAGTAGATAAACAACCAGTGTTCAATTGTTTCCACAGATTTCTCTCCCAGCCCCAGCCCTTTCTCAGCTGCTTTACACTCACCCTGACTCCCATTTACCAGAATGAAGCAAAAGGAACAGCAAGAGGAATTCCTTTTTGTAAGGACAAGTGACAAACTAGTCTGAATACAGCTGCTTGGAAATTAATTAGAGAAGAAAAAGGAAAACCAACCCTCCAAGCCAGGAGAGTCACTGACAGCTTGTTGTTGGGAGGAAAACACCTTAATCGTCCATTCCCAAAGTTAATACTCTCCTCTGGGGTCCCAAGCCAGACGGAGCACCGGGAGGGAAAGCAAGTTCCTTCCCATTCCCTGAATGCTTAAACTACAGGAGATCCAAATTCATCATCCCAAACATGGCTTCAGCCATTTCTCTGCCTCTCCTGCCCTGCCCCTCTCCGAGAACCTCATCTGCTGGAGCTTTGTTGCAGCCATTCTCCTTGCTTTAGGGAGTAATACACTTGAGAGAGGCCCAGCCCCATGTGCAGCCACAGAAGGGTTATCTTCACCCCCACATGTCTAACAGTCAGTGAATTTCTTTCGTTTAGCACAGCCTGAGATGGGATTTCAAAGAACATCCTGTCTTCCCAAGGTCTTGCTGCCGTTCCCACTCCCCACCCTGTGCTCCACAGAGATCCTTTGGGGAGGCTGAAACTGGAATCGATTTCCTTGCCAAAGCGTTTCCCTTTCCACCACCTACACTCCCAGTTGTGGGCTCGGGGGGCTCCTGGTGAGCTGCTGCTGGGATCCAGTCCCACTTAGCGAACCCACCTTGTCTGGCTGGGATGGGGAGTGGAAGAAACCTGCTTCACATCAGTGTCTCTGCATTTGGTGTGTGGGCAGGGTATTGCTGCTTCGAGGGTGGGTCTGTTTATCAGCTGGGGATAGTTCTAGTGCATTTATTTTTTGTTATTGTGAATTTGGATTAGGGGCATCTCCTTCCCCCTGACAGTTCCTGGCAGCATGCTGTAAAAATATGATTAATTAAAATGTGACTGTGAATCCACTCAGAGGCTTAAGATTTTTCCTCCTCTACCATGGAACAGAGAAAAGGCCATTTACCAAAGTTCAGATCCCGAAGCAGATTTCAAGGCACGCTGCAGTTTAGCTCAGCAGGGCTATGAGGTTCAGCCTGCAGAGTTTCAAAGCTACGAGCCCTCAGAGAGAAGAGACTTCTGCTTCTGCTCCAACCCCAAATATAGAAATAAAAAAAATAGAGAGAAATAACCCAGCCATGCTCAGAAAGGGCTTCAGCAGCACAGCAGAACCACAGTGGTCACCCGAGGGGCTCCTTCTCAGCCTACATGACATTTTTACCTTTGTAGATGGTTCAACCATCGAGCACACACAGTCCTGTTGCACTGAGATTTTAGATTAAAACAACACATCCTGGCTCTTGCTCGGCAAGAAGCCACTGGAAATCCTGGAAGACCTTCAAAACTGAGCAGTATAGTACTTGAAAAAGAGATACAACTTTCCTAAATTGAAAAATTTGAATTTCCTAACACGGACTTAAAAGGTACTACTGAATCTTTAATGACTGCAATATAGAGATGGCTCAATCTGAGAAGGGCTGAAGGTCTTCCTTTGAAGAAGTCAAACTTTAAAAAAAAAAAAAAAAGTAAGAAAAATGTCTGCTACATTCCAAGGTCACAAAGGGTTCGGTGAAACTCTGTCTCCCTCCCGACTCTGACTTCCTAAATGATAGTCACTTGTTAATCCAGAGCACCTATTCGACACGGAACATAATTAGCTGGGGAAAGGGAAAACATGCCAGAGTACAAAAGTAGTTCTGTAACAAGAGGTTGTGAGGAGCAATGTGCTGCAGCTACCGACGGAGAACGGGCTGTTTATTTCTTTCAAGAGCACAGAATTCTTGTTCATTAAATGTTACTTTTAAGCTCGCTGTGTTTTACACTGTTTGGTATTCTGCAGCCTCCTGACTGATGGATAGCTCAGAGGAAAGGATCAAGAATGGGAAGTTTGGGCTTTGGTACTCAGTGGAGCCCATGAGGTCAGTTACCAGCCTGCTCCTCCGAGCTGGCTGTCAGGGTACTTATCTCCCATATCCAGCATCATCTCCAGTCCCCACAGCTGGTTCCCCAGCCCACACCACGTTTCGGATCACCACCCAGCCACCCCACCAGTGAATGGTTTTCTCCTGAGAGCCTTAACGAACAGGGCAAACCCACAGGTTGAACACTGAGTGTTGCAGGAGGTGACTGGCTTGACAAAATCACAGAATCACAGAATCATAGGGGTTGGAAGGGACCTCCAGAGCCCATGGGGGCCAACCCCCTGCCAAAGCAGGGTCCCTAGGACAGGTCACACAGGTCGGTGTCCAGACGGGGCTGGAATCTCTCCAGAGAAGGAGACTCCACACCCCCTGGGCAGCCTGTCCCAGGGCTCCCTCACCCTCACTGGGAAGTTCTTCCCCAGATTGGTGGGGAACTCCCTGTGCTCCAACTTGAGGCCATCGCCCCTTGTCCTGTTCCCATACATCATTAAAAAGAGGCTGGCCATTTCCCCGTGTCCCACCCTTCAGCTATTGATAACCATTAATCAGATCCCCTCTCAGGCTTCTTTTCTCCAGACTGAACAGTCCCAGCTCATTGAGCCTTTCCTCACAGGGGAGATGCTCCAGGCTTTTAATCAACTCCGTGTCCCTCCTCTGGACTATACCAGGGAGCTCAGAATGTCCCATTTTAACCTGTCCCAGCCAGGATGAGCCTCCAGCAAGCACAAGGCTCAGAGGTTTCAAGGTGAGTGAGTTGTATGACACAGCCCAGCGCCATGGAATGGATGCGAACCCCGGATGCAGCAGCAGCAAACCCACCCCGCTGCTCACGTGCTGCCCACCCCTGTGTTCCTGTCAAGCCTACAAGCAAATGGAACATGAAAGAAATAGCCCTTTGCTTCTTAAAACAAAAATAAAATCAATCAATAATTCTGTTTTAGGTGGAAACACAAGCAGAAGTGAAGTGCCTGAACAGACACACTGCTAGGCAAAGCCATAAATTCAGATGGAGCAGGAGTAGGAATGTAAACAAACAATACAGGATCTGAATTTTGGGTGATGGTAAAAAATACATAAAGTCTTTGAAAAGACAGCAATTATTAGAGATTATAAATCTGCATGCTGGTTTATGTGATTTCTATTGATTTTTTCTTTCTAATTCAGTTTTTATTCATTTTCTTGCATGCAGATAAATTCTAGAGAAGAGTGCTGTGATGTGCAGAAGGCTTAATCCAACAGAAACCCCCTAATATGCAATTTAAGGATCTCAGGTTCGTTAATAATCCTAGGAGCATCTTCTTTAATCCAGTTTCTTCACACAGAACTGAGTACATCTGCGTGAGACAGACGTTGCCTTCCCTTTAGAGACACCTTTGGTGTGCCCATGCCAGGCACCCTGAGGGGATGGAGCTCCTTTCAGGGGCATTCTCCATTCTCTGTCCATTTACTGGGCAGGTGAAGCCTGGACTATTCTAGACAGGTCTGTCTTGGAGAGATTCCACCATGACCTGTCTCTTCTGTTTTGATAAGAAAATAAAATAAATGCTCATTAATCCATCGATTCACCTACTGGCAGTTTAGATAATAAATGAGATCAATATGAATTATTGTGTGTGCAAAGAGATGTCAGCTCACAGCACACCATGATCTGATCAGATGAGTGTTCCTCAGAAAACAAGATTTGTCCATGTTTGGTAGAGAAGGTGCATCTGCTCATCCAGAACCCCAAAGAGGTAAGTCTCCCAGTGAGGCTCAGCCACTGCTTCACGGACTAAATCCTGAAAAGAACTGGGTTTACTCTGGGAAATAATTTCCTTTTTGTCTCCTAGTTCTGTGCTCTACCCCACTGCTGCCTCTTCAGTAGACCCAACTGTAAGGAAGCCTAAAACTTCCTCAAACTTTGTCGCTGTCAATGCACTGGCACGAGCCAGTATGTTGTGGCCACGGCCCATGTCTAGTTTTGCCCATGAAGGACATCTGAGGCTTATGCAGGAGAACACAAAGGAGAAAACCAAAGGCCACCACACATTGCAAGCGTTTGCTAGAGAATGGAACACTGCATCCAGGCTAGGACGTTCAAACAGTAGGCACCAACACATTTTTCCACCCTTCCCCCCCAGCCCCCCCTTTCCCCCATAAATGTCCTTGCTCTCAGATCCTGGTTGGGATCCTCAGGTGCTAATGGAAAGCAGAAGAGACCTGTTGGGTGGTTGACTCCTCCAGCACATCCTCATGGACCAGGAGAGCTTTCACTGCTTCTCCGGGCAGCCAGCTCCAGACCGACACAGCGGTGTCTGCAGGCAATTTCCTGATGCCTGCTGCTTCCCACCTTATCCCACCTTTATCTGTCCATTATCCACCCTGAATTCCTTCACCTCCCCACTGTTGACTCCCTTTAAATATATGGTGATGAAATTCATCTCTCTTATCTCTCAGCCGACCTAGATAACAGAACTGGCTGCGCTCTGCGCTCCGTTCAGCTTCTCAAGAACTTATTCAGAGAGATGTTTCCCAAACTCAATCCCATCCTGTCGAGGGGCTATGTTTAGATCACACATCAGGGCCTCGTCAGACGCCATCCCAAAGAGCATCTATCATGGCTTTATTCTACTTTGCTGCCTCCGATCGAGCTTGTTAACCATTCCCAAAAATGAGTATATTTTAATTACTGTTTTCTGAGAATTGGGATTATTTTCCTTCTAAATGTATTCGCCTGATTATCTCCAGGATGAAATTCATTTGGTTAATTACCATCCTTTTAATTTGTTTAAGACTATGTTTCTGTTTCCTGTGCTGTAA
The DNA here is from genome assembly GCA_013400835.1 of Zapornia atra. Classification (NCBI taxonomy): domain Eukaryota; kingdom Metazoa; phylum Chordata; class Aves; order Gruiformes; family Rallidae; genus Zapornia; species Zapornia atra. The sequence continues at coordinate 228,736 of VZTU01026272.1, forward strand.
CACCTCCCTGTGAGCTCTGCCTACATTTATTCAGTGTCTTACAGCCTCCCATTTTGGGGAACAAACAGAAGATTTCCATAAAGAAAAGGAAGGCTGGCAGCAGAGCCGGTGATCTCACCTAAAACCCCACGTAAGGCAGAAACATCATTCCCACACACACACATTTACTGCTCGTGTTTGTAACTGGAAGTCCTGATGCTGTGCCCATTCGGACCCTCCAGTTCCACTCCCAGTCTGTACTGGTAGTCCCAGCTATCCTCCTGTCCAATGTAATGCTTTACACAGCTCAGTCATTTGCCAAAGCCCAGCAGTTTTGTACCTCATCATCTGATTATCACCCCAAAAGAGAGGCAGAGGAATTCCAGTTTCATTATCAACATCTCGATTCCAGTCAATGACTGGAAGAAGCCGAATGTCATTTTATTGGGTTTCTAAACTCTCCTAATTAAAAAAACACTCTTCCATGGCTAATGCAAATGGGGACATTAGGAGAAATTTCAAACATTCTTAAGCCAATGGAAAAGCCTCCTGAAAGGAAAGGTTGTGGCACCTAATTAAATTACATACATGGACTTGAACTGCAGTAACACTAGAGAGCATCCGATGGCTTTGGAAAAAGCCCAGGGCAGTGCAGGGCTCCTGCTACACGTGTCACACCGGCTGTCCCAGCAGCGTGGGCACATTCCTGGCTCTCACCTGTTCCTTCACAAGGACCTTCCCCCTCTCAGTTTAAGGGAAATTTGTACAGCAGCTCAGGATGCTCTCCCAGTGCTTCTGCTTGAGTTGCACCCGTGCCCCATCACAGCCCCTGTGCCACCCCAGCCTCAGCTGCACCCACGTCTCTTTTCCATGCCAACACATTTCCATCTTATTCAGAAAGCTGTTTGTCCCTCAATAGGGCACATTTTCCAATGAGCTTTGTTGTTCTGCAAATTATGGGCTATAAAGAATTAATGGCTGAGTATAAATCAATTTAGTTCACTGAGAGACTATGTGTTTTATGTGGTAGAGGTTTTCAAAGAAAAGTAATTAGTTGATTTGGCATTTAAATCTCCAGAAAAATAAAGCAGCTTTTTTCTGCTAAGAGGATGTGTTTGAACACAGAAACATATGCTGTATTTTCTGAAACTATATTAAGAAATATTATTTATCAGCTAGATGCAGCAGAGCTGATAGCAATTCCTATTGTCTCAGGATGCTTCTTTGTGATAAAGGTGTCACCACTGCATTTCACTACCTGACTAGAGCCTTTCAGGAAAGCTGTGCAGGTCCATCCCTCTGCCAGGCAGGAGACTAGGAGACAGACCAGAAATGAGGCCACTGATTCAGACCTGACCCTGGCTGCAGACAGGGTGGTGGGTGCATCCAGCAGCTGTGGGCACCCCATAGGGGGTCTGGGATCTGCTTTAACTGATGGGTGCTGGCTCAGGACTGTACAGCGTCTGTCTCTGCAGCAGGGCTATGGGCTGTGAGTGGGGCCGTGCACGAGGGGCTGTGGCCTGGGAGGTCAGCCCTGGCTGGGGATGCCATGGGTCCCCACCATCACTGAACCAGGGGCTGGCCATCCATCCACTTTCATACAGCACCAGAGACACACTGGGGCCACGAAACCACTACTGCTGTCTGTGTCTGAGGGACAAACCACCTCGTTCTGCACTTGAGAGCCTGATGGAGCTCAGACAGACCATGTGGGATGGTTCAGAGTGACTGACCCACCTCCTGGGGACTATTGCTCCGGGGACACTGCCCCGCAATTCGTTGTTCTCCCTCGTCGCAGTATGAGTTTCTGGAGCCAAAAGGCTGGTTTGTGCTTTGTGAGAGAATAATCCTGTCCCCTCTACGTCCATGTCATGCAAGAAAAATTCCACCTTACTCCACAGCACACATTATTACCCCAGTGTGCTCGGCAGAAACAAACCAAGGCTGGTGCACACAGATTGGAGTTTGCTTTCCCCCTGCTTACCACTAACGACTCATTTAACAGCAGCACAGCAATTAGAAAATCAATATTCCATTCAGACACGAATGACTCGTCTAGAGCATTACTTAAGGAACGTCTCTTGCAGCCTCATCGTTGCCTGGACAAAGGATAAGGCAGAAAGGACACTCTGGTGTTGGGTATCTGATTGATTTAAGATGATTTCTCTTACAGCCCACACGGTATTTGCAAACTGTTTCGGGCTGGGTACAGCCGCTGTGGATATGACATTCTACTAATAAGCACCTCTGTGCCAGGGAGCGTGCGTAGAAATCCAGTGGCAGAGGAATGCAGGCTTGCTTTATTGTTTAATATCATACCACCCACCTGAATAAAACGGAGCCTGACACATGTCATAAGGAATTACTCGAGGAACGCCAGGCCCTTCGGCGCTGCAGCCCCATTGGTATTCCAGTCGTATTAACCAAAAATAAAATAAATAAGTAACAATCACAATCTTCTTGCTATGAAAGGATTTTCCAGCCATTCAAGCGCTTACTACATGGCTGTTACAAGCTCCCTTACTGGAAGTGCAAGGGCAGCAAAGGGGAAGAAAAGCAGAGACAAAGCCAACGGCTGCAATCGTGACGGAGAGATCACTCTGGTCTGCTGTGTTTGAGTTGGTGGGGGAAGAGCACGGCCCTCGCCCCGTGCAGCCTCACACCCTCCTGCCCAGCCCCGCTCCCGCGCAGCAGCGGCCCCACATCTTCCCCCAATTCTATAATTAGTATCAGTGATTATTCAAGCGGGATTCAAAACACTGCCCATCTGTGAGGGCTGGGAGCAGTCTGGTTTATTCTCATGTTATTTAAAATCAGAGCTGTAACTGGGAACTGTTGTTGTGGAAAAACCCCTCCCTTGCGTGCAGACCAGCAGGGATGGATGGGCACTGTGTGGACTTGGGAAACCCACCACCTCTCCGAGTCCTTAGAGAGAGGGGACAGCGAGAATTCCCTAAGCTCAGAGCAAACCCAGCGTCCTCCCTTCCCACCTTCTCCAAAAGTGGAAAAGCAGATAGATGTGTGGCTAAATTAAGCAGCAGGAATTCCTTTCACAGGGAATACTAGCAATGAAAGCCTCACAACACAGACTTCCCGAATCCAGCCTACGTAGGAATTCCCTGCTCTGTTTGCGTGTTGTGTAAGCTGTAATTATGCAATCTCACATTTTACCATCGAGCAGATTCTCAGCTCCTTACAGCTCAGCAGCTTGTGACTGTAACAAAAAGGAGAGATCTGTCTGCAAACGATCTGACACGGAATAAGGTGACCTCTTGTATCATGGAAAAGGGCAGGGCAAAGCTGAGCCCCGGGAGTAGGGGCTGACAGAAATTCCTCTCAGTGTGTACTCGCTTCTCCTTCCAGACAATGCAACATTAATCTGAGCAGGGGGGCGACACGGAGGAGCTTCACAATAGGCCTGTGACGAGGTTGCTCTGAATTGGGTGCCACGACACAGGAAAAATTGGAGCTCTGTGACCTCAGCAGCAGCACAACAAACAGCAACCTAGAGCTGCACCTGGCTGAAATAAAACACTTCACAGTGTTCCTTCTGCTACAAATGGTGGATAAAATCACAGGCAGAACAGCCCCTGAAGTAATCTGCCCAACTTGCTGCTCAACTTGATGGCCTGTCTTGTCTTTTTTCTTTGGTCTGGTGATGAGTCGCTTAATTTTTCGACTAAAAAGAATTAAGAATTCTCAGTAGATTTTTCAGTTGAGATAAAATGAGTATAGTTTTAAGGTTTACTAATAGTTGCAATGGCAGTTCACAGCATTTTTCAGAGTTCACCAGTCCCCGTTTCAAACAGTTGGCCTGCCCCAGCTTCTGCAGAGTATCCAAGGGGCTTGCAGGGTCTATTTATGTTTAACTCAATTATAAGGATGAACGTAGTTAGGAGGAGTCAATTTCTCCAATATATTTTACCAACACCAGACAGTGTTACTCTCTACGTCCCAAGTACCAATAGCACAAATCAAATTTAACCCTGCATTCTTTATGCACTGACATTATAGAAAGAAAAAAAACCCCACAAAACAAACAAGCTGTAAGAGGAAGGGAAGTGTCCAGAAAAAATACTCAGAGCTGAGTGGTGCTTTTTCAGCTTATTGGTGACAAGGTTTGTGGTTTTAATACATCACACAGGAGGAAATAAAACTGCCAGAGACGCAGGTGATACAGCGCTTCTCCTACTCCGAACAGACTCAGACGTTGCTCCAGCCTGTAATGTCCTAGAGTCAAGGGCAAGAATGCCACGTGCTGCTTTGGAGCAGGGCAGGTCAATGGGCTGGTTGAAATCAGGGACAGAGGGATTATCTTCAATGTTTAAGGGAATTTGATACTTCCCAAACCTTCAGGTTTATGGTTGGGTTGGTGGAATTATTTAAGTCAAGTCCTGTTCTGCATTTTAATTTAAAAAAAAAATTTAAATAATGTAAATACTCTACCCAAGTCTCAGCACACCAAGCTGGGACAGCCCAGGGAATAATTCTGAGTCTGCAAACCACAGGGCACAGTGCAGGACCGGAGCGACCAAGCGTTGATGTTTGGCTGCCTGCGAGCAGCCTGGTGCCCCAAGCCCAGCCCTCAGTAGCAGGAGCCTCCCGCTCAGAGAGCTGCCAGCCCGGGTCCAGGGACTGTGGTGTCCCAGACAGAGCCGTGGGTCCAGCCAGCCCGATGGCCCTTCACGGGGTCTCCTCAGGGTTCAAGGTGTGGGCTCTGCAGGAGAAGCTTCACCACACACACTATACCTGCAAGCTAGGGTAGGGAGAGGAGATCCCCAAGCTGTCAGTCAGAGCTACAGTCATACCAGGGATTTTTTTCATTTCTAAAGGTTGTTATTGGAAAATGTCACTATTCATTGCCAAGAGTTCCCGTGATGCAGTAACTCTCATTACACCTAAGCCCTCTCAGCACAAAATAGCCACACACTGATAACCTGAATATATTTGCTGCAGCTGCTGTTCCGTAGGCTGCACTCTTGTACAGTCAGGTTATTTTACATGCTTATTAGCCCCATTATTTTATAACTCATTCCTCTGTGTAATGCTGACTCTATATCACTTCATTTTAACAAAAGGATATGTGCCTCTGAGACAAGAAGGGATGAGGATTCTCAGGGATGCAAAGCGCGGGAGGAGTAAAGGCAGTGGGTCATGTGGTGCCAGGGCCAAGGAAGCGCCATGGGGCCCTGGGGCCTTGGTCCCTGCGGGGCCCTGGGGCCTCTGTCCCCACGGGGGGCCTGGAGATTATGTCCCTCTGGGGCCTTGGGGCCTCTGTCTCCATGGAGCCCTGGAGATTCTGTCCCCAGGGGACCTTGGGGCCTCGGTCCCTGTGGGGCCCTGGGGCCTCTGTCTCCATGAGGCCCTGGAGATTCTGTCTCTGTGGGGCCCTGGGGCCACTGCCCGCTCCCCTTCACTCCAGAGGGTTCCCTGAGCAAGCTCTGCCCTTGACAGTTGCTCCCAGAGGAGCAGAGATGGGATCGAAGCAGGAGGAGGCAGCCAGCACCCTCCTGTGTGCCCGCTAGGAGCCCCATGCTTGGACACACCACACCATCCTTCTGCCAGAGGCACAGGGTGTGCTCGGGCCATCCCACCTCAGTGTCACTGAAACACCCAGCACAGGCTCTCTCAGCCACAGGGCTGCACCAAGGCCCCAGCGCTCTTGCTCTCAGCCATCAGCACCATTCACGCTGATGGCCTGGCCACCCTGGGGAGGGAGAAGGTGCCGAAAGCTCACAGCCCTCCTGCTGCTGCACACACACACACCACTCCAACTGGGTAACCTTGTACTGCTCCTTCAGCAACCATCCAGCCCCTACTTTCTCCCTCCTCATCTTCCTCCTCCACCCCAGAATTTCCCTGAAGGTCCCGAAAGTGCACAATCTGGATGCTGCCAAATTAATATCTCTGTGCTTCTCATCTTCCAGTCTTAGTTGCAGCCCCTGGTGCCCCAAGACACCTGTGCACAGAACACACATGCCAGTGCTTTCCAGAACAGGTGTGGAAAAGGTGTCTCTTCCAACAGTGCACTAATGTACCCATGTAATACATTGATTAGGGAAAGCCTCAAGAAGCGTAGAAACCCTGGAAGCTGTCTAAGAGGAGCCCCTTTAGCTGGAAAAGACAAGGAGAGATGACATGACAAATGTCCCCTTAGTAAATTATCAGCAAATAATGCACGGTAAAATGAGAAATAAACCATCTGTTCCTATTTACTGTCTTTTGCTAAGATGGCCAAGGAAGAGATAATAAAGATGAAAGATAAGTAACAATAGATTAAAAAATGTTAGTGATATAAATTATGTCTCATACGTCTCTCTGTGTCTGTGGAACTACAAGATGCAATTGAGAACACAAACTTCACACAACTCAAGCAGGTTTATTATTTTTTAAGACAATGAAACATTTTACAACACTCTGAAGAGATAACCCAGCTCTCAAGGCAGGGAATGAGCCAGGCATGAAGTGGTGGCAGGCACCGGGCTCCTTGGGCCATGGCTCTGACATGCTCTTGCCCTTCTGTTTTCTCACTCCCCTGCTATTAAAACATTTGCTGTAAGGGAGGGGTGAGGGGGGGCTCTGCTCTGGTGGGAGAGGGTTGGAAGGAAGGCTAATAAAGCGAGGGATGGCCTCGACGTGAGTGACTTTATCTAAGGAGGGCAAGACACCCTGCCTTGGTTTATACAAAGAGAGAGCCTGAGATATAAAGGCATCAAGTAGGAAAACTTCTCTCAAGTGCATGTCAGAACAGGTACAGGAGGAGCGAGATAATGAAAAAAAATACAAGTAATTCTTTGCCCTTTTCTTGCAGGTTTCACTCGAGGAATGGGAATTGCTTTATGAATACATATCATGGAACTGCCAACAGCCTTGGGAAGCAGGGGTGTTACACAGAGATCACAAGCCACAGTTAAGAGATCAGAGTTTATAAAAAAACCCTTATCAAATGCAGAAGTCAGCTGATGATTTTTCCTAAGTTACATGTTCTGTTAGGACTTGTTAAAACAGAATTACTACCCACTCTGTAGGTCTGTGCAAATGAAGTCAGGAGTAACTAGTTAAAGGAAGAAGGATTGAGGAGATTAATACAAGCTAGACTTACTTCCCTAGATGGCTCATAGAGCTTATAATAGAATAGGGATGCAGGAAAGCAATTAAAAGAATGAACTTAAATAAATCTCTAAGTGTTGAAGGTTTGCCAGCATAAACCTCTAAATTCTTCTGCCATGCAACTGGGCCCCTTTCTCTAGGGACCTTCTAACAACCTTTCAGACATCAGGATAATTACTGCAAAGTGTGACCCAGACTGTGGTTACTGGTGTAATCAAGAAAACCCCTTGAGGTGTCAACATTAGACACAATCCTAGCAGTAAAGTAGACTTCCAACTGTCAGCTAACATTCGTGCAGTGACCAAACTCAAGGTTACGTTCTCTGCGGCTGGGCGGTGCGCCCCGTGGGTCGGGGTTTACTGTCTGCTGCAGGATGGTTTACCCAGACAGGCTTCTGACCTGCCAGAGCTGCAATCCTCAGAGGAGCCGCCTGGCAAGGAGCACACTCAGGAGTTGGAAGGGGAGAAGACAGATCCTGGATGGAGGGAGACAATCCCTAAGTGCTCCTCTCGTGAGGGCAGGACACAGCCAGTGATGTGTCCCTGCTTTGGCAGACTGGGCACTGCTGTTTCCTTGCCACACATTCTAAGCAGAACTTGCTCCCCTGATGTTTCAACTCCTTGAATCGACTGAGGGTTTTACCTCTTTGGGAACCCTCAAGACTCTGGTGGATTTGCTTGTTCCTGGTGCACAGGGAACCTCCACTGCTGGACATAAACCCTTGCTTGGTTCTAACATGCAATCTCAAATTTAAGCACACGGGGTAAGGGAAGCAATGAAATGCTAATTGCAATCCAAAATGCTCCATCTTCTACCCACCCCCTGCCAACCCTCCTCCCTGCTTCCTAATCCGTGAGGTCTGAGTGATGAGCAGTGAGTAATTAATTCTGGGTGAACTGGGGAGGTTTCCTGCAGAGAGCTTCTGCAGATGCAATATCCAGCTCCGGAAGCGCACGGCGGGCATCCGGCCCTTCCTGTTGGTACCGCTGGGCATGTGGTGCCCACCCAGGCACCCCCAGGCACGCAGCTGGGTGGCACTTTGCTGGTGAAACCCTCTGTGCTCAGCAGCACCCACTGTGCAGACACCACAAACTGCCACGTTCATTAGTAACAGGTACAGTGACAATGGCACACTACGGACTCATTGTGAACAACTGGCTACAGTCATTAAGGTGTAGCATCAAAGTGTGCATGAGAAGTGCTGCAGTGTGGTTTCTGAACCATGCAAGCCTCATCTTCTGAAAGCACCGAGGTTAAAATAAAGGGGAGCTCACAAGCAGCTGAATTTTACACCTCGCCCTGCTCTGCTGATTCAGAAAGTGAACGTGTAGAAGTTACATACTGCAAACATCTCTCCCCTTTACTCAAATCCTAAACCCAACCTCCTGAACCAAGCAACTGGGATCAGATCCACCAGAGCCAAGCAACTGGCAACCTGAACTGAGCAAAGTCCCCAGAGCGCCCGTGTCTCACCCTGCGCTGGTCACAGAGTTGGTCTCTCTGTACCTGCAGGGAAATCCAGCACACCGTGCCAGGGCTGAGCGGGCTGTAATTTAGGGGGGTGTTACCCCTCTCCAGGGAGGTGTCACATCCCAGCTCACAATGGAACGGCGCTTGGCCTTCGTGAGTGCCCAGGAGGGCTCTGCCCAGGCTGAGGATGAACAGCAGATTCCAAGACGAGCTATGAGCAGCGCTCAGCCCTCCAGGGTGATGCTCAGGAGCACGGCACCTTTTAAACATTTTGCTCCCACAAAAGAAACGTGAAATCCAAATCCTTCTCTCTTCCTCCCTGTGTCTATCTACGTGTCATTTAAAGCGTTACCATACAGCAACAAACACATCCGTAGTGGAACAAATCTCCCCACACAGCAAGGACACCAAAATATTAATTATTCAAGGTACATAGAACAAGAGTTATGTAAATCATTTGGTAAGTACAGCAGGACTGCTTTCCAGAGGGATTGCTACAGGGGAGCAGCACCGAATGGGATGCGTGTACCCGCTCCCATACCAGCCACGGGGCTGGGGTTATTGTGCAGGGCCCCCATCATCCCAGAGACATTTGAAATGGGAGCAAAGTGGACAGTCTGGTACAATACCTATGGCTTTATAATTACTGATACGTTGACATCATTTTGTGAATGAGAGCCACCCTCCCCACACACTATCGGTCATGTACAATGCACGCCACATCCCTTTCTCATATCATTACTTACATAACACACGTGGATTAAAGCTAAATTCCTATTTCTGGCTTCAATTCAAATCAGTTAAGTATTTTTAAACAAATTATATTTTAATTCTAGCTGCAATGCACTGGTTTAATTCAATTAAAATCCGTTCTCGCTTCTTTTCATCACACCTGACCTGAATTTTGCTGAAGAGAACCTAAGCGAGACATTCTGTAATTGTACTGAAAATTAAAATTATAAACACTGCCAACCAGATAAACAAGATCATAGCATCAGCATTGTAAGAAAACAGCCATACCTGAACAATCGACTTGAAATCTCCCTTATCATCATTTAAGAAGAGGCTCCAAAGCATAAGGTATCAGGAAAGAGTATGGTAAGGAGGAGGGCCAGAGGAGCGTATTTTCCCTCAGTCTGTTTTTTCCTCCCCTCCCAGCTGATGGATGAACCTGACACAGTTATTTTATATTCACAAGTCTTGAACATCATTATATCCAGGGCTCTGTACAAGTAACCGCCAGCAGTGAGCTCGACGCATGGGCTGCCTCCAGCTACACTCCACGGATTTCTGTGCACAACCACTGCAATATGAAATTGGATAACAAGATAGACATGTCAAACATCTGCATCTCCCAGCGCTCTGAACAAAGGCTGGGAAACCTTGCCCACCTCAGTAGTTCTGTGTTCCCTTACAACTCTGTCTTTGCCCCTCACACAGATTTTCCGATCAAGGTTTTGCAGAGCTTCAATGAAGAAATTTGTATTGAAACATTTCCTCCTTCCACAGAAAGCCATTTATTGCCACTACTAATTGCCAATGGAAATAACAGAGTAGAGGACAGAAAAATTTGATCCACCGAGCAATGTACCTCTTCTCAGAGATAGGGAATTCCACTTGGACAGGTGGAAAAGTGAGGCGGATGCCAGGTGGGTATCCCTGCTCTGTGCCTCCACCGTGCCGGGGCAGCAATGGGGAGTACAGGTTGACATTGTATCTCATTAAATGCGACAGCACACAAACACATGGAGAGGACAAGTCCTTGTCCTGCCATCCTCACGTTGCTCTGCAGTCAGATGAGTCGGTTCAGTGCCCCAACCAGACGGAAAATCACCCCCTAAATAATAATTTCCCACTGAACCAACTTGCCGACCTCCCTAAGAGTGTGTGATGACTGGGTCTGCTGCAAGAGGAACCCATGGACAGGGCTGGGGAAAGCAGGACTCTTCTGGGTTTTAAAGGAGTATTTTCATTGCATGCCAGAATGTTTAAGCCTGGGATAGAAGTATCTTAGTTTTTATTGTAAGCAAACAATGATTAAAAAAGCAAACAGAAGAGTCTAGAACTAACAGAAAGCAGCTGCTGGTGCAAAAGCTGCAGTGATGGCATTTTCCTTCTTTTTTTTTTTTTTTCCTTTGAGTTTATTGACATGAAGAGTAATGCTAATGTAATTGCACTGAAATTCATGCACACAACAATCTCACCAGGGCAAAGCCAGAATAAATGGTCTGTTTGGAAACAAAATGTTAACGCGAGGGAACAGCGGTATCTGTCTTCGATCGGAAGGGTATCGAGACACCATCAGCCACGCCGCAGCTGAAGCGTCACCCTCGCCTCGCTGGAAGGATACAGACAGAGCTTGTAACCCTGAGGTGTACACTGATGCACCGCAGCATCCCGGCTGCCAGGCAATGGCCAAATGAGTCAATAATATGTATTCAGGCTGTGAGAAGAGTAACATGAAAGCAAGCAGCCTTCTATCCATTAATCAACCTGATCTTCCGCTGCAGAGACAATGCCTTCCGATTGTCGGCATTTACCAAACATTCTTCAAATGCTAACCATCTGCAGCTGTAATACAATGCTTTGATTACAAACGTCAAAAAGATAGAGCATAAAATTAACTTCTCCTTATTTAGTAGGTTTAGAGAAATGTGGCTTCACGCTACACTAATTCAGTGCCCTCAGTATGAAAACTCCCCATTATGATGTCTCGTCAAATTAGAGCCAACGATACAACGATGTCATCTCTATCCTCACACAACACTGTATTTTGTAATTAAGCAGGACAGTGAAACAATGGCCTTACTTATAGAGAAAAGGTCAGGAATGCAAAACATATTTTTGCAAGCTAATTGTAAGATGCATGAAGCCAATTATCCCGGGAGCTGCATATGCCCAAGCAGGAAGGATTTTATAATCTTGCTACGTGGCTCCAAGTCGAGTGGCAGTGTGAGCTGTACCCCGTGGGGCACTGTGCTGTGTGTTTGGGCTGTCGGGAAACCAGGAAGCACAGAAACAGGAAGAAGGCTCTGAAAAGAATTCCAGCCTCTCAGCCCTTCCCTTGACATCTTACCCTGGCTTGAAACATTTCTAGGAGCTAAGGTACAGTGTTTTACTGAGCAATGCTGGAGATGCCTGCCTGTTCGATGAGGAGGCGAATTTGAATATGTAGGATCAGGGGGGGATGTTTATGCATTTCTTTGAGAAAGTCAAATACATTTACCTCAGGTAGCCTCAGGCACACATCACAGCTCCCCATGCTTGGGCAAAACCTGGAACAAATTATCTACCTACCTACCTACTTACCTATCTATTTTTCTACCTCCCTACCTATTTATCTACCTACCTACCTATCTATCTATCCATCTATCAGTAATAAGACTCAACTTAACATGGAGCCCTTGCTGTTGCCTTGGGGGCAGCTGAAGGACGCCCAATTGCTATCAGTCCCTCTGCCCCTCCCGGGGTTGTGAGATGCCTTTAGCCACATGGATCAGCACATTGCTGGATGGGGCTTTGCAACAAACCCTTCTGTGGGCATGGGCTGGTGCAATCAATCCACAGCCTTCCAGATTTACCAGTCCTACTGCCCTGCACCAATAACAGGCAATGCAGAGAACGCTGACCGGGGAAGGGCTTGAGCTCTGCCGAAGTGCTGGGGTGCCGTGCTCGGGGGGCTGAACACCCTGACCCCACACCTGGCTTTAAACACACTCCACTCCTACTGCCCCTGTGTCGACCGCCAACAGCAGCATCAGGCTGGCTCCAAAGGGGAATAAACGCTGCTATTAACTCAGAAAACCTGAACCACCTCTTTGAGGGAAGTGGGCATTATTCTTACAGAGCAGACTGTCTTTCTTCCATATAAAGGGTTTTTTCAATGCCTCCCAAAAAACCCCTCCAAACTCCCCTCTTCCCATTAAGAGAATTATCCTTTTAAAAATAAATCTGAGTACCAGTTTCTAAACTTCCTAATGCCACGAGAAGATGATGAGGAATGTAACAGTTTCTGGGGAGAACCGATAATTTCCTCCTGCATCTCTCCATCAAAGCAGCTCTCTTTCATTTTACTCCAGCCTCCTAACACAGCCATTAATTAGAAATCAGTAATTAACTTTCTGGTTGAAGAAATATTTTGCAAAGGAACCCCATTAAAAGGCTGATTTGCATATTCCAGGACAAAGTAGCCTTGATAGAAATGCAGATGCTATGTGTGGCCAGTCTCAATCCTGAGACTGTCCTTGAATCTTTACGCTACCTACATGAGTTCCATGTCTGCAGGGAGAGACATCACCCACTGCATGAGAAAGCAGTTGTTGTTACCTGCCTGGTGCTCCCACTCCTGACTTTGCAACATGTTTTATTTTACGTTTCTGTTATTGTTGTCAGTGCCACATGGTTTCCTCATACATACTCAGCAGTGTTTCCTCAAAATATTTCACTATCATGAAAACCAGAGGCCCCTGTGCTGTACTTAACACGTCACCCTTCACTGAGCACCTACTATTTGAAGTGTTCCTGCTTAGAAAGCCTCCCTGGCTAATGCCATCTCAGTAAGGAGGCAGCAGAGAAAGCAAGCTCTCCAGCACTCGCTCACACCAGTCTGAAAGCCCTTCACGTGTTCTGGGGTCTGCCCGTGTCCCAGTTCTGCAGGATGAGTCACTCCTCTCTCCAAAGGCAACGGTGACTTCTTCATCCTTTGTAATGCAGCGCTCCCCATGCTCTCATCACACTCAAACCGTTTCATCAGGCCTAAAAATATGTGGCGCATCAAGTTTGTGGGGAATAAACGAAGGGTAATTAGATCTGAAAAGAACTCAGAAACCAAGTTTACTGTGAGAGTACAGACGTTCCTAAGGTACTGATGCTCTTCTATTGCATCAGGATAAGCTTTATGAACATCTGAAAGCCCACACAGCCGGCTGCATTCGTGCCAGGTGAGGAATTAAATGTGCTGCAGCCCATGACTTGTACACTTCCTCTTCCCTCTGTGGGTTCTGAGCAAAAAAATTTGATGGGATTAAAAATAAAAGTCGTTTAACAAGGAAGCAGCAGTAGTGCAAGTCGTTGTTGTTATTAATGCATGGCTGTACCCCTTCCAAGGCTGAGGCTCATTTAACAATCAACCATATGCTCAGACTTTTGTAGTGCCAAGAACAAGCTTAAATAGAATGTTATCTTCTGGAATGATGAGAAAAACCCTTGCAAAATAATCACAAGTGGTAGTAACTGAGAGACCTTCTAGGAGCGCTGAGTAATGGTGCTGCCCCTGGGAATGCTCAGGTTGGGATTACATCAGAATCTGGAGTTACAGAGTGCCCATCTTCCACCAAAGCAAGAAGGTCTGAGGGTATCAGTCCCACCAAGTGATACTGCTTCCCTGCCCTCTCGGTGCTGCTGCAAAACCACAGCAGCTTCATCAGTTCCAGAGGAGATGCGACCAAGTTCACAAACTTCAATTTTAAAGCCCCAAAGAAGGCCCATATAAACCTACTTTCTAAATTCCTGACAGACTGTTGGGAATCATTTTCAAAAGATCATGGTAATGAAGTGACAGTGGTGACCGAACAGGTCACCACCACAAGAAAACAAACAGAAACACACTAACAGCAGTAATTAGCAATTGCAGCAGAAAAACCTTCTCTCAGTTCTCTGGCTCCGCTTCCTGTGTCCAAAGTCCAACCCAGAAACTTTCTACAAATTTTGTAGGAGAAATACGGGTCCAATTAAGAGAAATCCATCTGCCAAATGCTTGATTTGTGGCTGATTCCAGAGAGGCTGCTACAAAGACAAACATTCAGCGCTCCATGATAAAAACTTTGTGAGCTGCTGTAATAAATCAGGATGCAGGAGACATCGTTAGCAAAAAGGCACTTTCAGGGAACCCTTTTTAGCTCTAACAAGCAATCTGACCAGCCAACAAAGGGAAAGGGGCACTCATCCCACAGTCCTTTAAAACTCACATTTATATAAACCCATTGTACTAGACCCACGCACCTCCCCTACACAAAACTAGCTATACTTGGTCTGATTTTGCTTGTCTAATTCACAGTCAATAATGTGATTAATGCTGCTGTAACAAGACTCCTAGAAAAAAGTCTGTATGCAAAAGAGCAGCAAAAATTGGTCGATGTGAGTCTCAGGTACGTTACTGAATTGAGTGCAAACCCCTCTCTCCACTTTCTTTCAAACAAAAGGTCTCTTCTCAGCCTAAAATCCAACACTATGAGAAACAACCGGGCTTTTCCGACAGACGTCAGCTCTGCTGGACTCTAATCAGCAGTTTATCCTAACGCAGCCCTGGAAGCAGTCCCTCAGATGTTCTCTACAGAGAGAAATCGATTGGCTGAGATTTTACCAAACCAGAACTCCCATGAGTGGTCATCGTTGCTCCAAACATACATGCACAAGCTGCTGCAGAACTACCAACAGCTGCTGGGCAATGGACACAGAACCACAGCTGATGGCACATCAACCCAACTGAGATCCCCCCTGATGCCTTTCAGAGCTGTCGGCTGTAACCACGCTGTAACCACGCTGTAACCACGCTGTGTAAGGGCGGCTCAGCAAGGCTCCACCGGACACCCGGCCGTTCTCTGTGTGCCAGCACCGGGTAGCAAAGCCAGGTGCTACCAGCAACTGGGACCAGTGAGACCTCCGGTGACTTTTCTGAGAGGCACAGAATCACAGAAGGATGGGGGTTGGAAGGGACCTCTGGAGATCACCTAGTCCAACCCCCTTTTTCCAGTGTTTTATGTTACTTCCATGTTTTCCTCCCTTATGACACTCACACAGTACAAATTCCTCACTGTTGAAGAAGATCATTTTCCATTTGAACTTTACACCATGTATTTAAATACATGTGTTAATCAAACACAGGATAAAAAGCACAGACACATCCGTTTATATTCCCCTCTCTGCTCTACATACGTGATGTGACCACCCCATCAGCTGCCTGTACATGTATGTGCATATCCGTGTACACTTGTACACACCCACCGTCCGCAGCAGGATAAACAGGACACACAAGCAAAGGAAAAATAAAGCAACCAGGAGGCACAGCACCAATTTAGAGACACAGAAGCCAAGTAACAGAAGCATTTATGATCTACTAGGGCTCAATATTTCAACCTGGAGTGGTTTGACTGCGTTTATTGCACTATTCATTTGCGCGGTGGCATCTCCCGCGACAGCCCGGCAAAGCTCCCGACCAGAACGCTGGTGTAATGGTTACAACCACGAGCAGAGGAGCAGTTCATGAACAATCTGCTTGCATACAAGATGGAGTCAAGAATCAAATATTTAAGAGGCAAATATTCCAACACCAGATGCTTCTTTGCGATGGTTCTTGGATTTCAAGAACGACAAGGAAGCACAGCAGAGGGATCTGAGAGACCCGAGCCCTGTCGTGCACAGAAGCCAGCACGCTGTGCCTTTCACTGAATAAGGATGGGAATGTTCAGGAAGATAAAATCATCTTCCATAACCAGAACCTCAGTGCATGACTGAGAAGCCCAGCTGCTGCTTTTCTTTCACCTCTCTCCCCCAGCAGAAGTAGCTAAGGCCAAGATGTTCTGCAGGAAGATGCCTGCTTACATGACAGAGTGGACACTTTATCAAAGCCAGGGGACTAAAAGCTTCCTCCCAAAAGCTACCTATTGTCAGACAGTTTCCTCCAGACCGGGGCAGGTCTGTGTATCACAGACAGAGTGTATTTATGAGTGACACCTGCCTTTCGTTTCAGTCCCTAAATACTCATATGAGCAAATCCCTGGGGTTTTATTCCAGGCTGCCAAATGTTAC
This sequence comes from Zapornia atra, assembly GCA_013400835.1. Classification (NCBI taxonomy): domain Eukaryota; kingdom Metazoa; phylum Chordata; class Aves; order Gruiformes; family Rallidae; genus Zapornia; species Zapornia atra. Next base: position 245,101 of record VZTU01026272.1, read on the forward strand.
CTCTCCTCTAACCCAGCCTTGGAGCTCTGCACTGGGAATGCACTACAGCCACACGCTGAATCCCCGTAAAGAAAAGTTGCAGTAAATCTGGTGCTGTCTGGAAGGACACTGCCCAGAGAGCTCCAGGGCTCATGCACTGGGAGGGCAGGGAAATCACCCAGCTTCATTCAGGAAAAGGGCTTTGGCTGTAGGGCTGGCCAAAACAGCTAATTCCCATGTCCTGTACTGAACAAACCTCATCTAGGTAGAAGGAAAACCTTGTCTAATTTGCCTGTTGTCTGAGCAAAGCAGCAGCACCACAGGCAGATCCTGGCCGCCCGGCTCCACTCGCTTCTCTTCCATATGGAACACAGTGCCCTACTTCGAGCATTTGGGAAAACTGCAGCACAGGCATCAAATCAATGCTGTCTTCCCAGAGAGTAACCCCTGAAATACTGCTCTGCACTGGCCAGCACAATCCTCTTACTTGCAGGATTCAGATGGAAAAAGCTTAGGGGCTTGTCATAGGTGAGGGAAGGAAAAACCAGATTGACAATTGTCATGAGCAGGCTTCAGCAATGCACAGCCCCTCCAAGGAGCGAGTAAGTAGAGCGAATACAAAGTAGAAGTTGTCATTGCTTTGAAAAAATGAAGCATTTACACAATGGATTCTAAAGTACTGTCTTGATATTTTACAATGCCACTGCTGCAAACTGGCTCCATCAGTGGATGTCCAATTTGGCACATTTTTCAGACACAGACTTTTCTTGGCGCTCCAGCACTTCTGTGTCATTCCCCAAAATGAGTCACGTCAGGTTGAAAGATCTCCCTTTTGGAAGCAAAGCTCTCAATTGTTTATGGTCAGTAATGGAGCCTGTCTTACCCAGCCATGACCTTGATCTGCATGTGAGTTTACACGTAAATTTACCTAGAATGGGTGTCTGTCTCATACACACACTGACATAAATCTACACGCCCATAAATGCATACAAATCCACCACAGAGCTACTATACTCCCTAACTGAGCTGAAGAATAAACCCAAGGTCTGTTTTCCCCTTGATTTTGCTCACAGTTTGCTCTGGTACCAGCCATCCCATGTTAAATGCTTCCTCTGATCCATCTGCACATTCCCTGCGACGCATCCCTCCCGGACTGAAAGACCCTGTCATGGCTCAGACAGAGAAAGCAGCTTCGGCCACACGCCGAGAATCCATCTCAGCATCACGACAGCAATCACCAGCCACGCTGGAGATGTGTGTCTGTGTGGAAGGTGGGGGGAGAGGGATTTGGGGAGATGAGGGTTGTTACGTTATTGTTGGGTTGCAGCATGTTATTGTGCATACAACATGTAACCCGGTAACGCTCAGTGTAGTCCAGCGTGTGAGCATCCCTCCCCTCCCTTTCTCACCCACATCAGTCGCTTTGGCTGCTGCATCTACACGCTATATATATGCTGGTGCATCAACTTAGGATTTATTGGGGAAAAGAAAGCAGAGCAGCCGGGCTTCTCTGTGCATGTTGTTTAACCTAAAAAGGGAGGGCACACACGGTCTACTCGCCAACAAATGAAAATGACCCCTCCTGCAATTAAACAAGTCTACTTCTATCACAGATGTGGCCCTCGCTCCGAGTAAGACAAGAGAGATATTCACCAGACCTGGGAAAATCCCCGTTCTGTGCACACACCCTCCTCCCCACCCTCCGAAAAACGTCCCCTTACCTCTCATTGTCCACACTCCTGAAGCCAGGTAAAATGTGCCGGAAGCTGCTGTTCCTATCAAGCTTCGGTTGGCTCTTTGTCCTTTTGATGGAGCCTTTAAGCCGACGGCTGAGGAACCCCTGTGGGGTGAGACAAGAATACTAAATTACAACAAAAAAGGCAGAAAGAGAGAGCGAGCCCTGAACCTGCTCTCCTGCACCCAGCGCAGCCAGGCGAACGGTTCTCTCCAGCTCCCTTCATGTGCGGCTGCCGGCAGTGCCGCTCCTCGCTGCCAGCCCGGCTCCCCAGCTCGCTGCCAACATCTGCTCCCAGCGCTCGCCGAGGCCGGGGCGCTGTGTCGGCGCGAGACTCCCCGAAGCCTCCGTTACCCTGGCAACCATCAGCTCACATAAAAATACTGTCTGAAAGACAAGACTAGCACATTGCAACTCCTGAGAGGAGAGGCTGCGATGCGGGGCTCCGGCTGGCCTGGTCGCTCCGGCAGCACCACACCGGCACAGGTACTGGCTAACTCCTGCTCACCCGCAGCCAGCAGACGGGCAAGGGCTGGATTGCCCCATGGAAACCCCAGGTTCTCAGCCATGGCTGCCAGCATCATGCTCAGTGTTGTAGCTACAAGTGAAAATACCCCGTGGAGCGCGATGGACACAGAGTACAGCCTCACAGGAGAACCCTCGCACTGAGGGTACGGCGCCTTCTTGGCTGTGCCTCCTCCCTCATGGGACATAAGTCACAGCTCCTCCAGTGCTCCACAGCAAAGCCAGCACTAAATGTTTTAACAGCAAAGCTCCTAATGTGTTATTTGCTTATTGTTAGGAGTTAATGTTCTACATAATCTGAACATTACATTTAATCTCTTGGCTAAATAAGGCAATAAAAGTACAATGCTGCTGTAGTGTCCAGCATTTACAGTGTGTGAGGACAACCTCAGTGAGCCAAGGATATCAGCTGGAGAAAGTGGGGGAGCACTTTAAAAAGAAACCAGGATTTTGGGGTGAAGTGTTCCTTTTACACACCCTCATAGTGAAGAAATAAATTAGCTGGGTGTAAACAGCCTGGCAAATCCCTCACCACCTGAGGCTCTGCACACACCGCTACCCTTCCCTGCCCCTGGGAAAGGGGGTAAGGTACCCACTGGCTCAAGCACAGGTTCTGACATGCAGTAAGGAAGGTGAGAAGAATAGATGGTCCTACACCAGCATCCCAGCATGCTCCCCCACCCCAGGCCTGCAGTAGTTTCTCTAGTCAACCTTAAGGAATGGGTACAGGTCATGTAGCCCTCAGCAGCTCCCGTTTATAAATTAATACCCTTTATATGTCTTGCAGGAAGATAATCACAGCCTAACTTAAACGCAGCCCGTCATTTGTTCTTGCTATTTAAACACCCTGTCCCCACCTAGGATATTCACGGGTCACATTATGTCTTTCTCAGGTTGCAAAATCTCCTGGGGCAGCCTCTGCAGCTCTTGTTACGGAAGAGACTTTCCTGTTTGTAAGTGCATCAAGAATTTGAAGCATCTGGATAACCAAAGGTGTTCTGCATTTATTAAGTGCCACTTTACTTACACACGAGGTATGTAACACGCATTCATGTGAACTGAGTGTTTCTCCAGGAGCTATTTGTGTGACTGAAGTAGCACAGTGTACGTAACACAGGCCATCAGGTTATAAAAAACCAATATATAAAATCACAAAGGTCTTGTCAAAAGGGGCTTTTCCAGAAAAAATTTTGAGATTTCTTATTGTATAGAGAAACGTGGCTATGAAAGAGGGAATCTGAGGGTGTGCATTATCTGAAACATTACTAAGATATTTCCCTTGGTATTCAGACATCAGCCAGCCTTGCACTTATGATATCAATGTGATATTAGCCTCATGATATCAACTCATCATGCTCTTGTTCTTCTAGCTAGATGAGGCCTCAGGGTCCCTGGTATGGAGAGTAGCCACTATTTGCTGTGAAGGAAGAGATCAAAAATATGCACCCAGCCCATTGTGCAGGATTTCCCTGAATGCCACTGGTGAGCAGGTTTTGCCCAGCAGCAAGAGACTGGACTTTATCACTTTATCACTGCCAGCCTAGCCACAGGTACGTCATCATATTATCAGGCCACCTCTTCAAACCCTGTAGCAGGCTTCAACCTGGGCAGGGAACTGATAAAGGAAGCACCAACCCCCTACTGCAGCAAACAATCCCAGCTTTCTGTCACTACCTTGTATTTCACATCTCAACAACTGTTAGATGATTCGTGCAGATCTGGAAATTAGAATTTAGGGCTGCAGGAAGATGTTACCTCCTTCTGTTCCCTATTGTTTTTCTGTTGACTGCTACCAGGAGGAGATGACACTGTGCCATTTTCAGTTTCCTTTGCTAGCTTCCTTGGGAGAATGATATGTCAGGGATTTTAATGCTGATAAATTATGCTGCTGCAGCAATACTTCGCACCTCCGTGGCGTGTGCCAGAGATCAGAAAGGCTCATGTGTGAATTACTACGTTCTGTCATTTTTAGATGGAGTAAGAAAAAAAAAGAGAGAGAGGAGTTGGTCTCCACAAACACAAGAGAGAGAATCCAACCTGGGGTGTGACTGCCATGCTTCCCTGGTGAGATCATAACAACATCATCCATTTCTTCTTCATTTATGACTTTAAACAACATTTGATTCTCATCTCCAGACAAATGAGGCTAATCCTACCCTAAGAACACTGCCTACTCCTCTAGCCTTGCTGCATTCTTGTGAGTTCTAGTAATTAAAGTGTTGCCCTTTACATTACACATTCTTTATATGCTTTTAAGTTTATACTGAGAGCTGTCTAGGGCAGAATTTTGTCTTCTATGTGTGGGCAGCATTCACCACCAGTAAAAATATCTTAGAAAAGATTACACTAGTAACTTGGGGAGGTTCATTCACAAGAAGTTACCAGGCTGTATGAAACAACAAGAAATGGAAATCTGCAGAGCCCAAGAATCCTTTCAGAATTTGCTGCAGCAGAAACCCATGAGATGCTGAGAGTCCTTGCCCGAGCCTGAGCTCAGCCTGGCCAAAGCCACCCTGCCCACACAGGGCAGGGGCACGCTGGGGGCAGTTGGCCATGTTGTAGTGTGGTGGTTTCCTGTGCTACATGGTAAGGGGCAGACGTGTCAGCTCACCCAGAACTAGTGCCAACTTCACCCAAATGAGAATAAGGCTTCTGCTCCATTTAGCCCAGGTTTGGCTTGGTTTAGCCCACAGGACTTTCCACGTTCTGCTGGAGCCCAGCAAGGCGGCACTCAGGCTAACAGTAACTTCCTTTAAGGCACAGATGCAAAGTAAATCAGGAAATACCCTTTTGAGTGTAAGCAGTGGCACCAACTATATAAATTAATCCCTTGCACAGCCTTCTGAGCAGGAGGAGGTATGTGGGGTCACTGGGGTAGAGAGAACCATCCTGGTGAAGAATCACCATGCAGACCCGCACGGTGGTATGGAAAACCACCACCCATCGAAGGAACGTGGCACAGACCTCAGCCAGCCTGGCAGGGAAACACAGAGCTCACCCTGTGCAGTGATTGAACTTTCTTCAGTGCAAGGACCTTGCTTTTGGTGTTTTGTTTCTGTGGGTTTGACCCTGAGAGCCTCCAGCCTGGAATACAATCGCTCTAATCAGAAGAGCCGACTGAAGTTATAATAAGCCACGAAGAAGGAAGGCAGAAAAACCACAACAAATCCTTTTGAGGAATGGCTTAATCACAGCCACTGCTGCTCAGGCTAAAACAGGACAGGCACAATTCAAAACAGGACAATTAAGTCTGCGGTGATTTGGGCTGGTTTTTCTTACTTATTTGGACAAACCCAAAATCTGATGCCATCATCTGGCTGCAGATGGAGGAAGGAGATGAACTCTCAGTTTAATATTCCCTGCTTATCCATTCTGGCATTTCCAATTACTCTAGACCTGGAGATAATCTCCTATAATATTTTTAATATTATAATATTCTTAACATGTATGTGCAAACCCACCAGAGCTGTGTGCCTTTGAGGTGCAGGAACTGTGTTCTGGCACACACCCCAGGCCAAGAACTGGAAAGAAGAGAGGAAAATAGGGAGAAAAAACCCCACAACCTGAGGAGCCCATTAAAGGCTGCAAAATCTTGAGCTCCTGTTTTGTTAAACAAAAAGTAATGATGCAAGTCTGGAGCTGACTCCCACACCATTAATGTTCATTTGCAGTGAACCCACATGATAAAGTTTTAAAGGTAAAAAGTCAGCACCATGGAAACACAATATATATGAAATAATAATAATAATAATAAAAAAAAATCAATCTATCAAGTGGGATGCATCAAGAGCAGCTTTTTTTGGAAGAGTCCTGGCAGCTCTCTGTGTTTTCTAAGCACAGGGAGCATGGAAAGCAGGGAGGGGGCTGGCTGCACACACACAGGGCAAAGTGTGAGGGTACTGGGAGGGTGTTGCCCCAACGGGACCTCTGAGGAACCAGAGAGAAGTCCTGGTTTATGCTCTTCCCAAAGACCACTCAGAATAAACACTATAAAGACATATCTCAGGAACTAGTGAACAGATGGGGCTATTTTTATAGTTCTTCTATATCTTTTTGTTTCAGTTCAAGCAAATCTCAACCACAGAGAACTTGAGAGGATGTCAGAAATTTTTTCACTACTCATAATAATGAGTAAGTGATGAGTAAGTACTTGTGGTGAGAGTAAATGTGTATTGCAGTATTTCATACTGGGTGTCCATTCTTTCTAATAGCTCAGGGATAAGCTTATAGGAATAAAATTGGGAGTAAATCTTTTCCACCAGACCTGACTTTATTCCAGGCTTTAGAATCTTATTTTGTTATATTAAACCTTTTCAATCCTGGAATCAGGTTTTTTTCTGCTCTAGCACAGCACACAGAAATACTCCACTGAATGGAGAATTAGCATTTGTATTTGTGAGCCAAGGAGAGCCTTGTACAGAAAAAATAATCAATTAGTCTACCCATTTCTACAATTCCCAATGTTAGCCTGAGCTTTCCAAATAAAATAGGAACCTGGAAACCTTTTCCAGGCAGCATTTGATACTGCCTGTTAACAGGTAGACACACCTAAGTGCACATCTCTCCTCTCTGCAGAAAGAACATGACTGCATTAAACTACAGCAAGAAGCACAGAGCCCAAAAATCCCCAACTGAAGGTGAGTTCAGGCATCAGGTGTGTCTCTCAGAAGCCCCAGAGCAGAAGCAATCCACTGAGTGGTCTCCTGGCACTGGTACAAGAAAGGAAGGGAATTTCATGCACAGCACTGACCTTTCTGGATCCAGTATCCTTTATTTGTTCAGTGTATAGAGGCATGTGCCCCTAAGCATAGGCATCCCCTCAGACACTTCAGATGTATGTTATTCCTGTCAGCTCTTTCCATTTAAGGTTGTAATTTGAAGTTGTGTTCCCACCATCCAGTTCTCCTCCTGGAGATGGGATAAAGGGCCCTACTGACGAGGGGACCGGACAGACAGCCCCGAGGGGGTCCCCAGGGAGTCCCCTTCCCCAAAGAGCGCACAGGATCCGTTTTGAACTTGGGCATACAGCAGGCAGGAGATGGTTGGCTGAGTGTCATTTCAAGTTGAAGACATCCCCAAACTTAGGAGAATCCTTGCTGAGTTAATCTTGAGAAGTTCTATTTTTGCCAGTTTATCACCCAACAAACCCACATTCTGTTTACCTGACAAACCCAGGCTTGCTGCCTAAGGGAGAGGGCAAAGGATTGCAAGAGGCGACCACAGAGCACAGGAGATGGGACCCTGAAGGGAAAACCAACCCAGCTCCTCATTCCTGGGCCTGGAAATGCACACACAGAGCAGCGCCTGTTACTCCTCCTGTTTAGAGGAGGCTCAAATGCATAACCTGTTCAAGTGGGTGAAAAGTCCCTCAGCTTCCTCTTCCCAATTTTATTTCATACATCTCAGGGTCCTTCCCAGTCACCCTGTGAGCTGAAAGAAACAGGCAGATGAGGTGAAGTAAGGAACTTAAGTCTGAGAGTAAGAGCAACTAATCCATGGACCACCAACTTGCTCTGAGGGTACCAACTGATGGTACCCTAAAACATTATTCCATAGGGATGCCCAGGGGGTGTGGAGTCTCCTTCTCTGGAGAGTTTCCAGCCCCGTCTGGACACCGACCTGTGTGCCCTGTCCTAGGGACCCTGCTTAGGCAGGGGGTTGGTCCCCATGAGCTCTGGAGGTTCCTTCCAACCCCTCTGATTCTGTGATTCTGTGATGCAGAAAGCCCCTCTGAGACACAAGCATCTTGGGGTTAGGATAAAAACCAAAAGAACTGCAAAAACATTGAGTGTCCAGTGATAGAGGGAAATGAAAACTCAAATCCTACTGCTCCATGAGCTGTGGTCAGCCTTGTGCTCTGGCATCCAGAGTTAAGAGAATAAACATGGACATGTAGCACTTAAGCACACAAGAGGGTATGTCTGTGAGCCAGGCCAAAAAGCAGCCCGGGAATGTGAGAAACAGCTCGTGTTGGTAAGTGCTGCTTAGCAACACTGCCCTGCTATGGCAAAAGATTAATCACATTTGCAGTGTCACTGGAAACACTTAGTTCAGTCCATTTGAAAAATCAGATGAAGATGCACTGAAGTCCCATGGGTCACCAGAGGGACAGTGTGGGTCTGTCTAGGCCATGAAAACTGGAATTACATCAAATGAGAGGCACTGAGGGTTAATTATGAATATGGCAAATCTGATATATGGGAGTATCAACATATCGCAGATGGAAGAAGCAATCGCTTCAGCACAGAACTTCTCATCCCTTCTCCACCTCTGGCCAACAAAGGATTGCTGCTTGTGCTCTATTTTGGTAAAGATTTTACCCATCTTGTTGAAAACATCTCGATCACAAAGTCTTTTCCAACTGTCCCAGAGGGGAATTGCCCAGCCTGGCAGCTCTCAGCGCCAGCTATGCCTCTTCTCTCAGGACAGGTTTCCTAATGCACAGCTAAACTGCAGGATATCACTCTTCCTCTTCTGCTGTTTTCTAGGAGGGAAAGGCTCCTCTCTGAAACATCCCCCTCAGCCAACACCCCCTCTTTGTCCCTGACCAAGAGAACTACCAAGAAACTTCAGGCAAGACAAGGCCTTAAGATAAAGTGACAGAGCACTTGGGAAGTCTGTCTGTACCCTCCAACCAGCACTGATGACTTTGCACATCACATCCCCAAGCAACAGGCGGGATGTTAACAGGGTCTGAAGGAAGGAACGTGACTTCCAGGAAGGATCTAGAAAACAACTGCAGCTCAACAGCCATTGTTATTCAGGGATCACCCCGTTCTTCAATTTGGATTCTTTTGTTCTCCTATTAAAACGAAACCACACGAGTCTGGATTATTTGTTCACAGTTCCATAATTACTGTACTGTCAACATTTCATATCTGAAAAAGACAGATAAATATTCCTTAGGAAGGTAGGAGAAGGGTAATTGAGCAATCAGGGATGAATGATGCAGAAACAGAGATACAGGTAGAATGCAAGTAACCTTGAAGAACAAAACCAGTTATTTACCCAACAAGAGGAGGAAAAAACTGCCTACGTGAAGCCAGGCAAGGATGTCACCTGGGCAAGGATTTCAGTGGGGTGTAACAGTTTCCTTATTTAACTGGCACAGTGGAGTCAGCCATCCCAGAGGACAAACTGTTCCCCAAATTCAGCTGTTCTTTAGTGAGAACAATCCTGACAGAAGCAGGACAATGCCAGCTTGACAAAGGTGAGCAGAAGTTAGCCCAGGTAACACCCTGCAGCAGCTGTTTTCCAGGTTTGCTGTGGACATCCCAGGACTCTTGTTTCTCCTTGGAATGCAGGAAAAGAGACTTGGAGCTCTGCTTTCCCCTGCTCAACTCTCTCCTTAGAGAACTGTGCTCAAATTAGGTTCTTGAGCATCTTTAGTCCCCTAGAACAAAGCTGTCACTGCTGAACAGAAGCCGAAACCAAGTGCTGGCAACCTCTGTGGCAGGTTGTAATTGCAGCAGAGGAAAAACTATGTCCTGACAACCTCAGGACTAAGCAAAGTGCCTTCTGTTTGTCCCTGAAGATCCCAGAGGTGTCTAAATGAAAACAAGGATCCATGCTGTACACGAAGCCTGCTTTCTAATGTAATTATGGTATGGCAGCCATTTAGAAAGCAAAATGCATCACCTTCTCCATAGCCTGGGACTTTGTCACTGCAGAGAGTAAAATCGTGTAACAGAAAGAGGTATTTCTCAAGGAAGGATTTAAGAAACAAACTAATCCAGCCACATTAAGGATCAAGGGAAATTTGAGGGAACATCTACGGCCTCTAGGAGAGAGCAACTCCTACATTATTTATGGGAAGAGAAAAGTAAGGTGTCTAACTGTAATGGTTAATGCAAGCTGGTCTTACTGGTAGCTTTGGAGACAGTTTCATACAGCCAGGCAGGAGAAGGGAACACCAAAAGCACTTAACAGTATGCCAGGGGTTGTTGAGATCCTGTTTCTCTTTATCATGTACTGCAGGGGAGCCAGAGCTGGACTGGCTCTCCTTGGAGCATGACTACCAAAACACACTCACTCCCCCAGCTCAGGGACAGAGAATGATTTCTATTTTTTTTCCTAAAAAGGCAAAGCTTAGACATTTACTGTAATTTGTTGTACTGCAAGTAATTGCCTGCATGTTAAACCAACTGAATCTTGACCCTGGAAAGCCAGCCAGGACAGCTGACTCTTACCTATATACCACGCTCCATTAAACTGATTTCCAAGACGGTGTTTTCCTGGCTCCTCAGTGATGTGCAGGGCTGTTCATGTGGGTCAGACCATGGAAAGGAAGGAAAGGAAGCCTGCAGGCAGAATGCATCTGTCAAGCCTGACATTTGAGCCTGTATGAGCTGCGCAGAGACCTTGCTTGCATTCCAGAAATGCCCATTCTTATTGCAGGATGGGAGATTCCCCTGCAATTGTTTTGGAAAAAACCAAAAAGCATAGCTACTACAGACCTGGCACCCATTGTATTGCTGGGGGAAACACCCACATTTGCAGCTCCTAATAAGTGATGCAAGGTAGGAGCCCATAGGCAGAGAACTGATGCCTAGAGTCCTTGGAAATCCCACAACAGTTTTCTATGTGTTTGTTAAAGAACCACCCTCATTGAGAGTTTAAACAACTTCAAAAAGCCCCCCAAATCCAGGAGATACACAGCTAAGCCATTACTCAACACTTTAAAAACATATCCTGTGAGTACAGAGACTTGTTTGTGGTATAGTTTGAAGTATCCGACTCCCACCAAATGCAGGAAGTTTCCCATTTCCAGGCTCCTGTGCACTGTACCTGTAGGAGATTTATTCTACAACAGAGAGCAACAGATTCCAATCAGGCAAATATTTTTGAAACCTCAGATATGGAGAGAACGAGTGCCCTTTAGATTAAAAGGGATAATCCCCAGCTGACAGAAAATTATTCACACTCCTATAAATTTCAGCTTCCACTGTACTCTTCATGGCATAATAATGACTGAAACACTTGCTATCAGCTCTGAATCACTGTGTTCATCCTGCTCTTCAAATGTAGCTGTGATTTAAATGAAGATAAAGAATTTATAGGACATGGTAGCAATGTATATTTGGATGCTTGGTGATCCCATTCAGGCATGAAAACCAACCAAACTCCACAAAGATTGATGGCTTCTATCACTCAGACCTTTTATAGAAGGTGTCCAAGGGAAAACACCATCAGGTTCTTAAGACTTCAAGCCTGTGCACAAGGCAATTAACTGTCTAAAGGGCCCTGCCCTCTGTGATAAGCAACTCAGCGCAAGACATTCTGACCCACAGTCCTCTGGTGCTTTTGCCATGGTCTAAGGAGCCCAGGAGCTTTCAAAAGCTGCAGTTTGGAATCGTTACCATGAAGCAGAACCTCAGCTCCAGTGGGTAAATGCCCGTGGGGATCAGCACCTTTACACCAGGTACACAGAACCTGGTATGAATAGCTGGGGTAAACCAATCTACCCTTCGATTTTGGGTAAAAAAAGGTTCTTTTTTATATAAAGCAGATTAACTTTATTCTTTTATGATATCAGAAGTGAGAATGTGCCTTTTAAAAGACAGCCCCTGGGAAGGTGCACGCTTCAGCAAGCTTACTGTCCCAGAAGGGGGGAAATGAAGGAGCACGGGCAGAGGTGGGATAGCAGGTAGGAAATCCTGTCACAGTAGCTTCTTTTGGCAGGTCACAGAGGAATGAGTTTGAAGGCAGAGGTGTGGAAGAGATTTGCCACACTGGCTGTACAGCAGATCCCTTCTCAGCAGTGCCTCATCCTATGCCAGCAGGCTGACCAGCCAAAGACATCTCCTCATGGTCTCAGAGCTCTCCAAGGAGAGCAGTAAACACAAAGGGGAGATGAGAAAACTATCTCCATAAATCTGTTTACATTAATGTTCTCTTTTAAAGTCCACTTTTGCTGTATCATGCAGAGTAAACTGTTTCATGAGTGTGTTTTATACGTGCCTGCTCTGCTTTGATTTACAGCCTTGGAGCAGCCTGTGGATGTCGTGCTGTATCTTCCTACACACTTCCACCTGCAATCCTCAAAGCAGAGCAAATCCTGGAGGAAATAACCCCATTTTCCACAATGCTGATGACCAACTCTAAGCCTACAGAAAGGTGCCAACATCAAGTTGCTGCCTTTTCATTGATAAATCTTGTGTGCTCTTAATAAACACACTTACTACACAAACAGCTGCCAGGCCAATAAACTTCACAAAGCAGTTGGTAGGTGATATGTTTAGAATAAATACATATTATCCTTTGAATGTAGGGATTCAGTGTGTAATTTAGCAGTAAAAGTTACTGATTCAAACATGAAACTCATGTTTCAGGCAGATGCTGTTGACTCCAAAGACTTTTACCACATTTCTGAAGCTTAAATTGGAAGATTTGTATTCAGCAATAATTACAGCTGCAATCAAACCAAACTGTTCACTTTTGTAAAGGCGTGGTGAATACCTGCTGTAATTCAGATAATACATCAGTCTGGCATTTTTCCCTATCTAACTTTCCAGACAACTTAATACCCAGACATTGTGAAAATACTTAAGATGAAGCTCATTTGTCCTCACCTCAACATTAATGAAAACTATTATTTCAATTTGATTCACCTTCTGCTTACAGCTTGGATAAAAGGGGTTGGACTTGGTGATCTCTGGAGGTCCCATCCAACCCCTGCAATGCTGTGAGAAAAATGACAATGAAGGGATAACTACAACACACATGTGACACTTCAGGAGTACACCAGCCTTGCTCTATGGAGTTTTTCTGTCCTTCATGACACACAGACCTGGTAATTTTTTGCCTAAGAAAGCTTAGGACTGTAACAGACAATGATGGGGTATAAGGAATCTTTCTACTTGAAGTTACACCACAACAAAACCAAGTACTTTAGGTGGGTTTATAAATCCATAAAATTGAAGTCCCCTCCTAATTAAAATAGAAATTGGAGGCTAGGAATGCACACGCTTCCATCATGAGACTGGAAGTGAGGTCTCTACCTGCCCCCTCTATGCAAAATAAAAAGGAAAAGCACCCTACAGCTTTTCCTTCTAAGATGAAATCACAAATAATCATCAATTTAAATTGAAATGAAACCCAACACGAGGCTACTCCCTGCTATTCTTCTCCTTTTCTCTTCACTCCTTTCTTTTTCCTCCTAAGCTTGTATCTTCTGTCTCATCTTTGGGTTAAGGTAGCGAAGAACGTGATGTGAGGAAGCAATAAACTACAGAGCTGACAATTATGTTTCCTAGGACACTCAGATTGAAAGTTTGCCAAAGATATACACCAAAAAGAACACCTTTCAAGAATGGGAGGCAGAAATTGAGTTCATTGCTGGTTTATTCCTCAAAATAATACGACAGATGATCTAAGTGGCAGATCCTATTTTTGGGTCTTAGCAGTGATTATTTCTTGCCTAATTATTAGTACTGGATTTACTATCTTTAAAGCAGAGTTTTGTCACCCAGCAGGAAGTTTCAATTCTATCAGGCAGATTTAAGTCTCATTCATTTATTCCTTCACTGGTTTTGACTCACTTGCTAATTACCAAGGAAGGCTTCACTCAAGGTGGGTCTGAAGCTGGGAGGCAGGCATGGCCTGCACGCTGTCCCTCCCCAGAGCCAGCTGCCACACCAGCACCTTGTTTCCTATGAAGGAATCCTCCTCTACCTCCTAATATTAGCAAATCTCCAACTACTGTTTGTAAATCTTTAAAAAAAGTCTAGATTTGACAGGGAGGTACAAAACACCAGGTGAGGTATATGGATGCCTTCTAACATCTTCTGCAAGGTGATGGCAGTGCTCAGAAGGCAACGGATGTGGGGATGTGGCACTACCTGGACTTGTGGAGTTCCCGTCTTGTTCCACACCACATCCCCTGTTTCCCAGTATGCCTAAAGACATGCTCTGAGCATTGAAATAGAGAATAAACTGCTCAGTAAAATGAGTATAGAAAGAAAAACTAATCCTGGATTCCACCCACTCCTGCAACCTCTGCATAAAAGAGATGAGCACAGAGCTGGGCTCCACCGTCCCTAATGCCACCCGCCCGCCTGCAGCAGAGGCTGCAGAGGTCACTGCACAGCTCCAGGGGGTCATGGCAAGGAGGCAGAGAGGTTGTGCAGCTCCTCAGGACTCCCCCCTGCTCCCTGGACATGACAGGAGCCAACAACTCTGCACATCACAGCCTGGATCACATGCTGGGGCAGATCTCCCACCGGCTGCGACTCGATCGTTTGCTGTGTGATCGCTGTGAATCCCACTGTGCAGAGCAGTGTGGGCAACGGCACAGAGCGACTGAGGAAATAGAGACATGATTAGTTCTGGAGCTAATTTCCTTGGTGCTTTGAAGAATGTTGCAGGTAAGATATGATCCACTGTAATTATGGAGGAAGATAAAGACAGGGAAGTTGATGGCAGAGCGCCAGGCCTGGGAATACCTGAATACCTCAGGAAAGGCATTGCAGCTGGTACCAACTGCAGCTGGTACCATTGCTCTGTCGAGTTCTCCTGATGCCTGAGCCATGACTGTCACTGTTCACTCGTCAGAAAAGAAGGTGGGGGGGACAAACACAGCGTATCCCTTATCAGAGTGCAGCGCTGAGGAAAAGCCACGCTATGGAGAAGAAAGTGAATCTTGTTTCCATGGCAACTAAAGTTCGAAAAAAGTATACTGCAAATCAATGTCATCTTAACATGTACCTTTGCATCCAGACCCAGTAATAAAACTTACTCAGCTGCAGGTACCATGAGACCGTGCAGTCATCACGAAGCAGTGGCCAGACCCTCTGCTTTGAGTGGCTGCACTTGGTTTGGAACAACAGTGGCACCACCTGGAGAAACACTCTCGCATTAGGCAGCACCAGGCTGAGGTTTGGATGGGAAGAAGGAACCTCCAAAAGAACCTCCCAATGACCTACCTTCCCAGCCCTACTCAACAGAAAGGGCCCTAAGCTCTTCCATGCTGGTTAAAGTTCCAAGTCACTTTCACAGGGGTGAACACCACAGACAAGATCACTTCCAGCTGCCATGGAGCATCTCCTATGTGATTTCCCAATCACAGCACCCAAAGCTCTTACTGAAGTACACAGGGGACATGTGAACCATCTATCACAATGGAAGATCAAGAAATCACAGCACAAGCTATGGCACAGTTAATGTGGCTGTAAAAAAACCCTTCTTCATAGTTCAAGAAACTGAGGCTCAAAATATGGCTATTAAAGAGACGTGCTCAGTCTAAGTGAGAAAAAGATGTCTTGGAAATTAGGTTAAAACTTGGAAGGAATTTCTTGCTAGCCATTCGGTGTTAGCTGTGGCAATGACACACGTTTCTATTAACTCCACTGCAATCAATTTAATATCTAAATTAATATCTAATATCCATGAGCTAAGGCAAATCAGACTCCCAAATGGAAGCAGTTCAGAGATGAAGGTCCCGATTAAACGGACACTCGTGTTCCACTGGAGCTCTCTAAGAGATTCAAATAATACCCTACACCATTCGACTTGTTTGCTGAAAGCACAATATCCCTGCTATTGAAAGCAGGAGAACAGAATGTGTTTATTATCCTACCTTTTATATCTGCAGTACAATTCTTTATCTGTGACCCAGAAACAAATTAAAGGGACGCTGTCAAGTTGTATATTTTAATGGCTGTCTTTTCTCTGTGCTACCAGCAATCCCAGAGTTTTTCAGTGCCTAGAGGTTTAAACAAATAAAAGCTTTTGTTTGTTTACTTTGTGCCTTTCATTTATTTCATAGAAATGAAACTAGTTGGGATTCATTTGTGTCCCTACTGCCTGTTAATTAGTACAGGGTGTCTGCATTTGGACTTCCAGGAAAGAGTTTGAAGAACTATCAGTTTTTCCTTGTAGTGGTTTTGAAATGAGCAAGAGGTAGCCATTTCTGTTCAACCCATCCTCTGGAAATGGAAGACTCTAAAAAAACCTGATATAAATCCAAGCAGGTCGCTGAAGAACCCTGTGAGAGTTCAAAATCATTTGTCTGCCTTTGTGGAGGAAATTCAAACAACTGCAACAGATAAAAACACATCAGAGCACCTGAGCATATATTAAATTGTGAAGCTGCCAGCATAAAAGTCAAACAAACATGTTTCAGGGAGTAAAGGCCAGTCATCTGGACAGCTTTAATAATTTTCACCATTTTAAGTGATGCCTTGAGTTGGTTTTGTTCCTTACAGGATGATCAGCAGAACTGCCACGTGGTCCCAACTCGGTTATACAGATTATGAGAGATATGGAAAGTCATACAACCTTTCCATGCCTTAGTTTCCCCATTTATTTTAAGGCATTAAGATAAATTGCAACCCCACAGTGAAGGCAAGCTTGAATTCATTCAGATTGGCAGAACACTTTACCAGCCTCAGATGAAAGGTGCTACAGAAGTGCCAAGTACTATCACTGTACTTATCATTCAATATACACTGATCAAAAGAATGAAATGTGAATTAGCATTTCCTATTAGCCCTACTTACAGCCTAAATTTTAAGTATTCCTCCCATGGGGTCTCTCTAGGAGAACACACAGGAACTGCTGGTGTTTCTCTTATGGCTCCACCACAGCTTCTGTGGGAGGAATGAAGGGGTCTGAAGAGAAGAGTCACAAACTGATGAGGATAACACAGGTTCCTCCTACAAAAGCTTGCTCAGGCTTTCCAGGATGAGCTTGGAGCTCTTTCTCACTCTCACTCCTCCCCTGTCTCCAGTCTCCTCTCTGGCACAAGGATGTTATCTCTAAGGATTTTCTGCCTCCTCTGGACCTCCAACCACACTCCTCTGAAAGCCACCGAGCTGTGCAAACCCCACAGGAGAGGGTCCAGCTGCCCTCAGAGGATGGGGAAGCACAAGCATGAGGAACAGCCAAATGCAGCCAATGGAATGGTGCTCACCACGAGGTGTTTGTTCCCCCTCTCTCCTGGGCACTGCACAGTCTCTGACTTTGTTTTCCCCAGGAACAACAGGTCTCCTGTTAACCCTCTGCCCAGGCCTAACACAGGAGCAAAGACATGAGGTCCTCCCCTCGTGCTGAATACAGGTTGGGGGGGCAGAGCCACGTGGTGACTGATGGCCACTGCCCTCCTGCACATCAAACAAGGGGGCTGACTGCATGGTGTGGACCCTTGACCTTCAGGAGCTGGCCAAGCTCTATTAATTCCTCTTATACAAAGCACTATCCAAGGGTGCCAGGTCCTCTTCCACCCCCCTCTCGCTGCCACATCCCAGCGCCAGCCCTGCTGCCACCCGTGCAGACCCGTGGGGACAGTGGGCTTTGCCACCCAACTGTGCCAGTTCAGTAACAATCAAAAGCAGACTGAAACCACGCTCCACCTCACAAAAACTACACCAGGATTACTAATACTTTTAAAGAAGAGCGGCCTCAGTATGTGAATTAAGCTGTTGATGAGCCCTTATGCCTCTTCCTTTCTCTAAAACTGTCCTTTAGACAGCTGCAGGCTCTGAGAAAGAGACCTCCCTGGAACACACTCAGTTCAAAAAGGAAAAAAAATCCATACCCTGCCTTGCTGAGTCCTTTTCAGTGAAGCAGGTCATAGCACCATGTCTTTTATCCTGTCATTCCTGTCTCCTGCTTGATGCACATAATAAATCCACAGTGGTTTGAGCTGCAGCTCCGTGCTGAAATCTGACAATCCCAGTTATCTTTAACCAAGCTGCCTTCCAGTACTCCCCCAACTGGAAACTCCAAGTTTACTCAGAAAATCTTTTATACACAAGGTCAAACTCAAATAGTTAAACATACTGTATTTACCATCAGTTTCATTCCTCAATTCCTGCACTAGGGAGCACTGAGCATGGGAAAAGATTCCCAGTTTTGAAATAAAACCTCTCATGCTTTAACTAGAATTCACCCTGTGTCTCATAAAGTACATGCAAAAACTGAAGAGCAACAATACCCAGAGATTTACACTCTAAGCTGACTTAGAAAAATAAGACAGAGGGCTGTAATTTTAATAACAGGCAATTGGAAATCTGCCCACACAGGGTGCTGGGGGGGAAGCAGGAAAAGGCAGGCATGCCTGACCTGGGAACAGCAACTTGGGGGTCCAGGAAACCACTCACTCATTTTCACATGACAGCATCAAGTCTGAGAAAAATATTTAATTCTCTGGAAACTGCAGGAGGATTTGGTAGTATTTAGGAGCAGCTGAGGCCAGTGGTTAACACCAGGAGTGGGAATTTGCAATGAAGAAGTTCAGCACAGGCTGTATCTCCCAGCGTTGCTGCAGGATCACACCTCCATCAGTTAACCTCTCCCTGCTCCAGATTTGCCAGCTGGAGAACGAGGGTGTGAGTAACTACCCACCTTCATGGAGAGCCTGGAAATCCATCACCACAAGATGCTTTAAGTGTACAAAGTCTGAGTGCTGTTGTTGTACCTGACAAAAAGGGATGTGACAGTCTGGTTTAGCACTCCTCCTTTGTGACAATAACTGGAGATGCTCAAGATGACCTGCTTCTCCTTCCCATCCCTGGAATGCTCAGAAACCCAACGCTACCAACCATGTCCTGCTCCACAAACAGGGACTGAACTGACAGATACATTCTCAAAGTAATTTGAGTAATTTACATATTTATTGCTGCCACTAACACTGGTTATCCAAATTCAGCTGCAGTTGGCAGTTTAATGATAATAGCTTTCTGTTTATATATCATCTGGGATAATGTTCCTATTCTCCTTAAATTCAGGCCCCGTAAAAGGGGTGCTCTAATGTATGCAGCCACAGACCAAAATGATAGTAATTTTCCCTTCCAGTTGGAATGGTTTAGTAAACAATTACATTTCAATTAAAGACAGGGTGATCACGCCGAGGGAAGCACCATTCAGCTCTTCACATAATACAGGGAGATAAATTCCCCAAAGTCAAACCATTATAATATAATTTACATGACTGATTTTGAAAAAAAAATAAATAAAATTAAACCAAAATGGAAAATAGGGTGTATTATGCACAGGCAAAAATTTGGGGGGGAAAAAATCCTTCAGTATCTTGTCCACAGCAGCTTGAACTTGGATCCCATTATTTAGGATTATGTGCAGTGAAGAGGAATGGCAGAAGGGTTACTCACTTTCATCTCTCCAGGAGTTTCCATTTACTGGTATGCCATTAGTATTTAATACTTCATTTATCAAGGATTAAAACCAGGATAGATGGAGGAATGACATGAGAGTAGCTTATAATGCAGCACTGTAAATTCAGCTGGGTACCCAACCCAAACGGGCAGAAAAACTGCTGGAAAACAAGTGAATACTGCAAGGAGAATAAGGACTGAACCCTAAAGAGGTTTCATGTTTCTTTGTGACTATAAATGCTTCATTATGAAAGGACTTGAAAGCCAGAGCAATGACAAATGTACCACAAAGAGCAGCTCCTGCTCCAAGATTTCACACTCACAGAGCAGAACAAGGGACAACAAGGAGACGATGGACATGGGAAGATGGGGAGGTGACACTCATCCTCATGACTGATGATGAGCCAGTGTGGGGTGTGTTTGTACCACTGGGTTTGGCCTTTGAAGCTTCTCTGCCAATTGCTCCCCTTCCAATCCACTGTCTCCAATTCCACAGACCAGCCTGGTCGTGCAGGCTACAGGGGCAACGTGGTTGGGGTTGGGTTTGCTGGGGCAGGGGGTTTGTAGCCACTGTGGCTTCAACCAGAAGGAGCACAGAGTGTTTATGCAGTCCTGGGAAGCAAGTGATTTGATACCTGAATCAAGGGTTAAAGGTCTGGAGAGAAGAGAATCCTAAACTCTCTCCAGTGACAGTATCCAGGCATCTCCTCAGACACAGCCCTCTCAAAGGCAGAGAGCTGCTTCCAACCCGTTTAACAACACCCAGGCCAGGCAGCTCTGTGGACTGACTCTGTGGAAGGAGGCTCCTTGCATCCCATGAGGCAGAGACTGGGTTTTGGCCCAATCACTTAGTCCAACTCTTCTGCACAGGTTCTTTGGCTCTTCTGCTTGGCCTGGGGTGTTTGCAGAGAACCAAATAAATCATAATGAGAGCAGTCAATAGATGGCAGTACTCCAATGAGATGGGGAGAAGTCACCGCACAGAAGGCTCAGCAGTCCCACCACTGCTCCTTGTTTTCCCTGCGAGGTGGGCAGAGCAGGAGGCTTTAGTCCCCAGCAGTTTCCCATCTTCTGGTCCCTGGGTTTAATAATGAACACCACAAACTTCTGGTTTAACCCATGGCACACCTTAAGCTATTTGCATTGAATGCAGAGGAGCTAAAGGCTTCTCTGTATCCTCCTAAAAGATGAATGTCAGTCAAGAGTAAGGCTCCACTCATCTCCCCTGGGGCATGGAGAAGAGTCCAGCCTTTACCCTTGGTTACACTGGTGTCTACAGCTCCTGAGCATTACCAGCTGCTGCCAAGTGCCCATCCACAGTGGAGACACCTCTAGGACACCACCTAAGAAGTGAGTGTATCAGATACAATAAATTCATTAGGACCAGAATTTCCCTGCTTATATTTAAGTTTCATGCTGACATGTACCAAATCCACTGTTCCTTGGCACCATGCAGCAGTCAGAAAGGTTGAAAGGTTTCTTCTAGCCCACACCAACACTGTGCAGCTGGCACTGGGAAGTACAGTCACGGTTTCCCAACGAGATGTAGCCTAAAAACTGAATACTGAACTTGGTGCTCAGAGCAGAATGAGAATCAGGGACCTCAGATGTCTGAGTGGTCACTTGGATTAGAGGCTTGGATTCATTAAACTACATCAGATCGTGCAGAGCTCTGACATCATGGGAAAGAATCATTTCCTAGTGACAAGGACTAGGGAAGAATTTTTCATATTTAAGAAGCTCTATTAATTATTTTGTTAGAAGGCAGAAGCACAGCTAGTTCATGTAGGAATCTTAAAGCTTCATTTTCAAGGTTATATTCTATAACAGAAAAATAGCCCATGCTATTGTTTTCCAGAGTTGTTACAAAACCCATAATGTCCCATTAACTGTAACCTGCCTGGCAAACTGCTCTGTGGGAAGGGAGCACTTCCACCCTAGCTTGGTTTAGATTTCCAATGCAAGAAAGCAACTGGGAGTGCAACACTGTCAGCAGCTCTGGATCCAGTGGCTCCTGAGCTTACGAGTCCCTCAGAGACTCAACAGCAGAAGGATGGAGATGTCAGGGAAGAACAATCAGCTGTAAAATATGAAAAGCTTACAACATCAAACCCTACAGCAGCAGGCTCAAAAGTAATAATCCCATTACCACTAAACTAAAGCACTAATTACTATTCCCAATGGCTGGAGTGGACTGACTGCTAATGTTCTTCTGGTTAATGAAGGAAGGTGAGGGAGAATATATTTCCTGAGTCAGACATCTGCTGAAATCTGGGCAGCCATAAAAACTATGTATGTAATGAAGCCATTCATATTAATGGCAATAACATTCAAAGGGCTGAGCAGGAGCAGAAATGGGATGATAGTGGATTGTAACTCAGAGGAGAAGAATGCTCTGTGTTAGCCATGTGGTGACTGCCCTTCTTTAATCCACACTGAATAACACAGCCAACCCAAGGCAGCAACCACGTCCCACACAGGCTGTTTCACTACCAAGAGCTAACCTCCTGAAAGACAGGAGCAACTTCTCTAAAAACATAAAGCAGGATATATGATGTTGGGAGAGGAACAAGCAGCATTTTATTTCACTGAATACTAAGTACTAAGAAAAATACTCCCAAATCCTCCATCCTGTGAAGAATCCAGATTTCCCCACCATTCTTTGCCTTTTTCATGGACAAATAGTGCATTATTTAAGGTTCAGAGATATTCACTGACAGAGAGAGATAGGTTCTGCTACATGAGAGACTCTGTTAGCTTCCCTTTGTGCCATGCTCTGAGCTTTAAAGCATTGGGAACTGATAACCAATTCAGACAGGGGGCACGTGGCTGGTAGAACAAGGGGGATGGAGAAAAAATACCAGTTTCCCTCTTGGCATTGAAGCAAGATGCACCTTGCCTAGGAAAAAGGTGAGATCACAAGAGGAGTCAGACCAAAAGGGGATCCCTGTGTGTGTTTCGACCCCTTAGAACAGGGAGCTGTCAGGAGAATAACCTCCATCAACTCCAGAAGAAGAAAACCAAGCATTCCACTAGAGTGAATGCTTAAAGACATCTCATACTCCATAGTTCTTGTTTGGTTGTCTTCAGTATCTGCCAGGTACTGTGCACACTCCTTCACAACAGGACTCATCTCCTGCCATCCACTCAGTTTCCATCCCTCCCTCCCATTTCATTTAGCTGATGAGGTGCAGGAGCAGTGCCAAAAAATGCTCTGTCGTGCACTGAGCAGACAGACAGATGAGAGCTCCACAAAGGACCTCACACAGTCACAAACTTAGAATTCCATAGAATCACTGAATCATGGAATGCATTAGGCTGGCAGGGCCCTTTAAAGCCATCCAGCCCCACCCCACAGCCAGCAGGGACACCTTGACCTGGATCAGGATGCTCAGAGCTTCATCCACCCTGACCTTGGATGTCTCCAGGGATGGGGCCTCCCCCACCTCTCTGAGCAACCTGGGCCAGGGTCTCACTCCCCTCAGAGGGAAGAACTTCTAAAATTAACCACTCAGACAAGCTGCTATCAAAGATTCATTCATCAGTGCAAATGTTCTCTGGTGAACTGGGTGTGCTCAGGTTATTTTTGTTAGGTTGCACCATTGTCTTTCCTTTGCCATTCTGGTTCCACCTCTCCAGGTTTGCAATGAAGCAGCTGAGCCTATAAAGCAGGTGTGGCCTGCAAAGCAAACCCATAAACACACTGTCCAGAAAACCACCTCCAAGAGCATGTGCCTCTTCTCTGAATCAAATCCTGGTGTACAAACTTCTTATCCACATATATCAGAGACTTTCCCTCTTGAAAACATAACCACCTGATAGCCATGGCTGCTGCTCATACTGGGTATATCCACCTCCAGCTGTCTATACTTCATGCTTGTACCTATCTTTTAAATCTCTAAATAGATTTCTCTTACCATTAGTGGAGGTTACCCCAGATGCTACCCAAAACACCTTGGTAACTTCAGCTGATTACAAATCCCCAGTCTGCCAAGCCTCTCTGGCATTACCTAGAGGCATGTCCAGGCTGATGATATATTGGGAAAAGAAAAGAAACCCAACCAACAGCCACCCTCAGCCACATGTTTACTGTCACTTTAAAAAAATATTTATTCTGATCCCACCATTGTGCTTCTATTCACCAGCTGAGTGCACTATGAATTAAATAATCACCTCAGTTTGTATGATTGGTTAGATAGCACAGTCTGATCCACTCTAGAAGTCTGTCTAATGTCTGCAGGATGCTGAAGGGGGACTCAACTCTGTGGGGAAGCAGTGATAAATACCACTGAGCACATTCTAACTAGAGAAGAAACAAAGACTTTCAGCTCACTCCAGAACTGATCTCCAAGGCATGACAGGGACTGTCTTCTAAAGCTATGAGCCAGCTCAAACATCTGATCTTGCAGGGGTGTGGAGAGGGGAGTCCTGTGGTTGGACTCATTACACTTCTCATACTGCCGTGGAACTTGTGGCAACCACCATGTCCTCTGCAGCACTGCAGAGCTAGGGCTCAGTGCTGAGAGATCCCCTGGCCAGCCACCAGCTCTGGTTTCTTGGGGTCTTTGGGTGCCTTCTGTAAAATGGGCACAGTAGTGCCCCTCCCCATGGAGCAAAAAGACCCTCTTTGTCCTGTATGAACCACCAGCTCAGCAGCTTTGCTGTTAGTGAAGGAGTGGTACTTCAACAGGGCATTTTCTCTCTGTAGGAGTATGAGGATGTACTGTACAGTTGCAGAGCAGTGGATGTATAAGCAGGAGGGGATTCAACTTTTTAAAAGGGCAGATAATGGCAGGACAAGGGGGATGGATTAAAACTAAAGGAAGGAAGGGTTAGATTAGATATTAGGGGGAAGTTCTTTACAGAAAGAATGGTGAGGGGCTGGAACAGGCTGCCCAGAGAAGTAGTGGATGCCCTGTCCCTGGGGGTGTTTAAGGCCAGGCTGGCTGGGGCCCTGGGCAACCTTGTGTAGCTCCAGGCCTGGAGGTTGGTGGCCCTGCCTGTGGCAGGGGGGTTGGAGCTCTGTGATCCTTGGGGTCCCTTCCAACCCAGACCATTCTATGATTCTATGATTCTCTGATTCTATCTATGAACACACCACACTGCCCTGGGATTCACAAAGGAAACCTCACCAGGGACACAACTTACCCCAAGGTGCTCCAGATTCCAGTTCAGATCTGGTTACTGCACAGCTGCTCGTTGCTCCCAGCACCTACCACCACCACACTTCCTTAAAAATAAGTAATCAACTCCCTTCACGTACGCCAGCTCTGCTCTGAGGATGAGCTAGTGCTTCTCCCTTCCAGCAAAACCCCATAATACTCATTAAGATGCCCTCACAGCCATTAAGAGGGAAGAGACGCTTACCGTGACCCGGAAGGGCGTCGTGGCAGCGGGCTCCATGGTGGGGTTCTTCTCTGGGACCCCGCTGGGCATGCTGCGCCTCTGCCCACACCTCTCCGGGGGGGACTCTGTGGATGGCACAGAAAACAAAGGACAATTACAAACACCCCAGTGCAGGAACAGCCCAGGAACATCAGCAGGCCATGCAAAATGTGGCTTCTTCCTTTGAGATGCCCTTGCAAATGAGGCAACACAAGCAGCCCACTGGATCTGCTCCTCTTTCCCCCCCAACGTTCAGTCAGCAAGACTTTCACCTTCAACAATTAGCATTTTTTATACAACTGTGAGCTTCAGCTAATGCCTGACAGGTTGGCATTATCATTATTTCCAGTCTGCAGATGGGTAAACAGAAAATGTCTCGAGCTGAGTGAGAATGATATGCAAAGTACAGATCTGTGCACTTGTGGACTTGATACTCCTCCGGGAAACTGCTAATGGGGTTACAGGCACAGGATGCTCAAGTTCCCTCTCTAATTCCTCCAGCAATTTGCTTGGTAACTAGGAAAGAATTATTAAATCCTGCATTTTCTGAAGTATAAAATGTGGATGGGAATATTTCCCTGCTGGAGAGGAAGGAGGGAGGGGGGCTGAAAAGGGGGCTAAATTAACAGATGTGCCAAACACTGGGAAGATCTCAGCAGGTACCAGGTAAGGTCAGCAGCAGCACGGTGAGGTGTGTTTTCTCAGGTCACAAACCTTCTTTGAAAGCACCATGGAGCTCATAAACCCAGAACTATTTCCAAGCTGCCATTCAGTGGTGCCCAGAGCTCGTAACAAACTTCTCAAACCATTCCTGAGTCGCAGCCAGCCAAGCACCTGTGTCAGCTCCATCCTGCTGAGCAGGAAGTCTGCAAAACAGGCAGGGCCTGTGGTCACAGCCAGGCTGGCATACAGTGAGAATTACAAGAAAAAAACCCTCATGTGTCATGACTACAGTGCCCTGTGAAGGATTTTTATATTTAAAACCAGCCCAAAACTGTTTCAGAGTTCTCAAAATGGGAGCAGAGAGTAAACCAAGAGCAGGTGGTACCTGAATACGCTGGTGTGGGGCCAGCTGGGGAAAGGCTTTGGTCACACACTGTCTCCTTTTGGCCTTTGTTTTGTTTTACCACACAATAACAGATATGCAAATATCATCCTCCTGGTCTCCTGAACACAGACCAGTGCAAGCTTTGGAGGAGAGTAAAGCTCATACTTCTTATTCTCACAGGCCTCAGCATCTTCTCTACTGTTTTATTTGTTCACATCCACTGGGTTGGACTGGACTTCTGTTGATTTAATTTCTCCCTTTCTGGAGGCTTCTCTCCCATGCATATTTGCTGTCCTTCACGTCCCCTTTCCAACAAACCCTCCTGATGTACAGCAATCCCTACAGGGTTTGAAAGACAGTGCCTGGATATGTAACACTGAGTTCTGTACTAAACAACATGTAACCCGAAGCCAGCAGCAAATCACCCCCAGTTCCAGAACGACCCAAAAAGCAGTTTTTTCACATCATTGTTCTTTTTGTTTTAAAAACAAGGAGCATGAAACTGAATTTGAAAATGGAGCTGAAACAACTCATCCCCATGCACAGTTTCACAGGCAAGAGGAGTGCCAATGAATAGGACATCACTGCTAGGATTCCTGTTGGGAATGGGAGGCAGCCTGAAGAAGAATACCTGCTGCAAAAGGGAGGCAGGTGGTAGGCTCTGCTGGAGGGAGGCTTCAAATGAGTATGCAAAGGAGTCTAAAGCTGGAACAGCCTCTACCTCGGAGCGCCTCAGACAATGATGTTCTTGTAACTAGTGGAACTTAGAGGTGGTTTGTTTGCCAATTCTCAGCCTCTGCACACTGCAATTTGCTGCCATCAGGTCTTGGCAGGAGGGTTGTCCCCTTAGCAAGGTTCTCCCCTTGCCAAAACCTGCCATCACTCAGGATCTGTACAAAACAGCCAATACCTGTGATTCCACTTAACAATTCCTGAATGTTAAACTATTCCAAAGGGACAGACTATGAGATGCCACCTATGGACTGGATGAAGTGCCCGCTCAGCCACATCTCCCTTGGCTGCCAATCCTGCCCATGACTCCTCACCAGCAGCCATGTAACCTGTCTGGGAGCCAGACAGCCAAAATCAGCCAGTTCTTTGCTTTCACAGCTTCCAGCCACACCTACCAACGTCTTGGCCACTTTCTTTGTAGAAGAATGCTGCAGTGTGAATCTCAGTTGAGTCCTTTCCTTTGAACCTTCCCACCCCATTCCTTTGAACAGCAGCAACTTTTTTCCCCACAAAGAACCTACTTGATACAGCATTTTGAATCAATCACAGAATCATAGGGGTTGGAAGGGACCTCCACAGCCCATGGGGTCCAACCCCCTGCCAAAGCAGGGTCCCTAGGACAGGTCACACAGGTTGGCATCCAGATAGGGCTGGAATATCCCTAGAGAAGGAGACTCCACACCCCCTGGGCAGCCTGTCCCAGGGCTCCCTCACCCTCACTGGGAAGAAGTTCTTCTGCTTATTGGTGTGGAACTCCCTGTGCTCCAGCTTGAGGCCATCGCCCCTTGTCCTGTCCCCACAGACCATAGAAAAGAGGCTGGCCATGTCCCCCTGTGCCCAAAGTCAGTTCAAGATGACAAGACAACTGAAGAAGCCGCTCTGCACTGTTATAATGGCTGGTAAAATGAAGGTTGTTTAAAGCATTTCTCATAGATGTGGCTGGAAACCAGGAACGATGGGATTACGTGGAAAGCAGCTGTGAGAAATGCCTGTCCCAAGCCCAACACACCTCTCACCTTCAGCACAGAGGGAACATACCAGCTGTTAGGTGTTACAGCACATCTGACTTGCACCACTGAGGTTTGTCAGACCCAAGCACACAATTGTCTCACTCTAGGTAACCTGATCATCTGCTTCCTTTCCACCACACAGGTCAGACCTCTTCAGGGAAAGGAAGAGTGTGTTATGGCCCACGGTGGATTAACACCTGGGTCTGGTTGCACTGAAGTCACAATCTGCACTCTTACACTCTTACCTCATCATTAAAATGTACCCAAATGAGAGCCAGCAAAGACATCCATCCAACCCAGACCAGCAGGGATGGGTTAGCACCTGAAGCTTATGGTTCACAAAGTGTTTGGGGTCCAGTCTTGGGTCTAGCTTAGTTTAAGTGCTGTATCACTGGAGAGGGCAGGAGAGAAACGCTACAAAACTCTTCATAAGACACCAGAAGTAACTACAAGGAGGGTTGGGGGTGAAGGGAGCAGTTTAAGGACAAATAAAAGCAGCTTGCAGGTAAATTAGTAGCTCTAGCTGCCAGAAAAGCACAGTAGAACAGTTTCACAGAGCCAGCACTAGGAATACATAAAGGTATGGATTTTTATGGCTTCAGGGTTAGGGGAAAAGACTCAGACCAGGTCACTGGCACCAGTGATGCCCACTGCAGCAAGCCCACAGCCACGCCGCACAGCCGGTCGCTGCAAGGCACTAATAAAACCTGTCTCTGCAGCCAGTAGAGGCTGAAAAAGAAATGTCTTAATTTACAGAGGAAGATATTTAGGTTAACCACTGGAAAAAGTCTTCTCTTGGCACGGACAGTTATACACTGGAATTGATGGTCTGCAGAGATAAATGTATCTTCAAGCCCATCTGACACCGTTCCGCAGCAGAGCTCTGTCAGGAGAGGTTCAGGTACAATGAGCGTCCTCCTCTCTCCTGGGGCAGGCAGAGACTGATGAGCTCCCCAAATCCCTTCCAGCCTCATTTTGTGTGATTTCTGACAAATTTGCCCACTTGTGCACATGACAGGCAAGCTACAGGAGATCAGTATCTGATTTCGGCCTGTTCTTCACAGCCCTGAGCACATCTCCCTCCTCTTCCACTCCAGTTCTGGTGGGACGGACGCCACGGCAGCTCTGTCACACCTCCCAAGAGCCCAAAGAGTCCAGGGCCCTACGCTGACCACTCCCAACAGACTTACAGCGTGGCCCTTGGACATGTTAGTGCTTTCTATTCATAAAACCCTTGAAAATCCCCTGGGAACACTGCAGGGTTTCATTAATGAACGCCTGCCACCACAATTCCAGAATGAGGAACAGTTTTCCTGCCAGCAGCTAACCACGGGATGACATTTCCAGAAGCACTGGGTATTATTAGATAACATCCTCACTAGACAGTGAATTTCTCTGTTAGCTGAATACCATCCCTGGGCTCATAGAAATTCCAGGATTATATCTTCATTTGTCCATTTATTTGTTCTAGATCAGATTTGATCTGGGGGCTTAAACACACAGTATCTCAGGACACTATTCGCTGTCCCAAAGTCCTCGACATGTTATGAACTTAAAACCTCCAAATCTTTCTTTTATGACACAGAGGCCTGAAAATCACTGCAGTAACAGTCTATTAAATGAGGATTACAGCACAGGCATGCTGGATCTGAACACAGATTCCATGCAAGGAAAGCCACGAGCAGAGATGCCAGCGCACAGCTACGGATGCCCCTGGAAAGGGACAGCTTTCTGACTGTGCAGCAGCCCACATATTTCCATGGAATATATACAGATGAGCAATAAGAAGTTGCCTAATTAAATGAATCAGGCAAGCCACTTAAGTATATTACCTGGCCTTTAGGAGCTCTTAAAAATCTCAGAACTAGATGGGAAAGGCTCCTAAGTCACTCTGCAGAGGACTCTGTCCGTTCTGATGGAAATTCCTCATCGAATTTTCTCATCATTGATGACACTTTTCCTAAGCTTGCTTAATGACTACTACTCACTTCTACTCACACTCTGTTTTACAGCCACCCTATGTGTTGTAGAACTGTGCTCCCCTAGGTCCTCCCAATTCTTCTTCACCAAGGTGTACCACATCTCCCCGTTCGCAGACCAACGCTGCGCTGCGGTTCCTCACCATGATGCAATCACCAAAGCAAGAAGCAGCAAACCAAAGTGCTTCCTGCTTTTCCAAATGTTTACAGAAGGCTGCAGTGTTTTGGGTTTTCCCCAGCGCAGGATAAAGTCTTCAAAGAGAAACTTCCTTGACATTATTGAATCCCTGGAGCCTCTCCAGGTTATCCCACAGAGCTGGGTCAAAACAGAAGAGCTCCTTGGTGTGTATTGCACCAGGGTATTTTTTTTAAGCTGCCAGGGTTAAAGTATCCCACTGAGTTCATGCCAACAGGACGCTTACACAGCACTGTAAGCACTGCACATTAACTTAGGACCTAGGGCTTACAAAGCTGTTTCTGTCAAGTAATAAACACATTAGATTTGTTAACTAATCCAAGGCGTCTGAACTGACAGAACAATTAATCCCAGCCACACTTTTCTGTGCCTGTTCTTCCTGCTGCACTGTAGTCACCGAGCGGCATGGTGACCCCTGAAGGCTCCCAGGGCCGTGGGGGCAGCAGGGGCAGCACAGGCTGTGCAGAGCTCCTGGCATCCAGGCTCCTGTTGAACCCACTCGACATCACTGCCACCGTAGTCAGGACTTCTCAGCACTGAGCAGGTTGTTATGTGTAACAAACACACAAACAAGCATTAATACTGTTTACTTTCCACTTAGCAAGGGAGGTGTTTTCCCATTTGCATTACCTGCTCCTGTGAGTCCCAGCTAGTCCAAGAGATCATCAGGATTCTGTTCTCATTAGTAGGAACGAAATACATTAACACCTTGTGTCGGTGCATCCCTCTGCACGCTCTCCCCCTCTCCTGCTCTCCTCTCACACACAACTCCAGGGATGAGCCAGCATGAGCGAAAGGAAAGAGCTGTGGGAAGGAGGAGCACAGGAGCAGGTACTTCCCAGCCAGCTGATTTTCTGATATGAAACTGTTCCAACTCCAAACAAGAAAGGGAGGTACAAATCTGGATGAGGAGTTAGCCACAAGAAAAGATCTCCTGCAACTCACCAAAAGGAAGCCGTGCTCGTCAGCAACACACATGCCATGGCACTCCGAAGGAGCCGGGAGTAAGAGAAGCAGAGAGGATGACTTCATCAGAGGCAGGGAGAAGGAGAAGTATGACTGGAATGCCAGAGGAGCCAGCAGCGCTGGGAGACCCGGCGGCAGGCCAGGCTCCTGCCCCGCACCGCGGGGACCGTGCTTGAAGGAAAGGAGACTTTAGAGGACCACAAAACTTCCCCAGATCGTCTGGATGCAATGCAGGAAGGTATGAGTTCATCAGAACCAAAAGCTGGTGGGGAAGGTCCTGCCCGCAGCCCTGGGAGAGGTCAGGCAGGGATCTGCCAAGGAGGCTGCGCTCCTCCCCGTCCTCCCCTTCACGCTTGGCATCTCCAGGGTGCCCCAGAGCTCACCAGGGTGGAGTTTCTGTGAAACCAGGGGGAACAGGAATTACCAGTCTCCTGCTCCTACAATTACACTTGGTGAATTAATTTTATTGCTTAATGAATTTAGGTGTTATTCCTCTAATTTCTGCATTATCTAAGAACTCCTTACTACAACCCCAACAGAAGCGAGGAGGAGGTACCCACTGACAGGGATGGTTTGTTTAACATGGCTCACAGGAGCATTTATGAATTAAAACCCAGTCCTTGGAGAGTAGGTACTCGTAGTGCCTGTGAGATTCCCAATGCTCAGGAGAGGCTGCAGAAAAATCTACATTTCAGACAGTTCCAGGTGGCCACATGAGTCCAGGAGGGAAAGGTGGATCTTTAATCCGAATCCAAAGGGGGATTTAGAAGCTCCTGTTAGAATAGTGGCACTTGTAAAAAGTAGAATGTTACCCTGGGAATAAACACCAACAGAAAATAACAAATACTGAGCTGAGCCAACTGTTCCCTCCACAAGGCACAAGCAGCTTTGGGAAGCAGAGATGCAAAAATGTCAGGTTTCCAGCAAGCAAAGGCCAAGTAGGGACCACTGGTGGGTTATGGATGCCCTCACTGACTCTGTCCCCTCAACTGGGCTGGAAACTCAGCTGCAAGGCCAGTTCCACTGCTCAATTACCTGGAGAACTATTTATTAGAACACATCTCCCCATGCTCCGCTGATCCCGTTGGGAATTCCAGTCCATCCCTCACTGAAATACTACAACCATTATGCCACACAAAATTAATTAAAAGTCAAACCTTTATAGGCAATAAAATTGACTTTTAAATAAAAATGGTCGTGAGGCAAAAGTTTAGGGCAGGCAAATGCTGCCCTCTGAAAACTCAGGCTCATCTAAAAGCAAAGCTAATGAGCACATGGAGTGGGCATTCTCTGGGTAATGAAAGTTCACATCACCACCACTTTTTATGTTAGAATAAAAATGATTTCTATTTTGCATCTTCGAATCTCTAGCTTAAACATCCTTCTGTAAGGCACAGCAACCCTGCTGTACCGCAGCTCCTCTAGCTCAGAGCCAGCGATCTGCTCCCCACCTGCTGTATGCTCCAGGCAGGAGGAGTTGCATGTGTTCTCACGTGTTCTCACATGATCTCATGTGTTCTCACACTCTTGCTGCCTTTTCAGACAGTTAAGGAAACTGTTCACAGACCTACAGCAGGCAAAAAAATTTGTGACATCAATTTACATAGAAAACAAGAAAGGAAATGGGGATCATTACTTGCCCTTTGTGCTATACTAAGGTACAGAATATTTAGACTTGAGCAATTAGAGGCTGGTACCTGCCTATAGCTAATAAAGGTGCTACCCACAGTGACTGCATCAAACAGATCCAGCTTCTGCCTTCCCCTTTGTGATGATAAAGACAAGCAACATGGAGTCCAGAGAACAAGAAGTCAGCTCTGGCAGATGACCTCAGCATTACAAACCCTCTCCATTCAGCTTAGCAGGGGGACAGCATCACTGACCCAACGTGTCTCTGCCTGGAAGTGCAAAAAGGGACACGAAGCCCAGCTTGGAGCCATCCAGTCCTCAAGAAAGGAGTCTGGGATGGTTGGGTGAGCTGATGAGCCTCATTAGAACTGGCTGGAAAACAGAAAACAATTCGACTCCCAGAAAACTTCATACCACTGGTTCCCATCACCTAGAAACTATGACCAGCTTCCCTCAAAGTGGGACTAAGATCTTCTGGAAGAAGAGCTTTTTCTTTGTCAAGTAAAGATGTGCAGTGACACTGACCTTTGGCACAGCACCCTGTGCACTGTGATGCATCTCCTATGGTCTCTGTGCCAGGTGCCCAGATAACGTGTGGCATTTACCACTCCTGAGCAAGAGCTCTGCACAGCTCTCCAGCTGAGCCCTGAAAAAAGCCATGGGGTATTTCTCTGTGTACCTGACACGTAGCTATCCCTCTCTTTACTGTTATCCAGTACAAGAGATCTCTTCCCAGCAGCATGCCGAGGTGCCTTTTGATGCAGGCAAGCAGGGCAGGGACTCACAGCCCTTTTCTCTGGTCCTTCCGTGGGCTCTGCCTGCCTGGTGTCACAGCCTCTTCCCTCCTGGAAGCCTCAGTGAGATCTTCCCATCTTCGAAGCTGGAAGAAGCGGTGTTTCCTCTATCACCATCGGTGGGGTGCAGGCAGCGCTGCTCTGATCCAGCAGCAATCCAGCAGCCTCACTAGAGGGAGCTGAAGCCCGTCGGCTGGCCAGCCCAACCCTCGGGACCGGGGCGATCTGCGCTGCCTGGATGGGACACAGGCACCGGGGCGGTGCGATTACTGACGGTGGTGGTGATCTCTCTGCCTGACGCTCAGCATCGCAGCCGAGATAGCTCGGAGGCCTTTCCCCGGTCAGTACCTTTCCCTGCCCGGCAGCTAACGCCTCTCCTCCGGCCAGTTCGCATCCCCAGGCCGAGGCTGGTCCTCTCCAAGTCCTGCCTTCCTCCTCGGACCTCAGTGAGAGAGTCCTGAGGCAAATTCTGCCCTCTAGAAATCCCTGGGCAATATGTTCCTTACCTGACGAAGGGGATTAGATGAATTTGTCAAGGAAAAAAATGCTCCCAGAGGGCAAAAAGAAGAAAATAGCACAAAAACGGGGAAAAGGAAAGCTGAGGTAATTCTCAACGTGAGGAGCCTGGAAATACACACACCCCCCTAACTTCTGTGTGCTGAGTAACTGAAGAGATGGATCTGTAACCAAAAGACACAGCTTCAGGTCCCCAGACCAGGGAGAGAACATTAGGCATCCAGGAGATTAATCCCCCTTTCTAAAAACAAGTAGCAAATTCTGCTGATTGAGCAGCCCTTATTGCAAACTCCATTTCTGCCACCTGGTATTTTTCAAATTAGATATGTATATACATATTTGGTATTTTTATTCTTTATTTATCAGTCTCTGGAGTAGAATATGCATGATATTTATCCTTCTTTGGTATGAAGTCTAGGGAACGAATCCGCCTTTGGCTAACGGCGCAGCATCAGGAGCCTTTTCTCCAGGGGAAAATTGAAATCAAGCACAGACTTTAAAAATACATCAGAAAAAGATGAAATTCTAGCCTGGCTGGGGACGGGATCGTGGAGCCTGCTAATGCCCTGGTTACACTGGAAAGGATGATAAAGTGACGTGGAACATCAGCTTCCTCCTATGTGATGATAAAGACAAGAGACACGGAGCCCGGAGAACAAGAAGTCAGCTCTGGGGAGGTTTAAATGAGGTTCATCCATCATGCTTAACACACCTGCAATGATACAACACCGTTACCGGGCTGTTTGCTCGCCACACGTAACCAGCATGGCTGCCTGTTCACAGAGGCAACCCAAGGCGAGGGAGAAACTTGGATACTCGTTGTAATCTGTGTGTAAACTTTACTACTGACACCTGGCAGCACAGGGTGGCCCACAGATGGCCTGGCACAGCCTGTGGGCCAGCTCACAGGGTGCTGCAGCAGAATGGCAGGAGGATGGACTGTCCCTCCCGCAGCTCCATCTCCCTGAAGAGCTGATTTAGGTCCTGCCAGGAGTCCCATTGCACTAAAACTCCTAAGATCGCAAAAGGGAGCTGGGAACCTCACAAGGAGATTGTGTTGCAGCTTGCTGGCACTCTTTGCTTCCAATTTCTGAGCAACTTTTTAATCCCTCCCCAACTACAAAGTAGACCACTGGGTAGAGGTGAGGGAGAGGCACATCCAGATCTCAGCCAGGACTCTGTCTCCCATCAGTGAGGTTTGTTTCCTTGTCAAGCTCTCTTTAGGTTGGTTTTGGGGTTTCTTAACAGCTGACTTGACCTACGAACCATTTCCTTTGTGTCTGAAGCAGCAGCACAGTGTAAACGGAAACTTTGTGCAGTTTAATTATAGGCCATTTTTCCAGTCGTGAGTGGTGGCTGCTGTAACAGGTCTGGCAAAATGCAAATTAAATAAATAAATACTTAATTTATAAGCATGATTCATCAGAGATTTCATCTTCTACGGCAAAGAAACAGATGTTCTATTGATGGCACTTCATTAGAGAGATAAATGGGGTCACATACATATCTCTATTCACATCCATCTGCATAATAGACCAAACATTAAGATTTGAAATTCACATCGTACATGCCGCTCTTACATCAGCCCCAAAGAGTCTTAATGCCCAGAGCCCATTAATCCAAGTTAGACTGCAGTAACATTAAAGGAACTTCAATCCTGTTCAAGCAAGCAGAAGGTTGGGATGTAACACTGCCTGTTTAGGGTATGGTTTTGTTGGAAATACTTGGGAAGAACGATGGGTTTTAACTGACTGGATTTGTGGTGGCTATTGGGCACACCATGGTGCCCCTTCTGACGGAGCAACTCAAGGCCAGCATTAAAAAGCAGCAGTGACAAGAAGGTCTGAAGACACGGTTCCCCCTCCAGTTACAGATGGGTTAGGAGTGGGGCTACTGCTTGGGATAGCTGAGGATTCGTGTTCTGTTTTGCTACGAGCTCCCCTACCACACAGAAACAAATCTCCTTCGTTTCAACATGCATTAGATAGAAGATAACACTTATAAAAAGTGTCACCCTGATCGTGTTTGGAAGGTGAGCAGGCACGCTGCGGTCTGCATGTGGCTGTGCACGGATGCGGGAGTGTGTGCACACGTACACGGCTGCTCACACTGCCAACCTGCCTCTGTGCCCACAGACCCCCAGGACCCACTGGAAACACATCCTGCCTTTCCCAGTTACTCATACATCTGTCTTCCAGCTAGTCAGACTGTTTGTGCTCGTTTTACATTCCTAATTGTGAAACACACATCCTAACTGATCAGGACTGATACATCCTAACTGATCGGGACTGATGCTTGCAGGTCTTTCAGGGGTGGGTATGGCGTTTCTGCTTCTCTTGCACACACAAAGCACGCTCGTGGGGCTCCCCTTCACAGGCTCACTTGATAGTTTTCAAGGGAAATCACTGGTGCCAGTGAAAGAGATGGCAAAGGGAACCTTAACAAGCAGCTGTGTTGTCTTATTTCATATCAATACCAGCGTGCTGCAGGTGGACACGCAGAAACCGCCCCTCGAGCCACGACATTCCTTCATGCATCAAACCCTCAGCCATGGGGCTCGCTCTGTGAGCGCCTTCCCCAGCTTTTGGAAGCCACATCCACCCTTCACCTACAAGCCACAACATGCAGCACATTCTATAAAGGGACCTAAGCAGGGCTATG
This sequence comes from Zapornia atra, assembly GCA_013400835.1. Taxonomy (NCBI): domain Eukaryota; kingdom Metazoa; phylum Chordata; class Aves; order Gruiformes; family Rallidae; genus Zapornia; species Zapornia atra. The sequence continues at coordinate 281,367 of VZTU01026272.1, forward strand.
TCCACTTGTCCATTTCCCATCCTGTTTCTGAGACAGGAGGATACTCTTACCCACACTGACATTGCCCTTCCCATCCTAAAAACGGTGCTGGGTACATGTAGGGGCTCCTCCCTCCACCGCTGCACCGCAGGCACTCCGAGGAGCTGTTCAGCAACACACAGCACTGCCACACAACAATTTAGCACAAGTTGGGATCAACGTTCACTCTTCCTGGGGAAATGAATGCACTGCACCCTGCTCTTGGAACACTTGTTTTGCTGTTCACCCAAAATTCACCTGGGCCTAGAAGCAAAGTTAGGGAAATGAACACCAAATCTTCTCACTTTAAATACGCCGGTCGGATCAAAATCTGTTCCCATCTGAGGGTGTAGAGGTAACAACCGCTAACCTCTGCCTGCTAAAAATGTGAAGGGAAAATATCTTTCATTTAAAACTTGCTCGTTTGGTTACCATGGACACTGCTTAATCATGAAGCATGACTATTACTTGTTACTATAGTAACCAAGAAGCTTAAGAAGCATCCTGTAATTTAACTCCAGATGCCAAATTTTACAACAGTCCACCTATTACCACATTTGGGTACTTCAGAACAAGCCCAGGCTTGATCTCCAGCTCTACAAGAAATTCACCGATGCAGAAGTGCTGGAAGAAATCAAAAATGTGAGCACATAACGTACAAGAGAACCTCACACTTCAAATAAATTGGTTTCTTCAAAAAGAAACATTAAGTGCTCAGCATCTGAGGATTCCTCCTCCAGTGGAAATGTTAATGAAGCAAAACTTCGGCCGTCTCCACTCTCCTCTGTGTTTCTCAGTCTATGCAATCACAGGGCATGGTTTTCCCCTACGTGAATGTTTCAATGCTCAACTTAAAACAAACTTCTGAAGTAATGCTGAGTAGCCCATAATCACAAACAAACCTCTGTGACAAATGAACCTCTGTGAGCAGATGGGGACACTCAGCCTGGCTCCTGAGGACATCGTGCGTCACTCGTGGAATCAAGATGCAGCAGACAGAACAACCCTTCCAACTTCAGGCAACCAATGTGTTGCTCTAGACAGCTTTTTATGGTAGTTTTGCTTATTAAAAATAAAAAGCATAACACTTGCCAGTGTCACTCATCACCGTTAAGCTTTACCTCCAGCACCACCAAAGGAAGTCTGGTGAGAAGCTTTGTCTCTGTAGGTCTGGGGAGATGAAGCTTCCAGCCGTTACCTGTGGCTGGGAGTTTCTCAACCCTCACCAGGCTCCAGACTGGGTATGAACTCAGAGTTTTCCAAAGCCCACCAGTTTTTCCATTTGCTGATTTCCAAAGGGGGTTGAGGGAACTCAGTTTGAAAGTCCGACCCTGAGGCCGTCCAAAATAGTGACACGAGTAAGGAAGTTTCGGGGTTTGAGCTCCTTTCTTAACCTGCATATACACAAACACACAGGGAATTAATACCTAAATTTACAGCAGTGTCTGCAGTGTGCAAAGGCAAAGCAAACTGCCCTCAGACAGGGTCTGAGCTGAAAAAAGCAGAACTGATAATGCCCAAGTACAGCCAGTGACCTGGCGCATTCCTGTCTCCATTGAGAGCAGTGAAAATTAAAGGATTAGAGTACCTTCAGTGCAGTAACTGAGGGGATTAGTGGCACACCTTCAAGGGAAATGCAGGTTTAAAAGCTTTAAAAGGCAGCTCTGTGTCTGAATTGTTTGGACTGCCACAGCTGTATGGAGACAAACTTACCCTAATGTGCAAGTGATCAGGGAAAGTCTGCTGAAGCCCCAGAGCACACGTCTGGAAGGCACTCTTTTTTGGAGTCCATCAGGGGTTTTAACCTCTTCCTCATTTAGTACCTATGGCTTTCAGATAAAAACTCACCCTGCATCACTTGGGAGCAGCTCTGCTCCTTTCCTTGCTGAGCAATCACCCCCTCTTCAGGGGAAGTTCAGGGAAAGCGAGGTCACCACCAGAAGAAAAGGACTTTAAAATAGAGATAAAGCAAAACCTTTTTAAACTGGGTGCCTTTTAATCTAGAGTATTGACATGTTCATCACAGCAAATCCTCGTGTCGGTGTCTCTGGGCTGCTGACCCACTTCTAAAGGGGGTGGTGTGGGTCAGCATGGCATCACCAGCACTGCAAGAGTGAAGGAAGGAGCTCAAGACACCACTGCCACCACGCTCCTACTGAAGGCTCTGCCCATCCTTTGCCTCCATCACCAAGTCACTCTAAAGTCTGGTTTATTAAATGGACACTTAGAATTCAGCATCCATTGTTTTCACATCAAAACAATTCAAGAATTTCCTCCTTCTTGAATAACTACTTCCCAAGTTATTAAATTTAGTATAGATTTTTATTAGGCAATTAAGCATTGAACAAACAGGGCAAAGTCTCAGCTGGAGCACTAGAGCTAAAAATAGCCTGGCTGCTGGGGAGGGCTCTTTACACACAGTATGGCTTAAAAGACTTTGCATATCTTTTCTATGGGCATCTGTCAGCCACACTGTTGAAATTCCAATGAAAAAAAAAACTGCAGTGAAACAGAAAATGCCACAAAAGAGACTTGAAAAAACAAAGTGATGGTCATTAAAAGCTGCAAAGCAGGAAGGTCGCCTTTTCCTGAGATTTAAAAGACACCACCCTTGGAAAAAACCCAGCCCTACTGCTAGTATTTATTGCTGGACCCTTCAGTCACCAGCTCCCAGCCTGCACATGAAAGAAGCTGTTTATGCAATGTTCTTTAGAAAAATGATGCATATTCTAAGGAATGGTTTGGGTTCTTCAAGAAATGATCCCTACAGAGACAGGCAGAGCATGCACACGTATGCTTTGCCTGCCCAGGATATGACACAATATATAGAACACCATAGAATTGTGTGACTGATTGGCTAAGGGAGTAACTTTGAAGGTTCCATCTTAAACCCAAGGGAATTATACATTAAGAAGGGCAGCCCACATGGGAATCCCAAGCACAGAGACTCAGTCTCAACCAGGAACACTGACCAATAGTGCATTAAAATGCTCATCCATCCTCCCAGGCTTGGCTTCCTACTGACCACACCTCAGCCAATCTCAGCCCATGGTACAGAAAGGTGTGCTCAAAAGGCAAACTCCTGCTGTCAAATCCAGTAGGATGTGAGTCAGAGCACAGGGGTGAAGTGGGAACATTTCACTCCTGTTTCTGCCTGCCAATATAAATACACACACAGGCACCCTGGCACTGGCAAAGGTCAAGCTGCATGTTTCAGACTTCTACATGCTGATGCAGAATCAGTTTCTTTTAATAAAAAACCATATTCTTTAATTGTACAGACCATTAAAGGCTGCTAGGTGTTTGTTAGATAGGTATGGACCATACCTGGAGGATTGTGTCCAGTTCTGGGCCTCTCAGTTCAAGAAGGACACAGAACTCCCTGAAAGAGCCCAGCACAGGGGCACCAAGATGATGAAGGGAGTGGAATAACTTCCTTATGAGGAGAGGCTGAGGGAGCTGGGCCTCTTTAGTTTGGAGAAGAGGAGACTGAGGGGTGACCTTATTGATGTTTATAAATATGTAAAGGGTGAGAGCCAAGAGAATGGAGCCAGCGTTAGGACAAGGGGCAATGGGTGCAAGCTGGAGCAGAGGAAGTTCCATGAGAATGTCAGGAGAAACTTTTTCCCTGTGAGGGTGATGGAGCCCTGGGACAAGCTGCCCAGAGAAGCTGAATGTCTTCTCAGGATACATTCAAGACCCTCCTGGATGCATTCCTGTGGGATTTAGTCTGGGTGATCCTGCTCTGGCAGGGGAAAAAAATAAAAGAAGAAAAATAAAGGGTAGGGAGGTGTTCTGTTTGCACAGCACATGAGAAATTTCTTATTTGCTTATTTATTCATTAGTTGATTATGGCCCTGTTTGCTGAGAGAGATAGTCTGGAGAGGTAGGCTCAGACAGACGGTGCAGGTATTCTGCAGCCCAGAACCCTGCAGAGCTGGGTCTGAGCTAAGCTTCACCGGGAGTGAGCGCAGGCAGCAGCCACAGCGCCCCACGCTGAAGCACACCCACTGCCAGCGGTGTGACAGCCACGCAGCCAGTGTGACCCACAGGAGAGTTAACTGTGGGTCATGAGGAGAAGAAAGGCCTGTCTGACCATCTGATGGGAATGGTTTACCAACAGAACCCTGAATCTCACTTAACGATACAGCGGGAATTTTCGGTGAGGACGTTTCTAAGCTGGATGAGGGAGAGATCCCTTCACCCTGCAGCGGTGGGGGCACTGCCCTGGGCTCCAGGACAAGGTCCTGCAGCAGTGGAAGTCCCACATGGCATTCCTCATCCAACATCACTGTTTGTTATCACACCACAATAAGTTTTCCGTTGGGAAAGATAAGAGAAGCCTGTGAAATTTCAGTTGGCTTTAAACACAATAAAACCTCCTTTGTCCTTATCCCAGTCTGTTCCACACTGGGACAATTTTCAGGTCTCTGCTTCCCTTGTCCCAAGCGAGTGCCTTAACCTCCAAGGTATTGGTTATTTAGGTATAAGTTGATCTCTCATTTATCACTTAAAGGGTTTTGATGTCATCAAACAGAGAGAAAGACTAAATTCCAGCCGATTTCAAGAGATGTGTATCTGAATAGCCTGCACTGACAAAAAAACCAGCCTGACCTTAGCCTCCCAGCTCCCAGTGTTTGGTGTACTAAAATACTGGGCTTTGCTGAAGATCAGTCAGTTTTCTCTTCACAGCAGCCATCAAAGCAAAAAAAGAAGAAAGCCTGTTTAATAAAACTCCTTTTTGTAGAACACCTTGAAAAGCATTGGTGATAAACAGAACTCAGAGCAAGACAATGTCCAAGGAGCTGAAAGAGGCAGAAGTATCAGGAGCACTAAACTGTCAAGACCAGGAACTCGGGATGTTCTCCTGTTCTCAGAGCTTTGATGACAACCGATTGCCTACAGAGTTCTACAGAAGAAAGGCCTGAAGCCACAGCTGCATTTGGCTCAGAGAAGGAGCTGTGCGTGGAGCACCCATGAGGAGTTTCTATGAGTAAAGTGAATTCTCCCAACACTTGCCCCTGACCCCTGTCCCTTCATTATACCTGTAATTAAGTAGAAGCAGAGACAGTGTGAAGAAAGCCACAGACCAAAGGACTGCAAGCAGAAGCAGGTGCTGCTTTTATTGATAACTTTCCTCCTACCCTCTCTGCCTCCCAGGTACCTTCTGTGGCACTGGATGGATCACCTGGTAGTAGTAACTACTGTGTGATTCCTCACACAATTACACACAGCTCAGTGCTGAGCAGATGGCCCAAGAAGAGATGGGGTTTTTATAACCAATGGATACCTGCACCCTGCCCTGAACCTCTGTGGAAAGCAGAGATGTCAGACATTGTCATCACTCTGATGGAGATTAACAGTGGGGTGATGCCTTGTTTATCTACTGTCAAAGAGCAGTGACTGAAACACGCTGGAGGCACGCTCACAGGTTGGGTCTGCCCTCCCCATCGGTTGTCCCATTCTCCGGGTGTTCTAGCCCTGCACCTGCCTCGCACAGGGCAGACTGGCAAACAGGCCCAGCGTGTGATGGATGTGTCCGAGGCACCTGGCTAACCCCAGAGCTCTATGACAGAGGACACCACCACACGAAGCACAGGCAGCTGGCTGGCACTGCCAACAGCTGAAAGCCCTGTACATTTTTCCACATGCTACATCAGACTGGCTCCATCTGGAGTCCCAACAGAGAGCAATCCCCTGCTCTCCTTCGATACATGCAGAGAAAAAGCCAACTTGTGCTCACTTCACCCAGCTAAAAGGCACCAACAGCAGAGCTTTCCTGTGGGAGCTGTTAGCTCTTTCCTTGTGCCTCAGGAAGCAACACCAATTTCCCAAACTCAGCCCCAGCTATAACAGCCACCGCCTATGAGCAGGAGGCAGCCGTGCAACCCCTAACACAGCCTGGCTGTCACCGCTTGTACCCAGGCAGGCTGCGCCCCACACTTGGAGACAGCCAGCAGGCAGCATTCATGCAGCAACACTCGTCAGGAGGGCAGGGATGGATGGATGGATGGATGGATGGATGGATGGATGGATGGGGTGGGGGGAGTGCCAGTACAGAAATACATGCACTTAACCACGGGCTCTTTACTTGAAGACTGACCGCTGTACGCTAGAGAGGTCTGCAAGAGGTCCTTTGAAGGCAGAGGGGTGTTGGCAGCTTGTGGACCAGGAGCCAGGCTGGCAGCAGATGGCAGCACCTCCATCCCATGGGTGCACCGGTGTCAGCTCCGCAGCCGGGATCTGTCACCCAGGGTTGCTGCAGCACAAACACCCAGTGATTCCAGATGGGGAAGGGGGGTTTTCCAGCAGAAATCTCCCCTCCCCAGTCCATGCATAACGACTGCCTCATCCTCGTCAAGCTGCCCGTCCAAAGCACGCTGCTAACCTGTTGCAGGGGTGCCCCATGGGAAGCTGGACTCCCAGGTATCGCTGCTCCTCCAGCTCAGGCCCTGGGCTTACCTGGGCTCTGAAGGACCTTGGCAAAGGGTCCAGAGGCCACAGACAGCAAAACGTTGCCAAGAGGATGTCCGGGAAACACACACGTGGTGAAACAGACCAGTGCCGACTCCTGTGCAACAACTCTGACTATGGTAACCTCCTGGGAAGGGCTCTCCGATCTTTGGCTGTCTTAGGGACTGCAGATGGGGACAGAGTGACCCTCAACTTTTTCCTTTGTCCAGACTTAAAGGTTTTGGACGTGAACATCACCTGATGCACCCAAAAAAGAACCTCATTCGGCTTTCTGCGTTCTCCACAGCTCCCACACCCCCCAGTCTCCTGTTCATTCACCTCCCAGCGGGACCAAACCTGAGGGAAGTTATTCCTTTTGCTGCACTCCAGCCCTTCCTTTGCTCTGTCCAGCCTGGCAGCAGGCAGCCACTCCAGACTCTGGACCAAGTCCCACTACCGACCTACAGCACGACCTTGCTGTATGACACAGTCACCGCACAACTTGCTTTCTGCATCTCTCACAAAACCATGTCAACAATTACAAGTTAATTCTCATCCTGACATGCAAATCCCTTTAAGAACCACAGATAAGAAGAGTTCAACTAGTCCTGAGCCTTACAATCCCCCTGGCAGGCAGGAATGCTGGAGACAAAGAGTGACAAACACAAAATACACAGGGAGAGATCGACAACAAGAAGATTTCAATTGGTTCAAATCCAGTTTCTTACAGGTATTACGCCTGATTTCCACTTCCATCAAATCTGCCCGCATACTCCTCGTGTTCCTGACAAATTACACCACTAAGTTCAGGGTTACCTAAGGAAACCAACACATTTCGTTTGTCACAGTAGCTGAAATGACAGTAAAATATTTTGGTTTTGAACAGTATACAAATCAAGGGGGAAAGGGAACTGTTCCATGCTTGTTTACAAACACTCCTCCCTGACAGGCAAAACAAAACCAAACCATGGCAAGAAAAACACTCTCTTCTTAAAGGCAAAAATGGAGCTCAGGGAGTGCTCTAGCCCCCTATTGTTTTCTCAGTGATGATTCAAAATCCTGAAAAATGTACAGAGTGCCAGGAATGGGACAGGACACCAAGGTAAATCGTGCAGAGGCTGGTTACCGAGTTAACTCCAGTGAGAAGCCTGTGCCTGGATTCACACCAACACCTGATGCAGCATTGCAGTTGAGCTTTTTTTTTTAGGGCTTTTTATTCACACAATAACCCAAAAAATCAAAATCTGTGTAATGAATGGCTTTGATTAAGCTCAAGATAATATAATTTTGACCAGACTGTCAGGCTAGCAGCCAAGCACAGCCCTCTCCTTTCTGCACAGAGTTCCAGAGCAACAGGACTCAAAGACTCCCGCCTCTCTGGCTGCTCTGACGATAGGCATAAGCATCAATAAACATTTATTTCACACTAGAAGAGAAAGCCAGAATACCTTATTTTAAAAATGCAACTGGGTCAGTAGCTGCCTGAAGTAGAATAAATGGGCTGCATGAGCGAGTATGCCCTGAGGAAACATTACTCTGTGGACCTAACTCCTGCTGGGGAGGACAAATAGGCCCTTTTAGAGCAGGATTTTTAAAAGCCCAAAGTGATTTGGGAATACAAGTCCTGTAGGTTTCTGCAATGCCTCGGGAGCAAAAACTTTTGGCTCTTTTGAAAATCCTACCCCTAAACTGTGCTCAGCTTTGTAATTTCAACCCCCCCGGGTGATACTCAGCTGATGCAGAGCAAGAAGTGCCAGCAATACATCTTTGCATAGAGATACCAGCTCTTAATCGAGGATTTTCAAACCTCTATCATCATCAATTAGGCCTCCAAACATCTCAGCTCAAATAGCAGCCCCCTTAATTATACAAATGGAAAAAATCCTGAACCGTGACTAACTGCAAAATCTGGGTTAGTTACAGCTACACAGGGTGTTAAAGCACCCAAAGAGCAGCACCCAAGCCTGCCTCCCCTCCAGCTAAGCTCTGAAAGTCAAACAGTTCCCCCTCCCCAAGCATGACTGCAGCCCCCCCCCNCCTCAAAGGGAGCAGGTCCACTTACAGATACTCACACTGGTCATTCTCATCTACGGTAACGAAGCTACCTGTAAGCAACAGCATGTCCACCTCTGCACTGTCAATTAAAGAGAACTGTTGGTGCAATTACCCCTACTAAGCGGCCTGTTCCGGCTCCGGGATCTGCTTCGCTGTCTCTGAAGTCGTGACCTCCGGAGCAGTCGATAGTAGTAGGATGGTCTCCCAGAACTTTTCCTGCTGTTCATGGACATTTTTGTATCTATTTTACACATACACACATGCAGGCACAGGTTCACTCTTCCCCTCTGGCAAAGTAGCAACAATTCCAGCGTTTAATTAACTGGAGGTTGGTTCTTTGGAGTGGAAAGGGAGAGGGGGGAAGAGGAACTCTTCACTTTACACATTTAAAAAGAAAAATAACAAGAAGAAAACATAAAAAAGAGAGAGAGGAGGTGGAAAAAAAACCCCACGCAGCACCCGAGTACATGTCTCAGCTGCGGGAGGACTTGCAGCAAGGAAGATAAACTGTACTAACAATTCCTGCCCCCAAAAAGATAAGCCTGCTGGAGTTGGAATAGGAAGCCAGACTTGGCCTGGGCTCTTGAAACGTGAAGAATAGGCTGGAAGAAATCCTGGACTGGATCCTCTCCGCTGGACAGCAACATCTGATCAAAGAGGACTGGAAGAAACCAAGAGCTCGCTGCATGTGAATGGCCGGGCAGCCCAGGGGGACAGCCAGGCTCTACCTGCCCTGGCCATCGGATCCTTTCTGAGATGGAGTTCCAGGCAGCTTGGTCTGCAGCAGGAGGTATCGTTGAAAGACTGGGTTGGGGAAGGGTATAATGATTTCCTGGCCATGGGACACATGTTAATAATCATCATGGAGCAAAAGCCCCGGAAAATAAAGTGAAACTTGAGAGGGGAAAACTTTAATTAGAAGTTGAATGAACAGAGCTCCAGACTTCCCTGGAGGCCCATTTCCTTTCAACATTCAAACTGAGTTATAGCACATCCCACAAATTAGAGAAAGAGCCTATTTACCATTCGGGTTCTGATGGCAGGGAAGATTCCGCCTCTGGCTCATATTGCTCAATAAAATCACATTTCAATGGGCAGAATTAACACTTTAAACCATGGAGAAAAAGAGAAGAAAAAACAGAGACTGAGCAGATAAAAAAAAAAAAAGTCACTGCACATTTACAATTTAAAAAGGTCAGAAGGGAATCGTCCAGAATCCTTCATCTCAGCTCCTTCCCTTGCCAGCACAAAGAACACTCTGGAGGAAGGGCGACAGACAACAGCAAACCAGAACAGTGGCCAAGAGCTTAACGTGCTGCCACTTCTTCTCACAAGCTGGCAGGTGACAGAAACCCCTCACTGGAACGGGACAAGCTGCAAAATGACATTTGCACAACACCTCTCTGTATGGTGTCCTGGGGTTTGTCTTTTTTCCCAGACATTTGTGCAAATTTATCTTTGTGGTGTCTTGTGAAGCTGCGGGACCAGGAGGGCTTGGCTGAGGACCAGGTATGTTCCCCAGGGAGCAGGAGCTGCTTCTTAAGAAGTCTGAAAGCTTCCCCAGGTTATACTGTGCTGTCCTTTCAGTAACGAGCGCAGAAAGGTGCCCTCACCACGATGGGAGCCCCTTCCCTCCCACCAAGCACCCCCCTTCATTTTAGCTCTTCATAACCCTGCACAGTCAGGGCAAACATCAGAATTCTCCAGAATCTGCAGCTTCTTATTTCTGTGAGCAGCAAACCCATCAGGTTTATCGGCTAAGAAAGGCCTTTCTGGCATGGAAAAAACCCCAAGCCTTGATCTCCAGCGAAGTCCATGCCTGGTTTTGAGGCGGGACGGGAGGAATTCCGTGAGGCAGCGGAGGAATGAGCCAATCCAGAGGGCAAGGACAAGTTCAGGTCGGGAGGCAGATCCCAGCTGGACACCAGAGGCTCCCTGCCCAGAGGGGGATGCTGCACAGGGACCTCCTCCATCCTCCCACCCGGTGCTTCATCAGTCACCAAATGCCACATCAGACCCCAGCAAAAAGGAAAAGGCTTCAGTTACTCCACATCTGCCCTCTTCTTGTTATCCGGAATATTTATTTTATATTTGAGTAGATTAAAACCCAAACAGAATAATACAGGAACAATTAAAACCTTCTCCCAAATGACCAGGGACATCCTGTGCAGCTGATTGAATCCACAAGCAGAGCTGAGAACATCTACAAGGCAGTGAGAGGGAAGTCTGGAAATACTGAGGTTCAGTTAAGATTTGCTATAGATGACAAGCCAAATATTCCCATTTCTCTCTGCATTTTCTGTCTTAATAACTAAGCTGGTAGCTCTCAAAAGGATCTTTTACAATCATGCTTTTATCACTGGAAATGTCTTTAAAACCGCCTATCCAATTTATTTTTCCTTTTGTCATTCCCAACAGCAAAAAAAGAAAGGCACTGATGGCAATGAAAAGTTTAAATGGTTTAAAAAGCTCACCCACACTCAGAGGAATTGAAAGAAGACTCATGTGGTTGGGTTTGCTAAATTGGAGCCAGGTGACCCATCCTGGCACCACCTGGGACATGGGGAGTCCCAGGCTGATCCCCTCGAGCAGAGGAACCGCTCAGGACACAGGGAGGGTGTGCAGTCATCAGCGTCGCTGATGCATCTGCTCCTTGTTCAGGGGGGGTTATTTTTATTCAACTGAGAACCTTCAGAAACATTCATGTAATGTTTATGGTTCACACAGGTGACCATAAAACAGAAGGAGTTAACGAGGGACAATAAACTATCCTGACAAGTGAAAGCAGCCCAACTAGAGAAGCATGAACAGCTGGGAGCTCTGTCCAAGTTCCACCAGCTTGTCTCTGACTTCAGTGACGTTTCTGAAGGCTTAGGTTCAGAGGCCATGGAGCAGCAGGCAACAAAATGAATGACCCATCTGGGAGGGTGTGTGACTGGTCTGGACCTTCCAATTAATCCAGAACTGCTCCTTCCCCCCCCCTCCCCCCTTTTTTTTCTTGTTGGAAGCCACATCCTGATCCAAGCACTCTTGTGCACAGCAGCATCCATCGCTTGCAAATGTTAGGAATATTAACTGCTCCAAGGAATGCTGACAACACGACAAGCTCCATCTCTACAGCAACACAGCCCGGTCTGGCTGTTCCCTCAAAAAGCAGAAGGATGAGCTCAGTCCTGGGCTCTGCTCAATCTCAGCACGAGGAGCAAACGGAGCCGAACCTGGTAGTGATTTTGGGGGTGTTAGCTCCTCCTCCCCAACACCACACACAAACCTAACTCATTAAATGAGTAGCCACCCAACTCTTAAACATCCAGCTCGGTACAGTGCTGAGCTTTAGGGGAAAGGAGAGCACCCACAGCTGACCTGGCACCCCTGACAGCCACCTCCACTACCCTGCCATTAAGCCTTTCAGCTCCATTCATTTCAGTCCCTTACCAAAACTAACAAGTGAATACATTTTCAATTGCCCCCAGAATAGGTTCAGGGATGGAGAGCTATGCAAACATGGCCTTGTTTGCTCTGACATCACAAGGAGCAGGCTGCTGCCCGAGGCTCCGCTCTGCCATCGCGGGGCCGCTGGGTCCAGGGAGCCCGACAGAAGCCCCAGCAGACACCACTTGCCTTTTTATCATTTGTTTATTGCTTAGTGCTGGGAAAATAATGACTGCATTTCAGAACACACGTTCCCAAGGCAGCCCCTACCATTAAACCTCTTGCTTTCCCAAAGGGATTTAGAGGGAAACAATCATTCCTCTTAACTCCCTCGGATTTTATGGCAAGGAACTTGAATTCCTTACTGTGAAAGTTTCTGGGTGTCCTGCTTTCAGCTGGGATTGAGTTAATTTTCTTCCCAGGAGCTGGTGTAGTGCTGTGGTTTGGATTTAGGATAAGAATAATGTTGATAACACACTGGTATCTTAGCTGTTGCCAAGCAGTCAAGGACTTCTCAGCTTCTCATCCTGCCCTGCCAACTAGAAAGCAGGGGGGGGCCAAGAAGCCGTGAGGGGACACAGCCAGGACAGCAGACCCAGAACAGCCCAAACCATGCGGCGTCATGCTCTGTATATAGAACTGGAGGTTGGCTGGGAGGTGATGTGACTCAGGAGCTAGCTGAGAAATGCTGCTGTGCATCACTTGGTCTGTATAATCCTTCAGCCTTTTTATTATTATTCCCTTCCTTTTCTGTCCCATTAAACCCTCTGTATCTCAACCCCCAAGTCTTCTTTTCCATCCTCACCCCCATCCCACAGTGGGGCAGGGAGCGAATGGCAGCGTGGTGGTTTCAGCTGGGTTAAGGCAGGACACTGGGCTCTGTCAGCAGTGCCCAGCCCGGCCCCAAGGCCTGAGGATACACTGATTACACACACATAATTGATGCCCTCTGAATTCAGGCTACCTTCTGGAATACAGCTTCCTCCCTAACTTCATTTCAGTTTCCCCCCTAACTTCATTTCAGTTTCCCAGCCTTTTCTCACAAAGAACTGAACTGAGGGTTTCAAAAGTTAAAACAGAGAAGAAAAGGTTTCACCACGGTCAGTGGTCAATCAGATCGTTGAGAAGTTGAAAGAAATCAGATTGCAGCCCAGGTTTCCCTGTCACACATCACCACACTACCTCAGATTATACTCCTTTCTGAGGCACAAGTAGATAATCTCTACAAAGTATCTGTCTTTTAAAACATAGGAGAAACAGAGCAGCCTTCTTGTCAGTGATCCTAGACACTCTCAAGATGTGCCTGCCTGCATTTGCTTACAAGTCCCCTGCAGTCTTCAGCTCAGCGTACTATGAAGCTGGAAGATTTCCAGGCTTATTGCCTCAAGGCTACCAGGGATACATCAGCTCGTATGCAGAGCCAGAGTGGAAGGTAATTTCCTTTGTGTAAGGATAACTGAACTTCCCATTCAGCTCTACCCACACCAAAATCTTCACTGACACATTTGTTTGAGGACCTAAAAAGCAAAGTTTCAATTAAAATTAAACTACATATTTTTCAATTAAAAGTAAACTACGTATTTTTAATATTATAATAGGAAACTGATTATTTTAAGACTGATAGAGATGAGTTATTTTCCTGACTACTTTAGGGGGAACATAGCAGCTCTCTGATAGCCTCACAACAAAGTGGTTCATGGTGTTGGGATCAACACGAGAGATAAATGTTTACAGGAAATCTAAGCATATAGTTAATTGCTGCCCATTTATTGAATGGTGTCATAGCTACCAAGACACTATGGAATACTCTTGCTCTCTGTATAGGGAGGAAATCCAAATGTAAAAGGAAAGCAGTCATTATAAATAAATACAGATACTGAATGATATTAATGAGTAGGAAAAGCAGTGCCATTAAAAAAGGCAAGAGCAAGAATGCTCATCTGAGTAATTTAATATTAAAGAAGCGTTCAGGAGGTCTTGTAGAAGTTAAATCAGGACATTAATTCTTTTAGCATTAGTGTTCCCCACAAACAGGCTATTGCTGTTGTTTACTGTCATTATGTTTGTCATGTATTTACTATGTGGGTGCCCAGAGATGCAAGAAAAGATCAATGTCATGTTGGTTTGGGATCTGGACACACTGATTACAGGAGGATTCCTTCTCCACAGTACTTAGATCTAACTAACTGCACAGACGACAGCACATGCCACGAGCACAGTAATTAATTCCCCACTTCATGAATGGGCAGTGGAGCCCTGAGGGATTTACACAGAGCCACGTGGGACGCCGGGGCAGAGCGAGGCGCAGAGCGAGGCGCACACCCCGAGCTCCCAGTCCTCACCCGAAGGGTTAACAGAGCTTCCTCGCTCTCTCAAGACAATCCCCTTGTGATCAGTAAGTATTAAACATAATGGTATCTTTCTTTCCTCTCATCCATCAGAGCAGAGGTGCTTTTGCAAACACTTGTTAAGGTGTTTAATGAATTTTAAAGACACAAACTTCCTCTTTTTCACTCGGGTTAAAAAATGCCATTGCCCAATGTGGAGGGAGGGAGAAAGTCAGTTATTTCACTTCTATTCTCCCTCTCCCTTTAAGAATGTATTGACATATATTATTAAAATGTGACCTAGAGTTTGTCAAATATTACTCAGAATAAAAGGGAACAGGAGGAATGAAAGCAAAGCCTAGGAATTCCACCTCCAGTTCCCCAGAAGTCTATCAGCAAGCTGAGTTTGGGACCACAGCTGATCTCTGAATACAGCAGGCAGCTTCTCGACAGTGGGAATCCAGTACAACATTCCGGCCCCAAATCAGCGTGGAACAGGCAAACAGGAGGTTGACAAACATGTTGCTCATTGTGCTGGGAGGACGTGTAGTGCTTTGGGAAAAACACAGAGTGATTCACGTAGGAAGGTTGCTCAGTCCCTGGGCAGGTTACAGTAACGCCAAGGAGAGTCAGCGTGTCTGAGAACCCAAGGGGAGACGTTTCCTGTGCCCCACAACAGACCCGGTACTGTGAGTGAACGGGGAAGAAACACACAGACTGACCTCAAAGCAGAACACGTTTCCTGGCTACTTCCAGTTAAACAATAGAGCTAAAGACCATAAACCTCTCAGAATCAGCGTTCAACTGGCTGGGGGAGACCAAAAGAAAATCAGTTAAATTACTCTAAATTTACCAGCATGTGTTCCTATCAATAAAAAATACTCCAGTTGGGTAACTTGGTTTATGACCTGAATAGTAATGACGTTAAGTAAATTTCCAAGTCAAAATCTATCTTAAGATTTGTGCTATGATTTCCAGAGAACTAATGAAGTAATTAAGCACATGGAGTCCAACACAAAATGAAGAAGAGACTTTTACCAGAATCAAACATCCCCTGCCTCCAAACGGCCTGCTGCTCCTAACAACCCAGGAGAACAAAAACCATGACTGTAAAATCTCCATTGTAGAGCAAAAATTCCCAAACCAGAGAGAAAAATCTTGTACAAACACCCCCATCAAACAAAGCTCCTCACACAGAAACGGGGACTGCACAGCAAACACTTCCTAGCACCACGCGTCTTCCATGAGCAGCTGCTGGGAGGAAATATTTGTGGAAGCCTGATTATTCTTTACAAAACCCCTTATTACTAAAATAAAACATTAACAATGATCCATTGAGCGACTAACACAGCGACTCCAGCTCTGGGTTTCCAAAGATCTCCCATTTCCTTCTCCAAGACAAAATTACAGCGGTTCTGGGCTACGACCTCTGTAAGCTGACCCGTGGGGCTTTCTGTGAACTCAGCTTACAGCCAGCTTGAATGCGCTCATTGAAACTCTG
The DNA here is from genome assembly GCA_013400835.1 of Zapornia atra. Taxonomy (NCBI): domain Eukaryota; kingdom Metazoa; phylum Chordata; class Aves; order Gruiformes; family Rallidae; genus Zapornia; species Zapornia atra. The sequence continues at coordinate 297,153 of VZTU01026272.1, forward strand.
GTAGTCCTTCCCTGCGTAGAGCTGAGCTCACGCTGCTGTTTCCAGGGGTCACCTCGCCAGCCAGACTAAAACAAACACATTTCCTTTCAGCAGAAGGGTCCCCCCATAAAGAATTCCTCCTGACAGGCGACAGCCGGCGCGGGAGGAGCTCTGCAACGCACACCAAACACACTCAGGGGTTGCTTTTGAACAGGAGAATGAAGAAAGTTGTTGGGATTGCTCAGAAATTATTCACTTCAGTCTCCTAATCCAGCTGGTTTGCATTTTAAAATTTACAGTAACAATGAGGGGAATTTTTTCCCCAGGTTTGTGCTATGATTAAGCCCGGTATTTAAGCACATGGTGATGCAATTTTTCTCCTTGTGCCTTTTTGAAATACCATTCTGGTTATTTAAAACACTCCTTTTGTTCAACTGAAATATTCAGAAAAAAAAAAGCCTGTTTGGTCAAAATTTGTTATCATTTTTTGGGAAGCAAAAGCATTTTTGCATTACTCCCTACAGCTTTTCCAGCATAGTAAAAATGGGAAAATTCTCTTATTTACTGTGAAAAGATAAACCAGAAGGTATTCAAGATCCTGCAAATCTCACATTGCAAATATTCAAGGGGAAAAAATGAAACATATTAGAAAAACATCACAGCATAGGAAAGCTGTTGTTTATTTTATTGAAAAAATAAAAACTCCTTATCTCTTTGTTTTTAGGCACCTTTTGAACAGCTTGCCTGTCCTGCTTTCTAGAAGAAGGTGGCTTGTGAGCTGCCTTCTCTCTGATCCATCACTGCTGTGGAGGAGTGAGGTGTCCTGAGAGGGAGGCGCGAACTCCAAGGTAAGACTAAAGAGATGGCTGGAGGACAACTGACTGAAAGGTCAATGTTTTCTAAGATGGCTTTGAAATGAAACTTGTGCAAGACAGCAAAGCTCCCAGACAGTTAAAGGCACATGGCTCCATACTTCCCAGAGATCAAACCAACCACAGCATCCCAAAGTTTGCACCTTCGAAGTCTGGCTCAGGTCATTTAGTCCCTCTGAAGGCATCTGACACCCTGACCAGACACAGTGCCATCAATCATGGTAAACAGAAGAGACATGGAGCGTGGTTGGTACAGGAGCCACAGAACAGCCCAGGTTGGGAGGGATCTCAAAAGATCATCTGGTCAAACCTTCTGAGGGGAAGGGAGCCCAGATGGTGGGTTTTTATGATGAAAGGAGACTGAGACATTGCAATAGGTAGTGTAGAAGACAAGCTGTCAGAGACAAGCACTGCTGGTCATGTTGTGCAGAAAGTAGGAGCTGGCAGAGTGCTCTGTGCCTCTGAGGAAGTACCAAAAACAAGAATGAGGAGGGAAGTCTAAGGAGCAGCTCACATGGGGAACTCTGAGATTCAGTTATTAATGCAAGTTAGCAACGTTACTAACATCACACATTCACATGCTGCTCCCTACCCATGCAGGCACATGAATTAGATGCTCATCTTTACTCTCCTATCTGCAAATTTAAAGGAAATTATCACCTTTGGGTTAGGAATCTAATTATTATATGTAATTAAAATTATAATAATAAACTGTGTATTCTGAATTAACCTTGATCAAAATATTCATATACCAAAAAAACCCCAAAACCCAACCCTCCTAAAAATATTTTTACTTTGTATTTCAGCAGTAAATTTGCTGGTGTGTAGCTGCAGGGAACAACTTGATAAAAGTCTGGCATCACTGGCTTCCTATCCCAAATTTAATAGCTGTTATTAGCAGAAGTCTCAGCTAGTTGTTGTAACATAATGCCTGTCCATTGCAGCGTCCTGAAAAGTCAGATAAAAAGAACAACCTTTCTGGAAGTTGCTGCAGGGCATCACTGTCCTTGCTTGCATGGAAGTCCAGTCTGCTTTGACTCCAAGTAGGGAGAAGAAAAGGGCTATACAGGTGATAGAGCAGCTGAGTAACTCATGTTGTGCACAAACATCTATGTGATCTATCTACGTGATCTAAGGAATCCAGTTTGCTCCAAGGGAAGCAGATCCTTCTGTGCTCACCTCCTGATGCAAAGCTGGTTCCAAACTGTGATATGAGGACACATCAGATTTACACAGCAGGATGAATCAACACTTGGGGTGTTTAATCCCATGATAACATCCCCATTGAAAGCAGCATCTATGTTGATGAAGTGAAATGAAAGATTAACTCGATTACACATGCTATGTAAAACTTACTTCCTGATTAATTAATAGATTAGGCACTTCCAATTCATGTTTAAATGCCTGATAATGATCTTATACTCATGTAACAAATCATTGATTTATATACACACAATCCAAACTTCATTTTTAATGTGACAGATCTTTTTTTTCCTTTGCTTGCCACATAATTTGCAACCTACACTACAAATATAGTTGCTTCTTTTACTTGCTTTTTGGCATCAGATTACTCTTCCAAGAAATACTTTGGCAAATATGCTCTTTAGCCATCTTCCTTATCAGGCTTACATGACTGTATCACAGAAAACACCATCTATTTTAAAGGAACACCCTGTTAACAAGTTAAAAAATGGAAATTAGCTATTGTTTTTAAAGACTGCTTTACAAAAACAACTGGAAATCCTGCAATCAATGTTTAAATTCTACTTAAACTTACTTTAATTTACATTCTTCCTTCTGGAACAACACCACAGTGCTGGTGTGAGAGAAGTTATTGTCCAAGTTCAGCTGACTGCAAAACATGAAGGCCCTCCTTAAAACAACAGAAATACGAAAACAATCTTAAGAGGGATCAGGGACAGGATGTTTTTAAGTGTGGAGCCTCTGTGACAGCACCACCTCCAGTTCCCCAAGCTCTATCAAGGCCTGATCCACCCCTGCAAAGGCACACCACTGCATCTTCACCCCAATGGCTGACCAGCTCCATCCAGAGAACTGGTTTATACTCTGATAAATGACACTCCAGATAAAGTGCCAGGAAACATCCTGCAAGGTGCAGTTATTCCTTCCAAATGACAATGGAATGGTCTTCTACTGCTGGACCAGGTGAAATAGCTGTTTTTCATCCAAGTTACTCATACAGCTCTTCCGCTCACAGGAGTAACCCTGGCCTCCATATACCCATTCTGCTAATTGGCCCGTTCTATTTTTAGAGGGAAAAAGCTACAGCAAAAACTCTTCCTACTGGATGTACATCCTCAATTCCTCTACTATACTCTCATTACTGGGTTAACACGTCTAAGTGTTTCCTCCGGGCCCCTGGGAAGGGCTATCCAACGACAGCTTGTCTTCATGGCCCTAAGTACATCCATGTGGCAGCAGCCTGGGCTGAGCCAGTTTGCAGGGTTTATACAATTCCTTAGTCAATATGATACACCAATGCAAAGGCAAAGTTTTCCCAATGCCTGTTTGGTGTTTTATTTAAAATAGGTGTCCTCAAAACACTGTTCCCAGGAGACACAAATAATAGCTCCTAATGAACAGACCACATGTTTGCTCATGAACAGCAACGCAGGAATCATCAGATCATTTCCTTATTCTCCACCCGAAAAAAGAACTTTGCTCTTGACCTCTTGGCTGAGCCATACAACAGGTACTCCCAGAGTAAGCACGTAGTAATGCTTTAAAAAGAAAGCTAACACCCAAACAGAGCAAAGACCTGATCAATATGTGGGATTGCTCGTTAGAGCCACGCTACATACGTTCATTGGGTTTTCATTACAGAGCAGGAAATGCAAACACCTGCTGCAGCACAAGATGCAAGAGTCAAACCAAGTTCTACAAAGAATCAAAGTTCAATGTGACTTTGATTAAAATCACCCGAGTCCAGAGCACCTGAGCAATACATAGATATGGATTATATAGAGATTGGGATATAGATCTAGACACAGATATATCACAGCAGAAAGAAAGCGCTCAGACGCTGCTTCGGCACAGCCTCCATGCAGCCCCTTCAAGCTGCTGCTTCACAGCCCAAACTGCGCAGTCAGTCTTTGCTAATCTCAGACTAACTCAAAACTCTTATCTTTTTCTTTCTAAATCATCCCCAGGACAAGACTAGAGTCTCTTTTGAAATGTAAAGGCTCTATAATAAAATTTAGAAGCAACATATGGTCCAAATATCAAGCGTGAACATCTCTTCCCATCTTGTACGTTTCAAAGACTGTGCAAACAGCACTTTTCCCTCGTTTTGATCCTGCAGCCAAAATGAGTCATCTGTGAACAATTATGGCTCTGGCAGGGGCCTGACTGTTTGAGAATGAAAGGAAACACTTTATTATTGAAATGAACAGTGTGCCAAGCCAAGAGGCGACTGCAGAGAAACGTTGAGAGCCCTTTGTCCTCTCCTCCAGCCATCGGAATCGAAAGCAGTGGATGCAGCACCCTCCTCTAGGATGCCCGGTAGACACCTCATTTCGGTACAGGCCTAAGTGTGAGCTGGGGAGATGAGTGAGTATCTCCATGGCAGGAAAAGAAACACAGGGAGCCTTAAAGTATGAGCCCCGGCCAGAGACTGCGTTGTTTTTCCTGGCTTAGCTCTCCCAGCGGAGTTGTGAAGGTATTAAAGGAACACAGAGTCAGAGGCGAGGGAGCTGAAACCTGACACTATTAAAGGCCGTTTGTTGGGCGTTTGGTACTGGCTGTTTAACAGGCTCTGCTGAAAGGGGATGGAGGGAATTCCCCTCCAGAAAAAATAGCAACAGAACAATTTGGTAGGGACAGGGATCTCCTTACGTGCAGCCTATTTTCAGCACTGCTGCTGCGACATCTGGGTTTGACCCTGTCAGGAGGAGATAGGTAAGGTCTCTCTAGAACTCTAAGGGCACCTTCCTTCACGTAGGCTGCCCACAAAGATGTGTGCAGGACAGGTAACTGGGGAGCTTATTGGCCTGATGGGCTGTGCAAATGATACAAGCAGGAGGTGATTTAAAAATTGGACTGTGAACTACATATGAGGAAGTAATTTCCAATGCAGTCTCATCTTTTCTACTGTGAGCAGCTTGCAGAGGGAGGAGGAACAATATGGTAATCATCACCCAGAGCCTATAGCCTATTTAAAGACTGTTGAGGTTGACAGGATGACAAGGGAGAGCAGGGTACATGGAACTGCTAATGGAAGGTGCAGGGCTGGATGTCGGGAAAAATCGGGGAAGAGCACATTTTGCATTTTGAAATTTGGTTCCAGCCCCCAATAAAAGAGATGTTTGAGATTAATATTCTGAAAGCAGGACCACTCAGATCAGGACATCAGCTGAAAAACACCCTGCACTGCTGCTGAAACTGAGCTTTAAAAACCTCTGGAACAGATTATACCACCATTACCACAGCTCGGGCAGCAGTGACCCCCACAGCTAAGAAGCCTGGCAGCCCTGGTGCCCAGGTTAAGCCAGCAGCCTTTATTTCATGCTGAGAAAGCTGTTGAGCGTGCAAGGCTCACCACTATTAGGGGATTCTTGCTGGCCAAGGCTAAAATGCAAACCCTCTGTGATCCTAGGAGGGGCAGAGAACATTTACAGACGTATTTGCTTTGGCAGTGGAGAGACAATTCATAATCAGCCTCAGGAAAGGCCAGATCCTCCTTTCTTCAGGCTGACAAAGATCAGGAACCCCACGCTTACTGCATTAGGCAAAAGGCAACTGACCCCAGAACTCCTTGAACTGAAGGGATTTTGGAGAGTCCTGTTGAGCTCATTACACAAAGGCACTTTAGCTCCTAACAGGAATCATGAGGGTCTGAGGTACAGATTTGCTCCAGATCTACATCTAAACAACAGTCTGGCAAACACGGACAAATTCCTGGTAAAATACTCAGCAGCAGTGCTGAAAGCAGACCTCAGGACTAGCAGCTCCCCCAAACACTCATTCTTTGCAATGCCATGAAGTGGCCTATGGTTACCTTAACACTCCATGTGGTAATACTACACGGAAGGCATCTCGTTACAGCCAGAGTCATCTGGAATCTACCCTTGGCAGCGGCTGGACGCTCTTTTGTTTAGGTCATGTCACTCATAAACTTCATGCCACAACACACGGGGCTGTATAAATCAACATAACACGGGGCATTGTGAAGCTGTTGCCAGCGGGGGCTGTGCTTTACTTCGCATGTATTAAGCACACACCTCTACTGGCCTGAACCCTTCCGAGCACTCCCAGTAACAAATAAACCCTCAGAGCCCATCAATACTTTGACTATTCCAGCAGAAATGAGATAGTCTCAAATTAAGCCATATAAAACAGAGGCAACTTCAGTGGTGACAGCCTGTGCTGAGCACACAGGAAGAACATTTGTTGTATAACAGAACACGGGGAAGTGTGGGTGCCTTTCCAGCTGAAAATGCCAGAAGCACGGAGTGCCAGGTCAGCACTTTTAAATCTCAGGGAAAGCTGCCATGCTCTGAGGATGGACCTGAATTCAAATACGTCTGAGGGGAGTTCTCTCTCTCACAGCAGATCCTTTCACAAGGCAACACCCCCGAGAAGCGTCGCACATACACTCTCTTATCTGGTCCAAGCTGCCTTTCCAGGTGGATCCCTTCATAACTGCCGTGCCTCTAACCCAGCAAATGAGCATTCGTGTTCCCCTTCGAGACGCTCTGCCCAGGGACAGGCAAGGGAAGAGAGGTGTGGCTGCCCAAGGGCCCGGGAAGGAGCCCGAGGCGGCCCGGGGCAGGAGCCGGGCCAAAAGCCGACCCGAGCCAGGAGCTGGAGTCAGGAGCCGGGGCAGGGCCAGGAACCGGGGGCAGGAGCCGGGGCAGAGCCAGAAGCCGGGGCAGGGCCGGCCCGGGCCGCCGCGCTCCGCACGTCTCTGCTGCCGCCCGCAGGAAGGACGGTGCCGGCTCCCTGAAACCGCCGCTCTCTCCTCCTGCTTCGGGACACCGGTTTTTCACGCGGAATAAACCCGCCCTTCCCATGGAAACCAGTGCCCAGGAGCCACATTAACCGAACCCGTATGCGGTTACGTTTCCTCCCAAGATCTGTTTTCCCCTTAAAACCCCTTTTGCGGAGTTTAGAGAACGTCTTTTTCTTCCCCCTGCCCTGAAACACCATGGCCAGGCTTCTCATACTTGTTATTTTAGCTGAATAAACTCTGCCTTTGGCATTAAAAATAGCCTAGGAAAATAAATCCCAGGTCCCACTCTGCAGTTGCTGTGTACAGACACTTTCACGCACAGATGCTAAAGAACATTAAAAAAATGACATCCATCCTTCTCAGTTTGGAAACCCCAGTGAAGGATCCAAGGGAGTTCGTTACTCAAGGCTTCAACACTTCCAAACCAAAGCCACAAACCCTTCTGGTTCTGAATGATGTTTAAATGAGACATATGCAAGGCAAGGAAATGGTCCAGGTGAGACAGATACAGTTCAGTAGGAAAGTCAGTGGCAAAACAGACAGTTTGAATATGCATGGGGCTTACTGTGGTGGCTGTAAGGGATAAACAGAGACAGGCATGTTCACGACTCACGGTGCTGTGCCTGTGGGAGGACTGACCAGGATTCGGTCAGTAATGACCTGCATCATCCACCTTGTTCACAAACAAGGAGTCAATTCTGTAAGATGCTGCGCGGTGTGAGCTGGAATTAGCAAAACTCTTACACATGTGTTTAATTTCAAGAACATGACTAGTCCCAGCGAAGCCGAAAGACAACAAGTTTCATTACTTCCATCTGTAACAGCACCCAGGCCAAGGTACACTCAGAACCACTCACCCAAACCCATTCCTGGCCATGACAAAGGTTTTACAGCACTGCCTGGTCTCTTTCCCAGCTTTCCCAACCTGCTTTTTCCATGGCATGCAAAAAAGCATGTGTGGACTTCATAACTGCTAATCCAATGACTACACTGCGTGCAACTGACTGAAACGTGCCAGCAGCAGACAGCCCCAGAGCAGAACGGGGTGTCTGCAGTGGGCCTCTCCTTTCAGAAACATGTGGGATGCGACTGATAACCCAGACTGAACTGTGCCCTGTGCCCAAGGTAGAACTTGGAGGAGTCAGGGGTGACTGAGATGAGAGCAGAGATCTGAGTTATGGTGCCCAGCCTTGCCTGAGCCACAGCAGCTCTCAGAGAATTCAGGGATCTGTTCTCCCTACTGAAAAGGGAGCAGAGAAGCATTCAAGCTCACCAAGAGTTTGTGGCTTATCAGGAAAGACCAATAGACAAAGCAGCTTCTGCTCTCTAAGTCATCTCCCAAACCCATCGTGACCTTTTTCAGTGGAAGTGACACGGAGCTCATTCAGAGCGTGTTTTGTGGCACAGCCTGCCTTACCCCATGCAAGGTTGTCATCCAGTCACCCTTGGGAAGGACACTGCCCCATGGGCCCTGCTTCCCTTCCAAAAGGTGGCAAAGATGACTAAGGAAATCTCCCCAAGTTAACAGGAGGGAAGGTGGTGGTGGAAGCTGCTGGCCACCTGCCAGCTCTCTCCACGCTGGTTTTTCATTTTTAGTTTCTGCTCTTTGCTGGAAAGTTTCTACTTATGCTCTGGTTTCCATGGCAACTGCATTTCTTGCCTTTCTTCTCCAGCATTAAATTTTTTATTTGATTTCCCTTCTTCCCAAGACATGACTTTCTTTTCCTTTTGAGGAAAAAAAAAGAAAAAAAAAAAAAAAAGATTAAGAGTTGTCTTCTCTTTGGTTGGTGATATTTTTAAAGGAGGTGAGTGAGACGTTCCTCTCAATCTGATGGGAACCTGCATATAACAGCTGCAGAGAGGTAATCTTCCAAGCAAGAATGTCAGGGGATTCCCTTGCAGAAAAGCCATTTGTCATGGCTATCTTACACACAACACGGTTATGACATGTCAGAGTCACATCTGGACATCTGGAGATGCTGTGGAGCCCAACATTTTTTAAGAAATTGGCTGGTTGTTTCTATGAGACTGGACCTGGCCATATTTTTTTAAGCATTACAAGTAATTCCTGAGCAGCCTCAGGAGAATACATAATAGTTTAATAATTGCAACTGCACTGGGAATGTGGTCTTCAGCTCCCAACTCTGGGAGCATTCAGATACTTTGGTGGACTTCGCTCTCAGTCGGCTGGGAATGGTATCAGGGCTGGTGTCAAGCTAAAGGGACCTGTCCCCTATTAGTGGCTGGTCATCTCAAGGCAGTGCCTTGCCTATCCTCAAAGTACCCCTCAGAACTCATGGAGCTTCAGCTAATTAATTTGTCTTGCCCTTGCCATGTTGGGACTGAATTAATCTGACAACCTGAATTAATTTGAGAATGAAAAAAAAACTTCACCAGAATAGCACATCTGGATTAGATCTAGGCATTTGGTTTTTCCAAGCTTCAGGTTTATCACAAACAGAAATAGTTTACATGCTGCAAAGCACTAAAATAATAAAGGTTTTCAACCCATTTTACTGTGAAAGATGCTCTCCACATCTAAATTCTCCAGCACATTCAGGCCATAAACTGACCCTCCTGTATGGCTGTAGATTACAAGGTTTTTAGTCTTATCTCTCCTGGTGGGATTTCACAGTAAATTCTTTCAGGACTGAATAATTAAAAGAAGCAAAACCATAGCATTTGGCTCACATGGCAACACAAACAAATCTGTCCATGGGTGCTATCTTCTTTGCAGCACATGTGCAGAGATTTACATGCAGGACTGAGGCTTAGTGCTCTGTTTGTTTAGATTTTTCATTAGTCAGTACCCCAAGCGTAATGTAAATTGTATACAAACTAAAACTGGAACAACTTTAAGAGTGAGCTGACCTCATGATCATCTTAAATAATTTCATTAGCCCCATTTTGCATGTTTTAGATTCTTACTTCTCAGAAGATATAAGGGAAATGGGTAAGAAGGGAAAACTCCTGCCTTCCATACTTGATTCATGCTTCCCTCCTCTTCCTGAATTCCCTCCTCCAATGAATATCTAGGTCAGGAATTCACAGAATCTAATAAAAATCTGGCAATGTTAAGTGTGTTTGGCAGCCAAGCTGTTTTAATTGTCAGATATTAAATATGTCTGCCAAGATCTGTGTTGTAAAATCCCATTACAAGATACACTGTGTGTTAACTCCCCATCGATCGCCCTCACTGCAGCCCAGATCCCCCAGTTCCAGTTAAAATCAGGACAGAGGTTTTGCATAGGGAACCGTGGCCTCCCTGTTTTCTTCCCTGAGAGCTGCCAGGATTAGGGATTCAGAGTCCAACCTCAGGCCTAGCCCCCGAAATTGCAGCCATAATGCATCTTGTACGTGAGCAGAGGCTCCATGTCTCCACCGCTCCAACTCCCAGCACAGGGACTGACTCAGACAGACAGCAGCTTACTCAGCTCCCTCAGCTGCTGTGCTGAGGCGAGAACATCCAGGCAGCCCCTTGCTCATCTTTGCTTGATTTAATGATTTGCTGGCCAGACTATAGAGAGCTGTAATTGCAGTGAGAAACACTCAGCAATCGTTGCAGCTTTCTAATACAATGGTTGGAGATGCAGCAGTGACGAGGCCACAGCCTGGCCTATCTTTTTGAAAACATCCTAATCTTGGAAATAATGATCACAGAATCCTAGAATCACAGACTGGTCTGGGTTGGAAGGGATCACACAGTTCCAACCCCCCTGCCACAGGCAGGGCCACCAACCTCCAGGCCTGGAGCTACACAAGGTTGCCCAGGGCCCCATCCAACCTGGCCTTGAACACCTCCAGGGATGGGGCACCCACCCCCTCTCTGGGCAGCCTGTTCCAGCCCCTCACCACTCTCTCTGTAAAGAGCTTCCCCCTAATATCTAATTTAAACCTCCCCTCCAGCTTCACTCCATCCCCCTTGTCCTGCCATTATCTACCCTTTGAACAAGCTGATTCCCCTCCTGTGTCTCTGCTCCCTTCAGGGACTGGCAGGCTGCAGTGAGTTCCCCCCGCAGCCTTCTATTCTCCAGGCTGAACAAGCCCAGCTCCCTCAGCCTCTCTTCATAGGGGAGGTGCTCCAGCCCTCTGATCATCTTTGTGGGTCTCAAAGATAATTCTTGATCTGAAAGCTCTCCAGATGATGAACCTTAGGAAGGCTGCACACCATGCACCGAGGGAGGCTGTGACCCCAAGGTACACAACTGCTCCCTCAATGAAAAGAAGGGCTGTGCCTCCACTCAGCACAGGGCCAAGCAGAGGAGAAAAGTAAACTTTGCTCGTCCTCATTGGGGTAGTCATTGACACCCAGCTCTCAAGTCATGGAGTCAAAATGTTTTCATCCACATCACCAGTCTGATTAATTTGCAGGTATCAGAGGATGCCCCATTCATCCTACTGCACTTCCCCATAAAATGCAATCCTTCTCCTTTCTGACTGCATTATACATCATCTCCAGCAAAGACACTTTCTAGGGATGAAAGTGCTGACTTCAGAGGCTGCAAGTCCTGGTTTTGACTTAAATGATCCAGAACTCCAGTTTGACAAGATGATGTCCTTTTCACACCCTGTATCTGAGCTATTTGATCACCATTACAAATGTTTCCTCACCTCCGTGAAGCGTAACCTGAAAATCATCACCACTTAGTCCCCATGGGGACAGCAGCATCCCTGTAGGTAAAAGCCAGACTGAAAGGGGACTCCTGCATAGCTGCACTCAGTATCACCACCATCCTCATCACCCTCATTATTGCCTCAACCAAATTTGTAAACTTTTTTCCTAACTGTACTGTTAGCATCACACCTTCCCAATAATGTCCAGATCTGAACTGCTCTCATTAATTTCCTGGAGTCTAATAGAACACAATCTTACCACAATTTATGGAGACGATTAAAATTCCCAAAACAAGCTTCTCCGTGCTCCATAAAGCACAGCAGATTTATTTGCTGCAGTCAGTAAAACTCTGCTGCCTAAAGCTGTGCAGTAACTCAGCAGAGCTCGAGCAGAAACTGCAGGACCCTTAAAACTCTGCATTTCAGATCATCAATTAGAGCAGTGTTTGGACCCTTGGGGGCCAGGGCTGCAGACAGACCACAGCTTGAAGTGGCTTCTACACCTGTAGAAGCAGCACAAAAAGATTCAGCAAATAAAAGCTTGGCAATAGTTTGGTTTATGGTTGGCCTGTTGTGTTCAGCTGGTAGATAACACCTTGCTGTGCTGAAGGCTGGCTACCAGGAGCGACTTGTTCAAGTCAACATAGTTGCCTTCAGTGTTCTTGTAGAGAAATCAAGGCAAACAGTAGTTTTTAAGGTCACCAAGGTTACACAGCTGTCATTTCTACCAATTCTACCAATTATTCTACCAATAACTGTCACCAATTTCAAAGCTGCACATTGATATAATCTAGTATCTTAACCTTCCTTAACCAAAACAGAATGGATTTTTCACCCACCAATAAAATAGAACACCCCATCTGGAATCATTCCAAATGTGTAAAAAATGCTGCAAGCATTTGGATACACCACACTCAAGCCCTAATGAATGTATTTATTCAATAAAATCACTGTATTCAAAACAGATCACCAAAAAATCAGCTTGCATTTAGACTGCCTCAAAGAAGAGGTGTCACGCTCAAGATGATTCCAGTTACTTCTAAAACAATCAGTTGTTTAAAGTTACCTGTCTTTGAGAGGTAATTATTAAGTGAATTTAGAATATAATTGTTCTGAATACCAATAAACTTGTATTATACACTGAGTAGGCACTACAGGCAGGTGATAAATCGCAGAAGTAATGCTACACCAGAGTTTAACTTCCCGCTGAGTCGCCCTTTACTGCTCCAGCACTGTACAAAATAGCCCCTGCACTCATTGCTAATAAAATCCAGAATTAATTACTGAAAATAAAAGAGGCCTTGAACATGTGCCCAGCCAGCACACCATGCTGGCTTTTGGCTTTTTCCCCCCCCGTTTTTTCACCTGGAAGGAAACCTCAAACCACTGTCAGTCATTTCTCTGAAGTCAGTGGCACTACGTGTAGGGTTTTGTGAGGTCTCTTCTACTCCTGAGTGGGTGTTCGTCACCTGCAGACTACAGCACCCACTCCAGTCAGGATACTCCTATCCAAACACTTAAACTGATGGCTAACAGCACTACAGATTTCATTTCTCTGAACAGGTTACGGTAAAAACTAGTTGAGTTTTGGAGATTCAGTCAGGCAACAGAAATATTTTGGAAGGATCCAAATCATTCAGATGTGGAGTGCTGGGCTGGAAGTCTCCAGGGGCTTCCAGGGAATTCTGCTCCAGCTCAAACAAGAAAAATCCAAGGTTTGTTATTACTAACAGCTGGAAATCTTTATTTCCCTACTCTACAATAAGGATTCTGCTTCTCCCTGAATCTCATCTTTACAGAACACGTCAGTTTTTGCACAGAGAAGAGCTGAGGATGTTTTCATCTCACCGTTCCCCAGAAATTTGCTTCAAGCCATAAAGAAATCACACCAAGTTTCTAGGAAGTTATAGATCATGTCACATTTCTGTCAGTCCCTGGACAAGCTGAGGCAGGGCTCTGACAGGCACCTACCTGCATTCTTCAAAATTACCTTGTCATGAGCAGCACTAGGAACAAGCCACAGAAACTCCTCTGGAGAAGCACAAACACAACTGACAAGGTTTCCACCACTTCATGACCCAGAGTATTTAAACCCTCCTGGGCAAATGTCCAGCCCTTTTGGCAGCACTGTATTCATGTAGAAAGAAAAAAATGGGAGAAAGAGGCAAATCCAAGAAGCAGGAGAACCACTGGGCAGCCAAACTTTGTCACTGTGCAGCCCTGGACTTGCCCAGAGGCCAGAGCACAGGCTGGGAGCCTCCAGACCTTGCCCATATCTTTGACAAATAAGCTGTACGGCCATGGGCAACTCCATTAATCTTGCTGACCTTTAGTTACCACTTTGTCTGCCAAGAGAATAACTCTCTTCCTCTCTCTGGAGTGCCCTGCCAGCTGTGGATGAAAGGCAATTACGCAAAGAGGAAGGTTTGGGTATTTTTTCTAATTGTCAGAGACAGTCTGAGAGGTGCTTTATCTACACCAAGCTGTATTTTCCTGCTGTCCCTCCCTGTGTAAGCAGGTATTTGGTCTGACAAGCTCCTGTAAAGTCAGTTTTAGGCTCTCTGAGGCAAAGCATGACAGGTAACGAAGGTGGAGTAGCAGCGTGGGTTGCACAACCTCATGTGCAAAGCTCCTGGTGGCAGAGGTAAAGCATTAGATACACTTTGTAATCACAGAGTTAATTTTTTGCTAAGAAAAGCAAAGCCAAGGAGAGGATTGGCTCCAGAGGTAACACAGTGTGTGGTCTGAAGAGCCCTGCACAGCACTCACTCACGTTTCATCAATTACTTTAACAAAGTCAGATGGAGAATAATATTTGTAAAGCCAAGATCCAGAGCCCTTTCTGCAATCACCTGGGTACAATCACCTCACTCACAAGAACCAGCTCTAAATTATGCTAATCAGTGAAACATTCACAAGATGAAGAGGGGTTTGCTGGGTGATTTTAAATGGATTCCCTATGAAGAAAAAAAAATGGGGAGATATAAAATGACAGAGTTTCAGTGAGCATCCCTGTTGAAATCTAACTTATCTGGTGCTGCATGTCAGTAATATAAAGGTTAAAGCATCAGGAAACTTAAAATGTCATTTTCATTCTGGGACCCCTTTCACCTCTCCAAAATGATTAAATATAATGCTGAAAAGCTCTGCTGTCATCTGAAGCACCAATCCTGACCACTCAGATGAAGCCTGAATGAAGTGGCTGTAATTTTGCTCTCAGGATGACAGCCCCATCTCTGAATCAACCCATCTATTACATTTTACCATTAAAAATTAACCTCCTTTTGTTTTGTGGGAGTTTTTGGTCTGTGGGTTTTCTAAATAAAAAGTTAAACCAACATGAGATACAGGTTTCACTTCACATCCTTGGGGGGATGCTTTAGCCTACCTCTAATGCATATTTCAGTCAGTGGCAAATCCCTGTGCATTATTCATGTCAGGCTGCACCTGCTGGGCTCATGGTGCTCCTGGGAAGCAGGAGGTAGCAGAAGTATAAAGTATGGTTATTTGTTAAGCTTGTGGCTCTCTGCCTCACACCTGGTATGTGAAAGCAGAACATCTGACTGACTCTCATGAGTGAAGATCTCCCACATCAGGGCTGTTACCCTGTTTTATGGAGAGCAGCCAGATGTTTAAGGTTAGAAGTTGTATTTCCACCTGTCCAACCCCCCACCCTGGGACCTGTGCCCACTGCTTCTCTGCCCAGAGGACAGTCACTCCTGAGGAGCCAGAAGTGAGGTGAGCACAGCCAGGGATGCACAAGAAAGGTAATATCCATATGTTTTCAAACAAATCAGAGGCTTTGAAGGTGAAGTACAGGAAATTACCTATTAGGTGTGACATCTGACAACTTTTCTTTACAGATAGGTGATGAGAAGTAAGGAGGAGTGACTGACTGTTTGAAGCCACAGAACAAAACACTGTACAGGCAGGATTAGGACACTGACTGTCCTGTTATCTGGGATTACCTTCCTCTATCTGTCTGCAGAGGCTTGCCTTTTCTGGAATCAAAGCCAACATATCACACAGCCTTATATAAACACTGACCAGCTGTTTTACAGAGTGGTGCTTCTCCACCTTTTTTGCCCAGGTTTCTCTTTAATCAAGTGAGAATTTCTCACTCTTCCCTGCAAGTTCAGAGGCTGCTCTGCACTTTCTTTACTGCTCATAGCACTTCACCAGGTGTATATACAGCAGGTGTAAAATCAAGAACTACTTGTGGGCTCTTCACCTGACTTCTCTGTTCAATTGATGTTGAGATCAGGTCCCATGAAATGAAAATCTTCCAGTCAGTGGTTATAACACTCAGTGTCCAGACTTCTGTATGATTCAAACATTTTGCAGCCTACTGCTGTTACCTGTAACAGAGCCCTAAGGGCTTTAAACCATTAAGGAATCTACTTCTGTGTCAATTCTTTCTGGTTTCCATGAGATTATTTGCACAGACATTACAGAGTGATGATACTTGGCACACAAAACTCCATTAACAGGAGTGATGTGCTGTCTAAAATTAACTATGTGTTTGTTTTCACTTTCTATAGAACATGAGGAGTGATGCAGATGGTTGACAGCAGTGAGATTATAGTGATAGCTGTAAAATTTGATGACTGTTATCAAAAGCATCGTACAGCTTACGATAGCAAGGAGCAATAAAGAAAGAAAAGGGAAAAAAAAGAAAAAAGAAAAGAAAAAGCAAGAAGGATTTCCAAGCTTAACCTTGATAGGACAGTTTGCAATACAATTTTGTCATCACACTTCACAGAAGAGTGTTAGTAAAAGTAAGTTTCCAGCCAAACTTGAGCTCAACATGAAGCAGTGATGCCCACTTACCATAAGAAATAAGTATCTTAAAAGAACACTGCTTAGGGCACTCCCTGGGCACTAGGGAGTAGTGATAGCAAGGGGTTTAAAGCCAGTTTCATACTGAAGGATTTAATAAAAGATCACTACTTCAACCTTTACAGATACTGGTTATCTGAAGCAATTACAGGACTAAGCCTGTGTAAGGAAGGACTGTGCTGTGTGCCAGCTGGGCTCACTGACAAACAGGGTGGCAGAGCAGGCAAGCAGCGCTGTGATCAGCTGTGTCCTTCTGAGGCACTAAGCAACTTGGTCCAGTTTCTCTGGACTCACTGTAGAGATCACTGCTAGGAAATGCCACACTGCAAAGGTTATGCTGACAAAGTCAGCTGAGTCCACTAACTTTCCCAACCACCACAAGACTTTGTTCCACCTCTATAGATGAAATATTAAACTGACCTGTAGGAGAATGATAAACACAACCTTCTATCACAGACCTCCTGTTCAAACTCTCCTCTTCTTTGAGAATTACCTTTGGTCTCTACCAGCTGGCAAAGCTCCTGTGTTCGTATTTCTCTCTCCCTCTTCTGAACAGCCATGACTGGAACTCCAGACTTTTCAGAGCTACAGTGATTTATTGAAACTGGCCCTACTTAATAAGAACTCTGGATAGCAGGAGCTGTACTAAATGCACCAGGCAATGCACAGAATTATCTTGGGAGATAAAATCTCCCAAGAAAAATTTCAACAAGAAGAAACAAATAGTGGAGGGTTGACAGTTCTCAATGAGCCCTGAAACATGGGAAGAAACAGAAAACTTAGTATCTTTTACCTTATCTATTCATTAGCTGAAAAATAGGGATGAATTCATTAGAAATCAGGACACAGGAAAGCTCTGTGCCTTGACTAGGCCTCCAGAGGATGAGGATACAGCCAAAGCATCTGTAGGAGATGGACACTGAACCCTTAAACATTACAGAGTTTTCAAAATATCCATATGTTACACCTACTGGGATACAAGTTTTTTACACTAGGAAGATGTTAATTATAATCCAGTGGGGAATATGTTTCTCTGTGTTGGTTTTTGATTTATATTTCATCTCTATCCTACACCAAAATATGTACATATATAACTAGCTTAAAATATTTAAGAACATTTCTTGATGTGGTATCCATTTGCAAGGAACATGATGCTGAGCACTAAGCATGAACTGAGCTGATTTACTGAGGCAGCATCAGTATTTTCAAAACCATTTACAGCATGGGGAGTGTGGGATTTGGCCATTTACAGATTTCTAGAACACTGGCAAGTTTACAACACATAAGGTCTTCACCCCAAAGTTGGTCCAGTAAAATCATGTGCTGGACTTCCTCAAACATGACCAGACTTTGTGCATAAACTCTTTCCCTTTGAAGAAATCAGAGCACATTATGGGCTGAGATAATTTCTTAATTTAGTTAAACAGCACAGTAATAGAAAAGAGACTGGAGAAAATGCAAACATAAATGGCTGGCTCACCAAGGAACTTCATTTCTATGAGTATTTACTCCATAGAGGACACTACAGTTGTGCTTCCCCTTGTTAATGACCCTTTTCCTGGTCATCCTGGAGAGTAAACTGATGAGATTCAGGCTCCTTTCTTGTCATTCTACATGAAGTGGTGACACCTTTCCCAAGAGTTGCTGGGACACTGGTTCCCTTCATTGGAGAAAGAATGTTCCAGGGTTTAAGGTAACACAGATCAGGACTGCATCTACAAACCCAGACTAACAATGGACTCTGTAGACATTGGCACAGTTTGACTGGTTTTGTTTTTCTAGACAGTGCTGTGTTCAGCAGTTTAATCAGCATTAAGGGTCAGACAACACAGTAATTAATTCTTGTTAAGATCATGATTGCTGTTAGCAAAGAGGGGGTCAGGGAGATGCAAGCAAAATGAGGATTTCAGAACCTGTTATGACAGACAGTTCAGTACCTACACACAGAAGAGAAAAGGGTTCAGGTCCAGCAGGTAAGATTAAAGTGAAAACCAAAGTAAATCCATGGAACTTGGTGACATGGTCTAGTGTTGGACCTAGTAGGGTGGGATAGATGNTTATAAATACATTATATAATCTATACTACATCGTACATTCTATAAGTATTATTATATAGAACATAAATTATAATATATATCATGTATACATGTTATAATATCTATTATATATACCTATGTATGGAGCAATACACATCAGAATTTAATCACTTAAATCCTGCAGTTTTACAACCACTTCCAAGCCTGGTCTCTTTACACTGCTCTTCCTGAACAAATTACAGAGTTCCTTTTGTAGAGCAACTCTCCAGGTCCACGGTTTATAGGCCAGTGATGCTCAAGACTGAATCCAGCTGAGCACTCCTTTATTCCTCCTCCACTCTGTGCCCTTTCTATCTGGAACACAAGGACTGTTATGGTATTGGTGGAACACACTGGATGAACCTCAAAACAAGGGTGTGGTTGTTTCCCTACCCTACATTTAATTTAAACTTGACACACGATGGGAGGTCTTTCCTCTTCATTTGTAAATGTCTTTAAAAAATGGAATGGCCTATTTGGAGTAGTGACTTTTTACAAAGTAAGGAAAAACCTGTAGTGAGGAAGCCTGAGACTTTAACAGACTGCTGTTAGATATTCCCACAAAGAATCTGCTTCAGTCCTGAGCACTGGAAGCTCTTTTCAAGGCCAGGTATTTGTTAGCCCTGCAGCTCAAACCCTGAAGGGGTTTGCTCTAAATGCTGCAGATCTTCACCTCCCTAGCATGACAGGGTGACAAACAGGCCAAGAAGCTGTTAACCTGTTCTTTCTTCCTGAATCTTTTCCATTTCACCCACAAAAAAGGGTCTTTTTCCCTGCCTTGACAATGGCCTGTTGGCACATGCTCTTACTCCACATCTGCCACATCTACAATGCTACTCAGCGGTCTCAGGAGGAGAGTTTGTGTCATCTTCTGATACAGGCAGATCTTCTTCTGGGTGGTGGTGAGCTTTGCATTTAGAGATAAAGCCATGAGGATAAAATGATAAGAAAATAGAGGGAACCATACACACCACGATATGAATCTTTCTGAAAGAGTTTCCTTTTTTAAGAACAGACTTATTCTCTCTTACTCCCCCCTGAATTCACCCACACAGACTGTATTAAAAGCACAAGCCTGCATATATTATCAGTATTCTCCATTTCTTCTTAATCCTATTAATAATTATCACCATTTCTCCAATTAATACTATCAGGAAACTCTTCTGTGAAAAATCTATAAACCACAGACATACCCAGCAGCCATTTCCTACACTGCAGTTTGGAAAACATACTGTCCTCATCTAAACCACGGCCTCTTTTCTCAGTGAAAGGTATTATGCAATGGAAAGCATCACTCTTCCCTTGCTCACACACCTATTTTGAAGCTTTGGCTTTATTCCAGAGATTCAGTTCTTCAACACTGTCCATAAGCCATTTAATCTTAGTCCTATCAGACAGGAGGCTGCAGGATGAAGAGAAGAACAAGACTCCTTTCAAGTCACAATATTCTTTGCCTTCAGTTCTGCATACTGCATTAAGAATTATAGTCTTGGACCAAGGGAGGATCCTGTCCTGTCTTGAGGCTGCTGAGGTCGGGATCAGAAGGATGCTGTGAGGAATTTCAGCAGGACAGACTGGAAACAGGCTGTTTGGCCTGTTATTGTAGGCCATCCCTTTTAGATTCCCTTATTATTTAGTAAATCAGTTTATATGTCTAATGTATCTGTGTGTTATATACATAATATCTACACATATTTATTATTTGAAATAATGAAGATTCTCATCCTTAAGACCTTTAAACTAGAACAGGGTTATATTCCTCAGGGCCCTTAGGAAATTATTCAGGTTTAACCTGTGGCTCTTCCAGCTTCACCCTCAGCCTGGCACAAAGGCAGCACAGCAGTTTGCCAAGTGCCAAGCGCCCAGTAATGAGAACCCCAGAAAAAAGGGCCCTGAAGCCTAAACTAATTCTTACAAAGGAGGTGTAAGTCTTCAGGTCGTGGCTGGGAGGATCACTACCATACTTCTGTGGCTATTCTGGTACAGTTCCTCTGGCACAACCACCCACACAGCGTTCAGGGTTTAGAGAGCAGCCTTCCACTTCCCCCAGTGCCAGCCTCGGGAACGGCAGCCAGGCAAGCACAGAGGGCCAGCAGGTAGCACAGGATAGGTTTGGGATTAATTCTCAGCTTACAGTACAATGCCATGGGTACTTTTGCAAATCACCAAGAAAAACATACAAAACCACTCAAATTTTGACCAAGTTTGATTTCAGTGTAGCAGTTAACTATTGCAAAGAATCAAATTAAATGCTAAATGGAGAAATTCATCAAAACATCACAGTTGTCTGATAGTCTTTCAGCAGTACAAAACGGGTTTTCCTTTTTTGCTCCCGTTGGTAGGAACAGCATTGCTTTAGACACTGTAAAAGTCAAAGAATGAGACCTTGTAACTGTAAATAAACACCATCTAAAAAGACAAGTTTGGAGGAAAAAGACATAGAAAGATGGAATTAGCTGAATCTTCTTTGGGAAGTAATTTATTCTGCAGAAAATCTGATTCTGATCATTCAAAGCCCTTCACCTGATTGCCATACAGCTCTAGCTACAGTATTTCAAGACTGGATTCCCAAGACAGAAGTAGAGTCCCTACATGCTGTTCACAGCAGAAGAGGTTAGGTGGGGATCCTGGGTCAGGTGAACTGAAGACAGTCCACCCCAGAGCAAGGTGGGTGGGACAGTCTCCAGTGAGAAAAGAGCAGATGAAGGTATTTAAGAAGGACTTAGAAAATTTCCATGAAGAAATTAAAAAATCAAACCTACTTCTGCTGACTTTTGCTTCCACAGCTGCTCTGCAGAATGGTTTCACGTAGCCTAAGAGAGAAACCAGGAATGTTCTGGTCTGTGTGCTTGCCACTAGACAAACTGGGACACAGTTTCTCTCAAGTCCTTCTCTCTTCATGAATGCTTCTTTTCTGTTTAAAACACAGACTTCTATGCTTCATCTGACCTAAATGGAAGCATGACAGCCATTTTTTTAACCTTGATTTCTTTGTATTATCTTGATTTTTATCTTGATTTTTTAAATCTTGATAGTCTCCTGGCAAGCACCAGAAGCAATGACATCATAGTAGGAGGCGGCATCTATTCTGAGGAGCTCAGAGCCAGCAAAAATACTCCCAAGAACACACAAATAGTTCCTATTACACTTTACTCCTTGGCAAAGGAATACTAGGTTATATAAAAGGCGATAGAAATAGCTAGCACGGATATATGCTAATTACTTTAATGGCAATGGTAGCACCTCATCTCTCTGGTTCATGGCTGCAAACAGGAAACCTGTATTCTAGGGAAGTCAGATCTGTCAGCTTCTTAACCCAAGAAGTTCACTCAAGATGTACTGATCTAGACTCCAGGCACCAAGTGTGGCAGAGGGAGCCACATTCCTTGTGAATTCAGCAAGCCTGAGCTGCCAAAGTCTGGCAACTAAGTCAGGCAGGAGAGTCGTGGTGGAGGAGAAGAGAAAATAAAGCCATGTGGATTCCTGAAATTCAGCTGGAAATGCACCATAGGGGTGTTGCACTGCCAGACCTGCCACCGTAGGAAGAAAGGACTAGTTCCTGCATGGAACATGACAATTCTTCATATTCAAGGAAACAGATATCCTGGGTCTGCTGAAAGAAAGGCCAGCACTGAGATTTTCCAGATTCCCTGAGCCATGTCAGGTGGAGAACGCTCCCTACAGCAAGAAGAGTGAGGAAAGGGACCTGGACACGGAGGAAGGCCGTGGGCAAGCGGAATGGCAAGGAGCTACCTAGGAACGCAGAGGATTCAATACAACTGCAATGCAGTGACCAAAGCTCCCTCTGCTTCCTTGATCCCAGTCAAGCCATTTTTAGTTCAGCTCCTCTTTATAAGAGCAGGAAAGCAGCAGCACATTTAAACCAGCAGCACATTTAAACCAGCATGAAGGATGCTGGATAGGGAATGAAGAACACTGAAGCATCATCCTATGGATGATCATACCAGCCAGAGGCAGGCAAACAAAATGCTTTGCAGCTACACAGGATCACATGAAAGGCAGTACTAACCAGTATGGAGATGGGGAGAGCTTTGTAAGGGGTCTAGCAGTAGCCCTCTACAGAAGGGTTGCATGTTAAGCCCCTAAAGAATAAATTCTACCCATGCAAAAACATGTATCACTGGAGTTAAGTGTTTGACAAAGGGGAATATAAAAAGCCTGTCCGCTCTGAGCAAAAAATAAACACACTTTTAGAGTCCTCTGGCATTTGATTTGAGTGTGTGTATGTACATCTGACCGAATCACACAGCTCTGATTCCACTGTCCCCTGGATGATTGGTCATTGCTGATACTTGGCCACTTCTGCCAAGAACTGAAAACCTTTCAGCTATGCCTGGAATGGAAGTGATCCTCACCTCTGGAGTTGGAAGGTCGGAAGTTTATTCCTCATGCTACTTCATTGTAATCATCATTCTGGCCCAAAGACAGATTAAAAAAAGGCACCTGGGAGACATACAATTGACCAGATAATTCCCACTGAAAAAGACCTGAGCATTTATGATTATTATCACCAGTAATGAAGGAGAAATAGCTTTCTGTCCCCAGAAATGTGATGATTACTGGAAAGCCCCATTTGTACTGGTACATGCATGACTTTTCCAGGTTTTTTAGCATACATAAAACAAAAGACACACACTTGGCTTGCACCAGGCACAAGACGACCTCAGTCTGTGTATCTTATATTCTAAGCCAGTACAGTGGCCACCAGCCAATGGACTGTACTGGTGTTGCACCTCAGAGTGATTCAGGCATTGCTTCTTTGGCTTGCAACAATCTTCCTGATTCAGGCTTTTTCTCATTAAACAAGTCACTTTTGATGGTCTGGCATTTTGCCACAAAAATGACTAAGTGAAAAGATCTCTAATAGTTGTTTGTTTGGGGTTTTTTTAGTGGACCTGCAGGCACCAACAGCTCTCTGCAAGAACATCAGCTCAAAAGGCCTGAGTGTAAGAAAGCTTATTAGATGTAAGATCTTCTCTTGTCTATTTAAAATTGATTGAATATGCAAAGTTTAGGTTAGATGAAGCATCAGTTACATAAATTCACTGTTCCCTCACTTACAGGCACTAAGCATTTCTCCTAAAATACAAGTTCATGCAAATTGCACACTTACTATACAGTTACAATTAACATACCAACACAAAAGAGAAAGCTAAAACACAGGTATTTGTTGAAAATAAATTACAGCCTTGAGCAAACAAAGTCTTAGAAATATGTTTTGCAGGTTTCTCCTTGGAACAGACAAGAGTAAACTGAATCATCTGACTCACTGGAAGGAAGGCTAAGATTTTGTAAAACATCAATATTTCATGTCCTCCCTTAGATAACTCTACCTCCTGTAGACAGAGGTGACTGGCTGTGATGTAACCTTCAGAAAGAAAAAAAATTTAAAATCTAACTGGGTTTTAAACCAGTAACATAAGAAAGTTAAATATGTGCTAAGAGCAATGGGAGAGTGTTGGCCATCAATCCTGCTGGTGTCAGGCCTGTTGTTTTGAGGCTAAAGGCATGGCTACAGTTTTCTCTCCAGTGACTGAGTCTACACCAGCAGGTCATTAGTGAGCAGGATTTAATGGGCTCCCAAACTACATCTTGTCTTCTTGAAGTGGAATGCATCATTTGACTGCAAATCCAGACTGCAGAAAAATAGCTGTGTTTCATCTGAGATAACAGTGAAAAGAGATCCCATAATCAGGAAAACAAGAGTTGAGAGAGTTCTCTTCATAACAATGCAAATCAAGAAATGAATGTGGTCTTGTGTTACAATTACACTTCCACTGCAGAAAGTTTGTATTATGACCTATTGTTAAACAATTTCTATACAAAAGAGCAAAAGAATCATCCTTCCAGCTCTGCTCATTCCTTTGGGCTCATTAAAGACATTCTGAGACAAAACACAGCCTTTGATCTCAGGCATTGCTACAAGGCAATCTGCATGTTTGAAATGAGACATATTCATTCCTGAAGAAACAAAGCCTCTGTGCCAGCAAGAAATCAGTCCCTGAAATTCAGAAGTCCTGAACTGCTTACCTTTTTACCAGCAGGTCAGATGTTTGTAAGCAGTTTCTCAAAGCAACTCAGCCATTCCATGTTAACTGTTGTGCTGCGATAAACAGCTGCAAAACTTGCTGAGTTCTTTCCCCACTTGGTGTGCATGCTGAACTCCAGAAGAAATCTCATGCAGGAAAAATATAAAAGGAAAAACAACCCCCAAACCCACAGGAGAAGTGCCTCAGCCCTTGAGCAAAGCACCACGAAAAAGTTTAGCGGGGAAACAGAAGGAAAATCCAGTGAGAGCTAAAAGTTTGGGTAAGGAACAGGAGAAACAAGCTTGCTCCCCTTGCCTGTAGTCCTGGCTAAAGGTGCCTCTCCAAGCAAAATTCACTGAGGCTCCCAGCTCCTCGGAGCAGATGGTATTCACACATTATTCCCGAACAGCAGCATTCCCATGGCCAATCAGGAGGCAGCACTCAAAAGCCGAGCGCTTCCCAGACTCCGTTACAGTTTTCAATAGCTCCAGCACAAGATGAATGACTCAGAAAATGAATAAGCAGGGAAAACAGAACCCGCCTCTCTGCGAGTCAGAGGCGCAGGAGGCAGTTCAGCCACTCTGCGTGTGCCGAGCGCTGCTCTCCAGGGCAGTGCATCTGCTTTTCCCCCCAAAATCCCCAATGCTGACTGCATTTTCCACAGCTTTAATTTCTGTGACCGACTTCAGCTTGGGTTGGAAGTCACAAAAAAAGCAAAGATTTCCCTTTTGTTATTTTTTTCAGCAACAATCTTATGTAAGGGTCACAGAAAGGATGAACTGGATGTGTGCTAACTCAGCAAAACTCCTCGTGCCATCTCTTGCTGAACACACACGTAAGTGTTTCTGAGATTAAAGGCTAACTTTACACATCCTATTGCAAATGATACAGAAAGAAGAAAGGTTTTTCTCCTAAACAGGTATTGCTACATCCTCTGGTTTTGTCTAGACTTTACCAGGGAGCTTTAAATCCCAATGAAACAAAAATACGGCTAAGAAGCAACTGAATGACCAACTACCAACTCTGAGGTGAAGTACCACCCAAAAGCTGGCCAAACAGAACCAGTCAACTCCTGCCAACTGCTCTGCTTAGCTTGTAGACCCCTGCAACTGTCTCATCCAGACAGTGCTTCTAAATACAACTCAACTCCATTCCTGCCTTTCTCTGACAGCTGCATCAGAGCAGTGAAAGGATGATCTGCTAAACAAAGCAAGTTACTCACGCAAACAGTTGCAGAGCACCAGCAGGTCTCTCCTGGGAGTACAGTAGTGCACTCGTGAGCTTTCCAAAACATACTGGAATTGTCTTTAGTAAAGGACTGCAAGGAGGTAACACCGTGTTTAACGTTCCTCCAGCAGCTCTGGCTGCAGTCTGTGTACAATGTTTTTATTGCTGCCACTCAGAAATTAACTCTGAGATAGCTGAAAACACTCTGCAGCCTGACAAGTGGAATCCCTTAAATCAGTAAAAGTATTTGGAGTGAGAAGCATTCTCCCAGGTCCCCCTGGACATTTGCAGATCTTTGTCTGTGGCTGTAAATTGATCCTTTGCATTCCTGTCTGACACATGAACTGTGAAAAACTCTTCAGGGATACTCCCTGTGCCACAAGTAATGCTCTAATGGCATTTCTGCAACACCAGTTGCAGAGACAATAAAATATCAGGAACTCTGGTCTAACTTTTACTATTTTAAATGGATTTTTTTTCTCCATTCTGGAACAAGTAAGAGAAGTCTGTCAGCATTTTGTTTCCCTACTTTCAAAACACCAAGCATCAGGATTCCACCAGCTTGAATTAACAACGGGACCTAAGGTCAGTGTGCTACAGAAACCGTGCCATGCCCACCCATGGGTTACACAAACAAACCCACCCAGCCAGGCACAGGACAAAGGACAATGCCCTGTGTTATCACATCTGCCACAGCTTCCCAGCTACACCTAGAGGAGTACTTAAAGGTGTAAAACACAACTTGGAGCATATCTAGACAGGGTAAGAGAACGAATAGTCCTTGAAATCTCATTTTGGCAGGCATTTTCTGATCACTGCACTAAGCTCTGCAGCAGCCAGAATCATAGACTCCTGACTCACTTAGCAAGGCATCTGGTAGGCCTCCCAGCCCGTATCTGCTGTAGCAATGCCTTGCAATTAAATCTTTTACATGTGCTAGTTCCTTGGAGATGCTCAGAGGGGAAGCACATCTGAATGTAAACATTATTACCATAATGCTCTCACTGGCATGAGAACCACATGTATGCACTGAGAAACCTCCTGGCAAACACCCTAATCAGGCATTAAAAAGAATATTAGAGCAGAGTGGCTAAAGGTAAGCAGTGATTTATTCCTTATATCCCCTGTGTACAGTACATTTGTCAGGTGGGGATGGAAAGCATCGGCGGTTGTCAATCTTTCTGGGCATCCCCAGAAGAGGCTGCTGTCCCACTGGTTAGTGGCACTTCTGAGCACACATAGGTGACCACAACAGCCCTTGAGTGAAGGTCTCAAAAATCCACTTGATCCTCCCTTTGACAATATGTGGGTCTCAGCTCTGTAAGGACCAGCAATTCCTGCAGCCTCTCCAGCTCCTGGTATCTACCACTAGAACCTTCTGCATTTAAATGCTTTTGATCTATAAATACCTTGAACTGTCAGATGTATGCTTTTAATTCCTCATCATGTCTACTCTCTTGAAATCCCTTGTCCCATATCTTGCAAATCCGACACATGAAGGAACTCTTGTCTCCACTATCCCTGCAGCATTCCAAGGACTCTTCCTGTGCAGCTTCCTCACTCGGCCAATAAATCTTACTACAATTAACAAGTACTTTCAGATACCAAGTCCTGAACAGATTTCAGCAATCACAGAAGAAAGAACAGATTCCAGGAGCACACTCTCCCTTCCATGAATTCACTTCTCCAGCGGTAAGCTGCTGGTGCAGAAAAGTTGCAGAAGTTGTTGCTGCCATTTAGAGAGAGAACAGGGAGGTGTCCCCACAATGCTGTGCTCTGAAGTTCCCCTTTTTAGAAGCAAAATAAAATAAGCCTTGAACATGCTTGACTAAGAAAGGACCCTTTTCCTTACTTCCAAAGAACTAAGGCAGTACTTTGACTGTTCCCAGCACCTCCAGGCATGGATTTGTTACAGTCTACTCATCCAATGCTCCTTCATGTAGATGGTTCTCCCTAGTTGCTCACTTTCAATCTGGTGGGGTGCTTGTTCATTGAGTGGCTCTTCCCCCTTCTCCAGATTTCAGCAGGGAGAGAAGGGAAGAGCCTGCATGGATTGTTGTTCATAATTCAGTTAAAAATTTGGAAACTGCAGAACACATTCTGCAAATCATTATATAATCATCTTCTCAACCCTCGCTCTCCGATTCCCCTGGAGCTTTCTGCCTTTGTGATACCATTGGGCACTTTATTCAACCTATATTGGATCTTTCCATTTCACTGCTTAGTGTAAATTATAATGAAGTTACCAGATACCACTTGTATCTGTTTTTAAATCTTCCTCCTTGTTGCCAAAGAGTTTTGGTGAGAAGAGAGAAACCCAATTACACCTGCCCACCTACTTTAAACTCTGTGATGATCGCTCTACTTGCCACACAGTCACTGACAAGCCAGACAGATCATTTACCATCCTTTTCAAACAATCATCACTGCACATACCTGGATCATTTCTTTGGATTAAGTCCAGTATCGATCATGTAACTTGTAGGAACCTCAGAAGATAATGTGGAACAGTGGGCTAATGTTACTAATGGGGAGAATTTGTCTCTATTTCAGATGTTTGTCAATAAATAATGCCCTCAGGTAAGATACTTGATTTGATTTTGTCACCAGTATATCTCATGTGCAGATATCCCACTCTGGGTTTGCTCACCAAGATTTAGAACTTTTTTTCCCCCCAGAAAAAAAAATTTATGAGCTGCTTCAGACCTACCTTTCAGCACAACACATTTTACCTATAAATTTTCGTTAGTACCTGAATACAGTGGAGATAAAATGAAGAAAACCCCAGCAAAATCTAAACCCAGGGGTTGTCACACAAAATATGCCTGCCACTTTTATGCACAATTCATCAGGAATTCAGGCTGCGTTTATCTCCTCTAGGTATTACACTGCCATTTGTCCTTTCCTTTTCAATTTCTCTTGCCATCAAGCACATGTTTCTTTACCTCTTTTGTCAGAAGCCATCAGATAGACAAGTAAGAACTGCACTGAAGAAAAGAATGAAGCCTGTCTGAACACTCTGTAGTCCTCTTCTAGCTCAGCCTTGAAAACTGAATTTCACTAAACAGCCTGATTCTTAAAAACAATTTAAAAGGGAGACGTTGCTTTTCTAATGGACTATCAGGAAATAACACTTTGTTAAATAATCTGGTCACTCACAGATGTCTGGGATAAATATTTGCAGTGCTAAGATACATTTTGTTTCTTTCATGTTTTTAACCCAAAGAGTTCTTCACAAGCAATGTAAATGTTGGTGGAGGAAAGCAGACAAAGAACAACTAATTGTTAAGGATCTCTGCCACAGGCAGAGGACTACTTAATCACCTAATGATGGTTTAGTATGTTTAATTGCCAATATAATCATTACCTTTTTTCTTCAGCCCTGTAGACAACCATGGGAAATCAACTTTTAAAACCTTCTACCACCCAAACTTGTTACTTTCCCACACACCAAGTTTTCAGAACATCACTTGAAGAACCAAAAAAACAACAGCAAAGTTCCAGCCTGGCTGGTGGACACATAATTCACCTGGCTGAATGTGTATGTCAGAGCCTGGAAAAAAATTGCTATAATTCTTAGAATCCCAGAATCATTTAGGTCAGAAAACACCTTTAAGATCACTGGGTCCAACTGTTAACCTAACCTGCCACATCCACCATGTCCCTATGGCCACATCTACATGGCTTTTTAAAAACAATGATTATATTTATGCATTATTATTATTGTGTCAGTGTATTTTTAGGGTAATTTTATTATTAAAACCCAATGGTTTCATTTAATTTCTTTGTGGTACAAGATTTCTATGTGTGATTCACACTCATTGTATAGAAAGAACGATTCCACTAACTCCAGCTGGGGGGGGGGTTTGGTCAACAAGGCTGTTCAAAAGGTCCACTAAAAATACTCTGCCCTTCAAAGATTAACAACTGATTCACAAAGAAGTATTGCCAGGATACACAAGATAATCAACTCAGAGGTGGTACCTGTGTTCATTATAGCTACATGAACTGTATCAGGGAACTGTAACACAGGAGACAGAGTGAAACCCCAGTTGAAGGCATTTTGCACCCAGGAGTTTCCACACCAATTTGGTGTCTTCCCAACCTGGCTCCAAAAAGCTGCTGAGTTGCCTTTTATTCTTGTAGCTGCAAGTGGCTATAGTGCAGAAGAGAAATCTGCAGCTCTGATATGTCATTCCTCTGCAACGGGTAATTTAGGGTTATGGTTTCAGAATCAGCACATTCTTCAGCACTTTTCTTCCAAGAATTTATTTTTTTTGGTGAAAAGAATCGAGTAAAGCCATGCCTGTACATTAAACAGAACACATCAGAGAGTCCCAACTGTGAGCCATCATAAAATGACAATAATCTTTCTTTGCATTCCTGTATTTCAGAGAACGGAAAGAAAATATTGCAGAGGGAGGGGAGGAAGGGGGTGCTTTAATTATTTTTAAAATCCTCACAAGAACCTGCAGCTTTGTATGAGCTTTTGCCCTAAGTACACATGGAGAAAAGTTTTGACTATGTCAAAATGGGTAGCAACCTCCCAGGCTTGTGTTTGGAGCAGTGGAAGCACCACAGCTCAGTGGTGAATCAGACAGAAAAATCCAGTAACTGGTTCACCCACAGGTTATGATTTCATTCCAAGGTCTGTTATATCAGGGCAACTAACAGAGCTTAAATCTCATTTCAGGCCCCCAAATAAGTGAGTGGTCCTTCTCTGTTCCAGTGACAAGCAATATTAAATCTAGGAAGTATCTTGGTGACAAGGGGGGAACCTAATTTGATTAGGAAAAGAAACTGTGCTGAGAAATGAGCCCCACGGCTTCTCAGTCGTGAATATTCCTCTCCCATCCTTCCAGCTGATTTCACACATCTCTGTAAGCAAATGAAAGGGCTGCAGAAGGCAGAAAGAGCAACTCTGAAGTATGTTATTGCCACATATTCTTCAGAACAGCCTTTACTGTCATTAATGATCTATTGATTGGGCTGGCAATAAGCAACTAAGAATGAACTGAGACTGTTAAGGTAGATGGTTAACCAGTGTGGACTATCAGGTAGAGCAAAAATTAAATAACAGTTCTCATTCTGCTAGCAGAAAAAGGAATTTGTTTGGCATTCTTGAAGATAAAAAGGCACTTCCACAGTGCCTTTCAAGTAACTTCAGGTTATGGTCATTTCCCAAGGCATTAATATTTGTCACGTGAGCACCACAGTAAGATAAACACAATAGTTACCAGTGTGTCCGTGGCAGTTCACTAGCTGTTTGTTAATAAAAAGGGACAAAGGGGCTGCTTCAAGAATGACAAGAAAACATTCTCAAAGGAGAAGGTCTTTCTCAACAGCACTCTGCTGGCAGACTTTTGAGAACTTTCTATTTACTGCACTCATGCAAAATAATGCCTGGTGTGTCATAAAAGATTAATCCCTCTGTCCTGCGTGTTGCTCCAGCAGCTCAATGCTTAAGCAACTGCTTTCCAGATCAAGAAGTGGTTCAACCTGCTTGTTTTATAATGGGACAGTTTAAATCAAAGTAATTAAAAACCTCTAAAAGGAAGATGGGGACTTTATATGGTTAGGAAGGGAAACCACTAAAGGTTCTTCTGTGATACTTGGTACCATGAGTGCTTCCTTAGCTCTCATTTCCCAGTTTGAGACCACTTCCAGTGTCTGCCTGCTTATTCACATATTTTGTAGGAAAACATTTTCTCACAATGTGATAGAATTTACTTTGCATGTCTGTAAGGAGAAAAATGAGAAACCTGTGTATCTAAAAATACGTCTTCTAAATTTTGTGAGCATTTTAAGCTATCTGAGAAACCAAAATTCACTTGCCCACAGAATCAGACACTCTCTCTGTGACTCCTAAAGTCCAGATTCCAATGTTGGGACAGCCAAGAATACCTGCTTGTACGTTTGATAACATCACCCCAAACTATGCATGCACTTCCCTGATAATCCCAAAACTTCCTCCTGAAAAGAAGAAAGTAAGATTTAATTCTGTGCCCTAATGGTCTAAGGGGAGGTATAAGACATGAGAGGTTGATGCTGTTCTTCTAGGGAAAAAATTAATATAACTATATATGAAAGAGACTAGGAAAATGAAATTAAAAGTGTGATTCTCCCCTCTTAATCTCTGACTGTAAATATTACCATTTGAATCAACACTGAAATCTGCCCTTGATTATTTTCTATAGCTCAGCTTCAGCGTGGCACAGAGCCCAAAGTAAAGCAGCGCTGCCCACTTATATCTGCCCAGTCAACTGTTCACATAGTTTAAATGTTACTTCATTCCCTTAACCACATTCCTTCCACACAGCTTTAGGTCAACTGGGATATGAACACAGCAGCTCTGTGGTACTCAAAGCTCTAGGTTATCAGCAGAGACTATGAGGTGGGAAATACAGAACCAGTTCTTGAACAGCACCAGCATATGGAGCAGAGCACTTTATGGATTTCAGACTGCACCCAGAACAGTACCAAATACATATTAATGACTCCAGAATCAATTTGTTTTAGAAATCACTGTCTTAAATTCCTCCCATGAATGTGAACAATTTGTTGTCCTCAATGCAGTCGATTCACTCTACTAACAGAGAAATAAGACTTGCAATCACAAACAACTTTTTACCCCAATTTATGCTTTTTTGCATGCTTTCCAATAGACTAGATACCAGAACATCAGCATGTGGAATGCTATAAATCCAGGGACATAGCTGCAGTTTTAACCATGGACTTTAATTCCAGGGTGAATTTATGTGGTCCCCAGCTAAATATATCCTTCTAAGTAAATTACTCATGCAACTGCCTGTAGGAAAGCTTTCTGCAGATAAAGAAACTGTTTCCAAATGCTCCCTCTGACAGCACATACGGCACAAAGTTACATTCTTTTCTCACTGGCAAAAAAGACCCCCCAAACTGAATATTGTAGAATGCATAGGTTCCTCTCCTCTCTGTAACGACTGTCCAGGAGAGAGGTTAATTCTGCCTGATCACTGCTCCTTGCAGTACACTCTATGTATCCATCTACTCTGTTTATCTCCAAACCCTGCAAGCAGAGTGATCTCTAAAATAATGTGAAGCATATTACCACACTCATTTCTACTTATCCATGCAGAAGACAGGAAAAACACATGCCTAACCCTGCACCTTTCACAGGACGTGTCACTCAGACACTCTCACTATCCTTTTTTTCCTCTCTTTTCTATGTTTTCTACTTCTTACCATTGGAGTTGTCCTGGTCCAAAGGATTATCTGGTTCCATTACTTCAAATAAAAGCATCCAACATGCAGTTCTCCATGCAGCAGAGGCATAAAAACACAGCAGTTGCCTAAGCTGATTCACCTGATTTATGAATTAGTGCTGCATCCATAAGAGGCTGTGTTTCTTCTTTTGTATTACATCTGGCTCCTTTTCCAACTAGATGGCTGGGTATTACAGCATGCAGGCCTTTTTCCAGCATCCTTTTAATGCATTATATTTAAAGTAGCAGCAACCTTTTTCTCCCATCCCCCAGACTAAGTTACAGCAGTAACTAGGCTGAGCTGGCAGAGAGCGGAGCTCATTCAGAACAGGACCTGCAAGCGTTCTCCGATCCGTGTTGCTGCATAAAGAGGATGATTGATACAATAAAAAGTAAGCCCAGTTTGACACAGCACTGCAGAAAATAGCACCAAAACCAGCAAAGGTCTTGAGGGTTTGGGGAATGCCTTGCTGAAGCCACCAGCACGCACCCCCTTGCACACAAACATGAATTATGTCCTGTTCCCTCCTCCTCCTCCTCCCCCCCCAATCTTTTATAACCCTGGATCTCCTCCAGCAATAGTCTGTTCCTGTACTCAGTTTATTATAAACTCTGCCATTCCCTAGTGTCCCTAGGGCTGTCTTGGAAAGGAAAGAGGCTGTTTGCAGAATGAATAGACCAGCCGGTGCCTACCGGGGAGGCAACTGAGTGACTCTGTGCTGGGCAGTTGTAACTTGCTGCAGCAACAGCCTTGGCTGGAGACCTTGTCCTACATCCACCTCCTCTGGCAAGCCAGGAGCTGCTGCTAAGTTCACAAACCTTCTGTAAGTGAGCTGGGGGGCAAGCACCAGCTTTTCTAGAATCATATGGCAAATTCTATCAGTCAGCCACTGCAGACTCCTTGGACAGAGACAGCATTTGCTGACAGATCATGTACTGGAAGTCAGGTCACCTTCATTCTGCTACTGGGCCTGCCAATAACTCCCTGAGACCTCACGAAATTCATCACTCTTTGTTGTGCCTCAGTGTTCCATGATATTGCTAATGACATTTGTCTTACCACACAGGTATACAGCTGGAACCTCCCAGCTTTGCATGCTCTGAACTTATTGGATAAATGATGTGGTACATGGACTAAGGGAGAAGACCCTTTCATCTAGCTGAGGAATGAAGAATTTTATTTCCTCTGAAGACATCTCCACATACAACAGAAAAAGATACCAATGTGCAACTGTAACCTGAGATGTTTGAATTAGATATTAGGGGGAAGTTTTTTTTTTACAGAGGGAGTGGTGAGGGGCTGGAACAGGCTGCCCAGAGAGGGGGTGGGTGCCCCATCCCTGAGGGTGTTCAAGGCCAGGTTGGATGGGGCCCTGGGCAACCTTGTGTAGCTCC
Organism: Zapornia atra; assembly: GCA_013400835.1. NCBI lineage: Eukaryota > Metazoa > Chordata > Aves > Gruiformes > Rallidae > Zapornia > Zapornia atra. Next base: position 331,419 of record VZTU01026272.1, read on the forward strand.
AGGCTTGGAGGTTGGCAACCCTGCCTGTGGCAGGGGGTTGGAACTGTATGATCCTTGGGGTCCCTTCCACCCCAGACCAGTCTGTGACTCTATGATTCTGTGTGTCTCTATGATTCTGTGTGTCTCTGAAAGGTAAATCCATATTCCTGTCACAGCAATCCTGAAACCATTCTCCAAATCCAGACTTGAGGGATGAATTTTTCTTTGAGCCCACCGTTCAAACTCTTTAATACTCAAGCTAACACTTTAAAGCCTATCTTGTTTAAAACAGAACACTTTCGTCTAAATCTAAGGCCAGGCTCACTCTAGACATCTACAACAGCTTTAGTGCATTTTGGGTTTGTCATGGCTGACGACACAGGATTCTGAGGTAGGCAAGGGTTTCTATTTCGGGGCTCCTGGGTAATGCTTCTGCCTTACGAGCTCAGTCTTTACAGAGTCATGTAACTAGTGCTTTAGAGCTGCCTATTCACGCCTGGTGCTACAGGCTGTGGGCGGACAAATGAATGGCTGGCTGAAGGGAGAAAAACATGCAGTTCTGTACGGAGAAATTAACCTAGCAGGTTGATCTGACTCTGCTCTAATTGTACCTTGCAAAAACACTTTAGTGCTGTGCCTGAGGATTATGCTGTATTAATAGAAGAAAAACTCATTTCCATCTATTTGTTTTAAGTATCGCACAGTATAGAGGCTCTATTAAATAATGTGCTGAGATCTCTGCCTTGGTCTAAATTACAGTGCTGCAAACCCTATATTCTCTCCCCTCGCACCCTACGCTCCCTATGTTCTTTACAACTTCACTACTTCTCCCACTCAGTGACAAAACAAAAACCCTCCCTCTTCCCACCTTCCCCACAAAACCACCTACTCTGTGACTACAGGAACACGGCACTCTGCCTGTTTGCAGCCCTCCACCTGTTCTGGGTCATGTATGCAGTCTAGGAGTTAGTGCATGATAGAAAAAAGTGTGTTAACTCTTGACTGACACATATTGTATCCCTCCAGTCTGAATTCATGAACGCTGACACTAATGGAAGGGTATGGAAGGGATTCAGAGAAGTTTTGGTGGTGAGGGGTCCTGGGCAGATATCATCCATCTGTCCTGCAGCCCCAGGATGGGGCTCGAACACGAGTGACTCACCAACAGAGCCTACCTCGATCACTGAGGACCAGAACTGCCTGGAGAACCATGGCTGTTCAGTGTAGAGGAATGCACAGTTCTGAAATGAACATCTGAATCAAGACAAATTCTATAAAGCAAAACAATTTGTATTCTTCCATGGAACAGGTGCTGCATATAGAAAATATACTTGCCACAGACAATGTAGTGGCAGAAAAGACTAAAAAACCTGTGAAGTCCTCCTTTGTGGAGAGTGAAGAACAATCCAGGAATGCTAACAGAAGAGCTAAGATCAAGAAATGAAGATAGGAAAGATAGGAAGGTGAAAAATCATAGTTATTTAGACCTCAGTAACTTTGTTTGACAACAGATCTGATTTTAATGCCATCCAAATGATTTGCTCATCTGCAGTTACAAGCCCTAGTAACAATTAATCCTTAATGTGCAGTCAGAACTATGTCGATGTTTTGGCTAACAGGGTGTTCAGGATTTCGAACAGTTGAGCAATTGTCACATATTCTTTGGTTGAGCACAGCTCATGTGGTTAGGAAAAGTAGCTCATGGAATGATTTTGAAAAGAAAGGGACAGTTAGAAGACCAGGGCTTTGATGACCAGGGATTTTAATTGCTCAGGCACTGAATGGGCAATTGCAGAAATGAAGAGGGAAATGATTTTCAGACAAATGGCCTGAATGGTCAGAGGCTATGCTAGACCGAATCCTAGGAAAGGAGCCAAGCACACTGAACTGATGAGTGAGGAAAGAGGAGTCTAGCTAGCATATTCTCTGGAATAACTAAGAGGTTAAGTGGAACACAAAATACAGAGTTTTGGAAAGCTGATTTGTCAAGGAAAGAATTTTGAACTGGTTGGAAGTGGCAGTGAAATGTACTCTGCTTCTGTAGAATCAGAGCATCTCCGAGTTCCCCGAGACAGCGAGTTTTGAGACTAAAAGGGAAGTTCTATCTGCCTGCCTGATGTCTGCTTGATGCTCATTTCAGCACAGACCTATAAAGAAAATCCTTTCCCTGGAAACACATCCGAGACAGGTTATATCACCACTTTTATCCTACTTCACACTTAGACTAGATTGCTGAATCTGGAAGTATCGAATTACTTTAGGATAAAGAACAACAAATCCGTTCAATGCAGATCCATGGAGCTGATAAAAGACATGAGGTGATTTGCCTAAAGTTTTACAGCAAACTAAACACAAGTGCCATCTTTCTTGTTTACAATTCCACATTATGGTGTGAAATAAAGGCCACCAGGAAACAAAAGATGAGTTAAAAAGTAGTAGCTACCAATTCCTCCAAAGTAAAGTCTTACATACTGAGCACAACCGGAGTCTGTGTGGACCAGGTTTTGCTACTTTATCTACAGTGACAACAGACTATGGTCAACTGAGAAGTCTACACTGTGCTATGGTAAGATCTACATCTAACAGCCTAAGAATACTGCCAAAATACATCACAAAAGTTAATCAGGCCTTGCTCACACAGAGTAAACATTACCATTTCCACATTGGAACAAGAGACAGAGGCTGTAGAACTGCAGGACTCCCTCTCTGCAATCCGGAACGTTACTTAGTTTGAAAGTTAAAAAAACTTGAAGAGTTTTAACTATTTAAAGTCCTAACAGCCCTAAAAAGAGTCTAAGTAAATAATAATAAAAAAAATTAGCAATTACATTTTAGTTGCTAATATCTGTTCAAAAAGGATTCCTGATTACCCATGCTTTGCATGCCACTTCAGCAGTGCCACACTTTGCGAGAAGCCCAAGTTGGAGATGGAAAGATCTCCATTTCTTAAAATAAGGAGAAAACATTTTAGGCTGCTTATCTACAGAATTCAGTGAGAAGAGGTTCAGTTGCTTTTCCCCTTGAGAAACGGGAGAGCGGTACATTATTTTGCCTGCCGTGCGAGGCAGCCCTTGTTAGCCAGTGTAAAGGATCAGCATGATGCCACAGCTGCCCGCCACCACACAGCCCTTCTTTCAAACATAAATTCATATGTGGGAGGGAGCAATGAATGCCTGCAAGTTGAAAAGCCAGCAAAGCACAGACCTGCTTAACAAAACAGTTTGCCAAGGTTACTGGGGGTGTTGTCAAAGCCTCCTCTTTTGTGAGGGCTGAATAACAGTTCACACCAAGTAACCAGCTTCACGGTTTCTTTGGCTTTACCTGGCAAGTTTTCAAAGTCACTGCTCATGGCTGGGTCTGCTCCCTTTGAGATGCAGCCTATCTCGCCTGGAACAGCAAGCACAGGGATGAGCCCACTCCAGAAGTTCATGCCAAAGCTCCATTGTGCTTTCTGCTTGAACTCAGCTATGTCTATCACAAGTGTGCCTGGATATGACACAAGCACAAACTGAAGAGTGAAGCAGCCTTGGTTACTTCACATTGGTGGGAAGAATCCCTCTGCCTCGGCAGAAACCCAGAGCAAACTGATCATTCAATTTAAGAAATTCAAATACAATTGGGATTTTCAGGAACCCCCAGATGCAGAGCAGTCCCAACTACCCAGAGTCTATCCACACAAATGCTCCTGCAAGCAAAATTTGGTTAAGAGAAGACTTTAAGCTCTTTGAAGCTTATTGCTCAAGGACTTTGAAAGGGTGATCTGTCTGCTGAGTTCTCTGGTGCCACATGGAAGCCTCTGTTCTCAGCTGGGTCTCCTTTTGGAAAAGGCATCATATAACCTGCAGCAACAGGATAGGCATCCTCTAGGGATCCTTTATTTGTGGAGATGGAAGTTTATGCTATTAAACTGGCAGGCTTTACATTAATTATCTGAAGAGGGAGATGCTCTAATCACACATCTGAGGTGGCAGCTCTTCATCTACAACTCAGCAAAGCCCCACCAGAGAGAAAAAGTATATGGAAAAAAAAAAGGTGTCAAATGGAGTGTGAAAAGTGTTTTCTCCTGTGTTGGAGAAAGACTCTGTGAAAGACACTGCCTAGGGTATCAGTGCAAGAATTGGTGTCTGTCACATCTTTCTTTCCAGTGGTTTTGTGAAGTATTATGAGTTTTAGTTTGTAAGAATGTTCTCTGGTAAGAGCAGTTCAGTGACTGAGACAGGCTGAAAACATGGAACTTCCTGAACCATCTTTGACTTCAGAAACTTTAAAACAAACCAGGTCTCCAGTTTCTGGAAAGACTGAGCATTACATCTCTTCCCAAATCTCTACCACAAACTACTAAATCTTGTTGCCATTAAACAAAACCCTAAAGAATAAACCAAATAAAATGCTTCAGAGTTGGATTCTGTAGTAATCATGATCAGAAAATGCAACTATGACTCTGAAAGGAGCACACCTTAAATATGCTATCATGAAAAACACCAGTGAACAATTTAACATGATCAATACTTCCAAGACCCAAATTAATAATACTATCAGGACATTCTTTCAGGGTAACTAGAATTTAACATTACCTCTTGCTACTGTACACTTCAGACTGAGGAAAGTGGCTTGGAACTTCTTTAGCAAAATCCTACGGGCGGTTTAAGGGAGGAAAATAAAACTCAACTGACTCCTGGGCAAAAATAACAAAAGGTCTGCAACTCACAGAGCTCTGTGCACAATTTACTGAGCTGTCTGTTGAGATTCCACCCCAGCTGACTTTACAGATTCCTAACTATGTTTCTGCAGTTGTCTCCTAGAAACAAGAACAAGAAGCATTTGCTGTTTTCTCAGCCCTTTTGAAAAACTCTGCAACAGCTTTCTTCCCAGTCAGGATGCACTAGTAATCAACATCTATTTCCTTAATCAATAGCCAGCCTTAAAGAAGGGGTTATTCTTTGATACCATGTTATGTAAATATAATAGAATAGCAGCTGGCATTGGGAGGGATCATTAATAAAAACTTGGACAAAAAGTACCACTGGAAAGTGCAATTTAGAGAAATACTCAAACATTTGGATACTTAACCAGAACCCTGAGGGCATCCAAACAGTGGATTAATAACCTTACAAGAGCAGACAAGATATTTAAAAGTTACCCACGCTTCCTTCTTGCATCAAGCTAAATTAATAATGGGTGTAACTGCTGAAGGGTATCTCACTGAGCAGCAAAATGGGGAAAATTTAAGTGGTTTCTTGAAACATGGACAGAATTTCCATTTGAGGTTTCTGTGAAGGTTCAGGCTAAAATAACATCCTATCCAAATAAACCAATACATCCTTAACAACATCTGCTGGAAAAATAGCCCTGGTAGAGCATTTATAATACATCAAGCTCTTTTTGCATGTTGAAAATAATATTTTCTTCCCCTTTCCAGACAGGGGCTATTCTGCTTCTGTTTCTGCACATTGCTGATTGGGCATGGTGGGACCAAAACTAACTGCTATTTCTTTCTCCAGCCTGGATCAGAGCACCAAGGGCTTTTTGTCAATTCTTCCACATTTTGTAAAATACTACAAAAATAAGAAAGGTTAAAAAAAGCAAATAGAAGGTTCAGATGGAACTGAGATTATTTAATTTGTGTGATTCCAAAACAGATGGAAGGTGGTAATGTGAATAAGGCCTTCTATTTTGTACAGAAATGACCTGTCCAGATGAAAGCAAGCATCATCCTGAGTATAAATGGGAGAGAAAACCAACATCATCTACAGATCTCTCTACTCTGAAACCCTGGGTTCCACAAATCAGTAGATTATTCCCATACATCCATAGTTATAGCAGAGAAATACTGTATCACAGCATTTCTTTCTGTTTGCAAGTTCTTTACAGAAATCCATTCAACTTTAAAAGAATAAAACAATTTCAGGCAATGTTTAGGCACATGAGCAAAGCTTCTACACTGAGAGACGTGCTGACTCCTCAAAGGCTGTCAGCCTGCTTGCTCCAAGCCTGCTCACTTTTCTTTCCCTCATTTATTGCTTCCCATCTTTTCCTCCACCTCTCCTTTTTTGTTTAGATATTCAGTCAACTGCTGTCCTTCCAGATCAAGCAGTCTCTTCATTTTAATAGATTTTTTTTTTAGGCTAAATTACTCCATATGGTCTCTTGCTTTATGTGAAAGTCACAAGAAAAAGCAAAGATTTTGAACTAACTTTTGTTTGTTGCTGTCACTGGAAAAGTGAAACCCAAGATAAATGATGTCGTATTCTTTCCTCATGTTTCTAATCTGTTTCAGATAAAAAAAGGCTTATAATGTCTCTTCTTTGGAATATTAGTGTCATTCTTCCTTTGTGTTGTCCAGTAACTTCTGATTCACGTTCACTTTTTCAATACCCTTTCTTGCTTTAGGCAGAATAAAAGTATGAGAATATACTCTCTGTTCCTACTCAATTAGTTTTGCCTGAGCTGAGATTTCAGAAATAGATCTAACTATCTGACATAGATAAACCTTTTTTTAACCCAAGGTTTCCATAGAATTCTTGAGATATTGGTGTGGGTATGAAGTACATACAGCAAATCTAATTTCAGACTTGGATAGAAAATGAGAAATTTCACTGAAATCAACTGGAAGAGGAAGGTGAAAGGACAGAAAATAAACCTTTGTCTGGGCACGTGACAAGGTTCAAACCTTCTATTCATTACCCTGACGAATAAAAAAACCTGAATAATCAATCATCTGCCACAGCCTTCCTTTCTGGAGCCCTACAATACTTCTCCAGTTGGTCCATGCTGCTACTGGAAGGTTTTTTCTTTGCTGTCTACAGAATACATTGGGAATTCCTAAACAGTTATTTAGGGATGACACCAGCTTGGTTGATAGATGCACCACAGATTTGCCCTCAGGTGAGGGACGCTTCTTCCATTTACCCTGAAATACTCCTTAACTCAGCACAGATGAAGGTAAAGCAGAATTTACATTTCTTTACAGCACTTTACCCAACACAGCTACAAAGACAAGCACTGAAAGTAACTTTATTCTACTTAAGCCAAAATTAAACATATGGGGCCCTCTCTCCATGTATATAGATGACTGACATACTTGTTTTCCTCACACAGAGGCATTCTGTATCTCTGCATTGTACCTTACATCGCAGGATCCACTGATTAAAGACCTCCTTTTCCTGGTGGAGCATGCTGGTTTTCATAGTTAATCTTCTTTCCTTGTTTATCTCTTCTAGAATCTCCAGTGAGGCATATACTAATTCTCCATCTCTTCCCATACTTACTAAGTTTCTTTTTTCCCTTTTCCCTAATCCTTTCTCCCTTCTGCACAATATATATATATATATGGGTTATAATCTTGATGCTCCTCTAAGTAAGCTAAGTATTCTCTTTTTCTTGGAGATTTACATACCATTTTGCTAGACCAAGTGTCTCTGCCTATGCTCAACTGGCAAATTAACAACTCAGTGCATCATTTTCACTGTGGTTTTATTATGTTAGATTGCCTAACAATTGACACCTACACTTGATAGAAATATTTAACCAGATGAATGCATTCAGTTCTACACTAGCTCTTGATTTAAATTGGATGTGAAGCCCTTCTGGGGTGACACATTTTATCCTCTAATTTAGAGATACCGTGAAATGAAGTTCCCATAATAACCAAACCACAATGAAGAGAGAGTTGAGACCTTCCACTTCCTTCAATGGTGGAAAAATCAGATAATAAGAAAGATTATCTCCTTTTGAGGAGCTCTGTCCATCTCTTGCCTCAGTTCCTCATTTTTAACTTACTCTTCCCTTGGGATATTTTTCTTCTGCAAAGATAAACAGCTTGCTTTGCTCCAGATTGTCAGGTCTCTGCAACTCAGGATTCTCTCTTGCAAGCCACACTATTTTCTAGCCCTTTATATCCTATTTCCCTCTACTACATCCTGTCCTCCAACCTTCTAGCTATTTTGCTCTGTAAAACTGCTAACAGGTCTCTGCAGAGAGCCCACCTTCTTAACAGACACAACTATCATTTAAAATGATGGATTATAGCATGATGCAGTAAAATCAGAACTTTCTTAATGAAGCTGTATGGATTTTAGCCCTTCTAACCTAACTTAGAGATGCAACATTCCCACAGTTCTTCAGGAATCTGAACAATCCTTTCAAATCTAACACTCATCTACTAAGTCTTGCTTTGCTTATTGCTTACTTAAATTTATTTTTTCTCATTAGCTTTAAGTAGTATTCACCTTTATTTAGTAATCTGCTTATCTGTGGTTTCCCTTTGGTTCTTCCCCATATGGTTCCTGGTGAACTGCAGAATATATTTTGACAATATCATTTTTATTTCAGTAGAGTGCATCATCCCCATCTGGGGGTTTATTTCTGAAATTGCCTCATTTTAAAAAAACCCCAAATCTTTCCATTCTAGTTAACTTTCCCCATTCATTTTTCTATTACTCACATCTCCCTGTACCAAGGGCCTCCTGTGAACACATAAACAGATAACCTGCTGCTATGTGAAGGCTGGTACATGGGTTGTAAGGCCACACAGAGCTGTGCAGCAGATGGGAGGAGAAGCCCACACCACATTGTGAGAGGCACAACTCTTATCACCTGAGTGCCTCTTATCATGGGGTGGAGCTGAAGCAGGAGGACAGTTTTTCTGCTCCACACCCTGGGCTGTGCCTGGGTTTCTGCTTCACTTGCCCACACATAATGGCCACATACATGTATGTATCTACACACACACACGTATCTGTCTTCTAAGTTACCAGAGACCCTGAAAACACAGATGTTAACATCTCAGTGTTTAGTCACATAAGCAATTCCCAGGTCACTGCTTCACAATCTGTTTGAAATTTAAGGGACATGTCACCTTCTGGAAAACAGCATGGACTATATGATGTGGTCTAACCAGCTCTGTGATGCAGTCTAACCAACAGGCTGCCATTTACAAACAAGAAGTAGTTTACCCAAACTTTCAATGTTTGTTTATTGTTCTGTTTCCCCCTCATTCCTCTGTTTCCAAACTTGCATGCAGGAAAACTTTGGCTTTTGTTGCTATTTCCCACACCCTCTTGGCTAAGTTTACAGCCCACCAAGGGTCCACAGACCACACAGGTTAGGAAATGCTGCTCCAGGTGGCTTAGTTTTAGGAAGATATCTCTATATATGTGCATAATCAAACCCAAACACCTTCCAATCAGCTTTTCTGTTCTACTCCCATGAACACATGACCCTGTGAATACTGCATGTGCTGTAACTGGGGGCACCTAACTGGAGTTATCAAGGTGACATGCTGCAGTAAGATCCAGCTGCTGATCTTACTGACTGTTCAGCACCTCCTGCAGATGTAGGTGTCTCCCTGTGCAATCTTATCTTCAGACTCTCCAGTCTTCCCTTCTAGCTTTGTTAGAGTAACTCAAACTATCACAATGGTTGGAATAATGTAAAAGTACTTTTTTTCCTGTTTTATCTGAATTAGCAGTGCCCTGGTTTGCTGCCTTCCTCTGACTAGGACATACAAGTATCTATAATCAGTTCCCATCACTTGATAGGATAATTTTGGCATCAGATCAAACTGGCTTTGCCTGACTCTAGGAAATGCCCTTCAGCCTGCACAGGTTATGTACAGGACCCTCTGTCAGGCTTCTCTTCTGCTGCAGGTGTCTACCAACATCAAACAAAATCCCCCCCATGTCTCACCCTCTGGCCACAATGGGCACGTCAACAGAACAAGCAGGACTATCTAAAGCCCACCTCAGACACCCCAGCCAAGGGTTCAAAGCTCTCTGAGCTCCCATCTGAAGCAACAGTTTAATTTCCCTTTCTTCCCCAACTCTTCATTCTCTTGTGATGTCTTGGCAACATTTTGTTCCCGTTCAACACTCAACATTAGCTTCTTTCTTTTCTCACACTTCCTTTTATATTCCTTTCCTTCCCCATCTGCTAATTTAAAAGGAAATTGCATGGTATTCAGCATTATCAGCCAATCTGTTTACTCTGCTCTTGTTCAAATGAAGACCATTTCTCACACACAGAGCTGCTCTGTCTCACTCCCATACACTCTATTATTGTCCTCAAAGCCTGTATTTTCTTCCCTATGCCACCTAGAGAGCTAATCACCCTGCCAGAGGTACAGATCTTCCAAAAATTTCTATCTCTTTTCAAAATGAAGATGTGGAAAGAGATGCATGGGGAAGAGGAGAGATGTCCAGATTTAGGTTCTCTCACTCCCAAGCTGTCAGGGAAAAGAAGAGGTCCTGACACCACTCTGGCTATCTGAGGAGCAGCATTCAAAACCAGATTCCCCAGCAGCCGGGGGAGACCTCCTTGGTGCTCAACAAGCTTTCTCTTGACAGCTTCCTGCGGGGCCAGAATCCCTCACCTCCACCACATCAGCCCAGCCATTCTCAGCAGTAACTCCTCAAAGCCCTCTGAAGAGCTACTGTTCCTCAGTGCTGGTTTTGCTGCTAGTGACTTGCTCAGTGCTACACAGGTCACTACTTCATCACTGACAATAACACTGGTTTCGACCTCGTGCTTCAACTCCTTAAGATACAAAATTAATAACACAGAACCTCCTTTGATCCCCACTGGAGTGGCTAATGCTATTAGTAAAATTCTGAAGCAGTTCTTGCTAGCAATAATGGGAAAGTTTTGCATACTCAGGCACGATATGTGTAACTGGTATTAATGGCTTTTAAAAGCCAGAAGGACACAACCAATAAGAAAGGCTTTCCTAAATCTGCAAGTGCCAGAATCCTCCTCTCAGGATCTACTGGAATATTTTAGAGATGCTATCCTTTAGAAAGTGGGCTAACATTCTGAGTGATGATCCTACTGAATTACTTTAAATTTATATAAACAAACCCTGAACTGGAATATGCATCTGTTTCTATAGAGATGAGATCAGCTGGCAAGAGTGATCTCTGCTATGAAATGTCACGTGAATTGGAATTTGAAACTTGGATTAGAGATCAGATTTTTTTTTCAAATTCCTAATTAACTTGGCCCCAAATAGAGGAGTTGGAAGAAATGAGATAACTGAGGTTTCACCTCATCAAATATTATAGTTTGTATTTCAGTCAGATGTTATGAAAATAGATGGGTTTGCTTCTGAACATCGATTTGACACCCTGTCTCTGCAATCAGGCTGACCCATGTTTAGCAAGGTATTCAAGCACATGTGTAATTTTAAGCAGGTAAGCAAACAAGAAAAAAATTGAAGCATTTTACTTAACTGATGCTTGACAAATGCAAGTTTTGGGAAAGTCAGTGGAGCTACACAACTGGGGAGACAGCAGACCAACTTCTCTGGGTTAATTAGGAAAAAAATTATTAAATGTGTGTGTATTTAGCACTTTGGATTTTTTTTAAAAAGAGAAATGTACAACTTTAGTAGGAGTTTGATGCTATTAATACAAATTTTGTGCTGAAACAAGTGGGTTCTTGTGTGACAGAGAAGTAGATCAGAATAATTCTACTGAATATTGGAGCTTGACTTCTCACCAACTGCAGGATATCATGCTGTTATATTGTATGTTGCTTAGCAATGCAATGTGGGAAGCAGCACCACAGTCCTTGACAGCACCATTGTCCATTGAAATGCTTGTGAAATATTACCTGGGTTACATAAAGATAGCATACAGTTCTAGAAAAAATAGCATAAAGTTTCAAAACAGGACAAAGAGGAAGAAGGCTGTAAAGAGAAGGCATTGCTATTCCAGTGGCAAAAAGGTCTCCCTGGATGATCTTTCACTATCTGAATACACAAATTAAACATGGAGAAATCATACCTGTAAAATCTCATTACAGCTATGCTTACAACTTATGTACTGTATTGTAGAGTAACTGGTCTCTAACAGCTCAATAGTTCACATACATGCCAATGTCTCTACATTCCAGCCATGCAAAGAAGACCTGTTGTTTATTGTTCAGATGTTTTGCTTTGGAGGGAAAGTTCTGCACTCTGGTGTACTGATTACTCCAGCTGAGCAGACTATGGACAAAAGGAGGAGCACTAAGCCAAGATGGGTTTGTTCTATAAACAGGTCACCTGACAGGATCTCCTATCAATTAGTGATTATTCACCTTTTGTGGCTTCACAGTGCAGGAGGGGTTACAGCTGGCACAGGCACACCCTCCTGTATCCACATTTGCTTTTTCTCTGTTGCCTTTTGCATAGAGAAGTGTCAATCTGCTCTTGCTTGATTGGTTTTGACAGGCTTAGTACAACAGCCTCTGCCAAGCTTTGCCTTCATGCATGCCCTGTAATGTTTCTTTGGCCAATCTTCCAGCCATTCACCATATTTTAACTAGCTAGTGAAAACAGCTTGGGTAATCTGTTTTCTGACATTCACAGCATGTGCCAAGACCATGTACTGAAGCATTCAAGAGTGCTGCTTCATTGCTTAGTGTTCCAACACCCTAAAACTTCAGCATTTCCAACGATACTCTCTCTTCTCCTGCCTAGTTTCATGTGTTCCCCTTTCCCTGCTAAAGGCATTGCATAATTTTGAAGTGACATGTGAAGGAGCAAGGGTGAAAGGGCATTAATAACTCCAATGGTAATAACTCCTCTCAAATGCTGCAACAGGAGGGTTCTCCAAAAGCCAGCACCCCGTGATACATTACTCTTGTCAGAGCCTGCTGCTGAAGGAGGGCAAGCCTCTTCGTGCAGCATGCCTGTGAAGAAACGAGCACAACTGTATCACGAGCCATCGGCCAGTATCGCTCAGTAGAAGTTTACTCCATCCTCATCACCTTCTCAGCAAAGTAGCTGCTACCAGGAGCCCAAAGGAGATGCCAGCAATGCACAGAGAAAACACACACAGGAAATCTGCCTCCATCAGATTGAATCTACACTCCAGAACCTTCCAGTTAGAAGCACGGCCATTGCATTCACCACACCCCACGTTAGTTTTGTAATTTCAAGAAGCATCAGGCTCATTTCCTGTCTTTTTCATTTGAAACAAACCTGAGATTATGATGGTTCATAAAGACATGGGAGCACATCTGCACCTTAGTCAAAAACTATACCAAGCAGGCATGACAGATCCTAGGGGCCTTTCCAAGGAACAATTCAATATTCCCTTTTATAGTATTTGGCAGGAAAACATCACAGAGTTTATTCAGCTTGAATTAACTAATGGATTTGAGCATTCTCTTTAACAAAGAGAAAAGATGTTGAGTTGCACTGACTGCAGGCTTACAGAATGCTTTGGCCAAATCACACAAACTGATTTGCCACAGAACCTGTACTGGCTTTCCTCTGAACTCACAGGCAGCAATGTGATGCCTCTTCTTTAAAATGAGGATTCTTAATTTGTTTAGAACATTAACTTTTGCTGGGGTAGTTATCACCAATAAACATGCAGTGTTATTTGCCTTTATCAAAAAAAAAGGGAAGATGGACAAAGCAAAAGATCTTATGATGTTGAAAGAAACCATATGACAGAAGCAGAAGTTTTGGGTGGGCCATACCCTTTCAACATGTCAACAAACCCTACTGCTTAAACACATGGAGTGTGGATTTCTTTAGAGCAGGATCAAGTACAGATAGAGGAGTACTAATGATGAGATTTACCCTGTAGTAAGCCTCACTCATCTTTAGCCAAGAGTAATATTGTTTTGATCTCAGTGAGTATGCATTTGATATACAATAACCACTCCCCTAAATCAACATGGAGTTGTTTAAGCAGGAAGGGCACTTAGCTGGAAGTAATTGCATTTGTCTCCATATGAAAATGGAAGTGTTTGTTGCAGAGACCTTCCTGAGCATACAGCTCCTAGCTGTACCAAACTCTGCAGGCTTTACACAGGGTTAAGGACATAAGTCTCCCTTCACAATGCAGGAGTTCCAGAGACCGCACAGGAGGAAAGCCCATAGGAAGAGCTGTTCCCAGGGTGTCAGTGTCTAAGGAAGCACCATTTTCTCTCTGGAAAAGAGAGCAGCATAGTTTATGCAGCTCAAAACTAAATCACTGGGAGGTGTTCCCAAAATCATACTTGCTACCCGAAAAGAATACAGTTGATAATTCAAAATAGTGAATGCAGAAGAGGTAACTGGCATCAGAAATACAATGTTTTTGTGACAGCCTTCCTTTGGTCTATGAATCATTTAATATTGCTTTGAATTCCTTAATTTGATTCCCTTAACTCAGTTTTTAAGCTTCTGCCACATATTCTTGGTGTTTCAGCCTTGGCTTCCTTTTATCCGATCTGAAATTAAGATCTATTCTGTGGCCTCTGTGCCTCTAATGGATTTTCTGGTTAAACATAAGGGAACATATAATTCAGCCAGAAGGTTTTTCATAACAGTGCAGTTTTACAATAGATTAAAAGCAGTTAGCTTTTACTAATGCAAACCCCTTTTTGGATCTAGGGCTTCACAGGAGTTCAGTAGGGACAGGCTTCTTCCTTTATTCCTTACATTCAAGCCGAGGAGAGGCTTTTCAAATTCACTAAAATTCAAGGCTTTATTTATTCTCTTTTTTTTATTTTTAACAATTTGCAGCTCAGAGAAACTGGCTGGCATGATACAGGCACGCTCTGTCTTGTTCTCTGTTAAATAATTTTAGCAAGGAAAACAACATCCCTATTATCATAATCAATTGCTCAGAATACCTTTCCAAGTCTGCCCTTATGCTCTTCACCTTCCTGAGCACGTTGAGCTCTGGAAGCACCCAGAAATGAGGAACAGCTGCAGTTAAAGGGTGAAGAGCAAGACAGTCCCTGGCTTCCTCGCAGCTGAGCCTTTCAGTATCCATCAGCATCTTTTACTCTGCTTGTCAGTTCAAGGCCACAAACCCATCTGATATTCATCCCTGTATTTCCCTCTAAGTTAAGCCTTTGCACTAATTCCCTCTAGCCAGAGGATGAAGAACACACCTGAACAACAGATGGCATGTGCATCTGCCTCCAGTGTAAAAGTACAGGAGTGACCAGTGTCAGGTGAGGCTTCTCAGCATTTGCAGAGTGACACTCTCCTCTCCCACTGTATTTCCTGAGAGAATCACAACACAGGAGGATTTATCAAGACTGAGTTAGCTGACAGCATTTTGCATTTGTGTATCAAAAGGTGTAAAATTGCAGGAAGAGGCAGGGAGCCTCCAGAACAGCTGCAGGCACTTTAACTATTTGCTTCATGTCTGGTTAAAATGTCAGGGAAAAAAAGATCTCATCAGGACAGCTTTTTGCAGCTCCTCAGCTCAACCAAGTTCAGTTCCACACAGTGAAATGGTGCTCTGAAGCCAACAGACAAATTCCAGACTCCACCTGGCCTGGGGCCTCTCTGGTGAATTTGCTGAGGCAAATTAGTGGTTATGCTGATGATTTACCTTGTGAGGTGGCAGCCTTTTGAAGAAGACTGGCATGAGGCTTATATTTATTTCAGGACTTTGAGTCACTACTGATTTGGGTTGAATCCTTCAAAAGAGAAAGACTTGTGCACTAGTGCTTCTCTGTGGAGACACAGAGCTCCTCCAAGGAACCATTTTAGATACCTGATGACAGGATTAATTTGTGTCTCTGAGAACGTAGAGCTAAACTGGCCTTGGTGGAACAGGACCAGCAGAGCAGTTGCAGCAGGAGATCAGCAATGAAGGAGTTAATACAGCTTCTCTTCAGAGGAAGATGAAGATGTCAACACTCCTTTTACCAGTCACAGGACAAAATAAGCGCTGCACTGACACGCAGCAGATGCCTGGCATGCAGCAACCTGTCTACCACCAAACCAAAGGCCACAGCAAACCTGGAGCTCAGGGATCAAAGAATGGCACCCACTCATGTCCCAAGGGCTCCCTGCCTGCACAGCAAGATGAATCATCATCTTTAATGCACAGCTTACCAACAGCACATACTGCTGAGTGACAGCAGAGCCCCTAACTGCACACCACGGAGTCACAACAAGGAAAAGAGCCTTTCCTGGAAGGCCCCGTGGTGGAAGTGCCTCAGCCTGGGCTTTGGGGTAACGGGTGTCCATGTATTAAACCCTTTTAACTGGGGTTAGCTGAAGAAACCGGTTTCTGCACGGGTGCTTGATGGCACATTTTACTACCACCTTTTGTTTCCCTACAGAAAAGGCTTAAACTCCCTCTTGTGGGTAGTTTGAGAAAATCAGCTTTGCAACAGAAAGACCACAGCAGAGTTAGCAAGAAATCAATCTCCCTCTTTTAAACCTTCAGTTGTTCCCATGCTGTGTCCCCTGACCATTCCAAAAGGGGTCGTGCAGTCGCACAACCTTGGAGGCTTTCAATACCAGACAAGACAGAGCCCGGAGCAACCTCATTTACCTTACAGCTGACCCTGCTTTGAACAGGACACCCCCTCCAACACGTATTATATCCTATATTCTTAAGATCCTATACAGAGGAAAAGAAGAAAGCAGACTCTAAAGAGAACACAACAATCACTACAGAAGCAGGTAAGTATGGAAGCATGTTAGGAACTCCATCCTACTCGTTACTTCATTAGCTGACATCATCTGTTGTGGAAGATTTTAGGCAAATTACTATTGAGAACATGGAAATGTACTTTACTCTCCTAATTCCCAAAACTGATGAAGAGAGGCTAAGAATGGAACAGGAGTACAAATAAATATACAGGGTAGGGTTGAACCACACTGACAGCAGCATCTGAAGTATTATCTCAAGAGTCTCCTCTTGTATCTGTACCCCAAAGTAATCAAACTCAGGCAGACATACATACTGCTAAGTTACAGTTTTGATTCACCACAGCCTAATTCTTAAAATACTAGTGTAGTTCTGAGCATCAATATTTACTTTCTAAAAATAAATAAAACAATACATCTACATAATATTTTACATCCCCAAGTCTCAGAGCACTCCAGAAAGCCAGAAGAGCAGCACAGATCCACAGAGGTTACAATTGTTTGTTTAGAGTTATGAAATGAGGCGAGTGCACTCGGGTTTGTGCTTTGCTGTTGAGCTCAAATCATCTAATGAAAGTTCAGCCCAGTTGCTTTGGGTGCAACATAATGAACATTTTATGAGATGGTGGAGATGGATACAGGAGATACAAAGGCAAACCAGGATTTACCACTGGGGAAATGTTCCCATTCAAAGACTATATATAAGAATAAACTTGAGAAATAAAAAGAGCATTTGAGTCATTTCTTACAATGAAGCTTTATAGCACCATAAACAAGATATCAAGGCCACGGTAGTCAAAATGCTGTGCCAGTACAGCTATACCCCCTTTGCTGCATATGTTTCTGACTGCAGTCAACTCCCTGTCCTTGAATGTATTTTTTTAACAACCCAGCAGCCATTTCAGCTCTGGGCAAAGGGCACCATAAGCTCACACTTACCAATGCTGCAACGTGAAGGAATAAAAGACAACAACATCCAAATCCTCCTAGATTGTTTCCCATTCATAAATTAAATGTAGACCTCATCCTCTAAAGTCATTTAGTATAATGTGGAATGGTAATTACGTTGAGTGTTTCCTCTTGGCAGATCCAGACTTTGCAGCTTCTTCACCTTGCCCTACTCTGCAGAGTTTCTAGATTAGGCCCTGACCTTCTGTTCAACTGCACTCACACACTGCCAAACCCTCGATGGCAATCTAGTCACCTAATCCAGCTACAGTGTAAGTAACACACACTTACACTCCTCTCATAGGAAACATCCTTATATCCTACTTCTGATGTCATCTATTTGTCCTTTCAGCCACATGAGGTGGTGTATTATGGGTTCCCCTCATTGATAATCTTCCCACTTCCTAAATGAAGAGTATATTTGTCCTACTATCTAGTGTATTCTCCCTTTTATGTCCAACATCTATGAAGGGTGGGTTGACTGGACAGGAATAACCAGATCTGGTTTAGTTGAATCTTAAATGGAA
The DNA here is from genome assembly GCA_013400835.1 of Zapornia atra. Taxonomy (NCBI): domain Eukaryota; kingdom Metazoa; phylum Chordata; class Aves; order Gruiformes; family Rallidae; genus Zapornia; species Zapornia atra. The sequence continues at coordinate 349,248 of VZTU01026272.1, forward strand.
AAACAGAGGTACATGAAAGCAGCACCCCATTTTCTTGGATTGTTCAGTCACACAGAAGGGAACAAATTTATTTTAAAAATATTATTCTTTTCCCTCCATCAGAGACACTAGCTATTAACTTCCAGGCTTGCACCATAAAACATCAGGGCAAGGCGATGTTAGATCTTATTCCTGCTTCAGAACTGCTCAGCCACCACAACAAAAGCCACTGGCTTCTCATGTCTCCCTATCCCTGTGCAGTCTCCATCACAGCAGTCAGTCTCTATTACAAATGTTAGAACTACACTAACTGCACCAGCCTGGTCACATATGAGTGAGAAATTCTTCCTGAGAAAATAATGATGTGACCCCCCGGGACACGCAATACACTCTGCTTTCAGCTCTGGTGATTACACAGCATTAAGGCCACTTTTGACAACTAACAATGCACCCAAATACACTGCCAGGCACCAGACAGACAGCTGATGAGTTCTGACTGGTAGAAACATGCCATTAGCAGCCAGGGAATGACCCTCCCTCCATAAAACCCCTGGCAGTAGGTGCACTGGTCCCTGTGGAGGTTAAGCACATCCAGAAGCACTTCCTCCAGCTCTCCTTCTTTGCAGGCTTCACTTTGGTAATTAACACAGCACAGTCCTCCACACAGTGGTTAAACCCAGCAGGAGGCAGAGAGATTTCACCTTACCTTTGAATGTTTTTCCTTAACGAACCAAGTCATTTTCAGATGTTATTGTAAAACACAAGCAACATCCAGCCATCTCTATTTCAGCATTCCTGGACCTCCAGCCACAGTTAAAAGAGGTGAAGCTCAACAGAAGATCACTATCTCTTCTTGGTTTGTCCAGTAATTAGACTACTGATTTTCACATAAATCTGAATTAATTCAATGTCTTCAAGGGAATTTTTCCCATGTGTTCCATAATGCAGAGACTGGACAGTTCCCCTTCCCCCTATCAGAAGTCTGATCAGCTAAACCCAGTATGGCCATTTACACTAGCTGGAGACATCCCCTCTTCTTAAAACTCAAATTTGTGCAACCACGTAATTAAAAGTGACACTACAACTTTAATACAGGTCTGACACAGATCTTATTTTGAGATTTTTTTAACTGCCAGCAAGAAAATAATTTAGCATTTCCAAAACCATATAATGGCACCCAAGAGTAAATCTCCATGAGAACAAATAAGACTTCAAATCAACAATGACATCAGAGATGTGGTGGTTTTACACACAGGGCAAATTCTTTGCTCAGAACCAGTATCTTTTTTGCTGAAGAGGTTGTTAGAGTATAACACAGAACATTTGGCCTGAAACCAACTGAAAAGCTGGGTTTACAACTTGGTATTAAAGGACAATCAGTGGCTGGAAAATACAGCGAGCAAGACAGTACCTGATATGAAACACTACTTGTCAAGCTTGACATTTTATGTCTGTATTTATATCAATCTCAAGGAGATGGAGCTTGCTGACAGCAAATCCCAGCCACTAAAGCAGGATAGAACCTGGTGAAAGAATTTGACTCAGCTTAATTGAGCTGTATCTATCATTAGCATTAGAGCCTTTAACATATAACCTACTGGAATAATTTTTCTCTTTCAAGTCTAAGTAATCAAGTGTCATAAAGCATATAAGGTGAGGGTTTTGCTTGTGTTTTTCAGAGTTCATTACTTTTGACTAGGTCCAGTGGTGCCCCAAGGTCATGACAAACCCTGAGACTGAATAAGATCAGTAGTGTGTTGACACAAGGGACCCCACACTGCACCGTACCCCAAAACATCAAGCTGTGTCACCTCATGCAGGGTAGATGCACACCACCACTCAGGAGACTCCTCCTTACAGTATCTAGTGGCATGAAGAAATGCTGCTTTTCTGGCTGTAGGAAATACACACATAGTCCCAGTGAGAGCCCAGATTTGTATGACAGGAAGCAGCTGTCCTGTCTGTACAGCAAACACCCTTTAAAACTGGTACCTACTGATAGGAAGCTGCCTACTGATATCTCCTGATATCTATCTAGAAGGACAGAAGCTCTATGGGGTGAGGAATATGTCTTCTGGCTTCTATTTCTGAGAGGAAAATGAGTTAATGCATCGTTTGCACTTCAGCTATTAACAGTTTGAGACATTCTGGTTACATGTAGATGCAGAGGTAATGAGAGGATGAAAAATCTGCAGTGAGTGTGCTGACAATACGGGGGCTTTCTGACCATACCTGCATCCTGGTGTGACAGAAGGTGCCTGGAGATGGGGTGATGAAAGGAATCCTTGCTTGAAAACTTCACACAAGAATTGTTCTGAGCACTGCATGCAACTGAGCCTCCTCTGAATTACCAGAACAGCTGGCAGAGTAGTGCTGGCACCGAGGCAGCTGTTAAGGCAAGAAGAAATAACACTGCAAAGACAAGTTCCATATAAACAGTAGCCCAGGTGAAAAACTGAGGTCCTCTTTCCTTATCAACAGATCTTCTCAGTGGTAATTAAACCCCCAGAGAAGTATGTCCCTCAAGAGCAAAAGACAGACCTGTTCCCAACCCTGAAAAAACTGAGGAGTACAGGGGAGGAAGCAGCTAATGCCAGGATGCACTGCCTCATTAGATAGACCCAGTTAGGAGAAGAGAGCTCACATTAGGCTTCTTGCCAGCACTCACCACTTCAGAGGGAGAAAGTTAAAGGACACAGAATAAAACTGGGAGAAGTAATAAAATCATTTCTACCAAAGGGCAAGGCTCCTCCTCCTCATCACTGCACTCTACACCCTCGTTCTTCCAGAATGAATTATATTGAGAAAATCTTCCCAAGTAAACTGCAGAATGTCTTCTCTTTTTTCTTTTAAGTTTTAATGAAATAATTTTATCAATGACAACCAGAGAAACTGCTCATGTAACTGGTGAAAGGGACATTTTTCTGCCAGTAGAATTTTGTCATGGCAGGATATATGAGGAAGACTGAACTGGCCACAGAATAGGAACATGGGGGAAAATAATTTAATTTCCAGACTAAACTTTTTGGGGTTTCTCCATACCATTTTTTAAGGTTAAATTTAAACATGTTAAGGTATTTTTAAAAAAAATTAAGAAAACAAAAGCAGCATTCTATTTGGTATCAAACAACAGAAACAGCCAATATGTATTACTTTCAATCCACCTTTTTGTTTCTCAGAAAAAACCCAGAATCTGGCTTTTTTTGGGGCACTGTTTGGTTTGAATGCATATTCAATTATTTGTACAGTTCTACTTTGAAGTGCCTGCATTAGACTTTCTCCTTCTGTTACCAAGTTGGTATTTACCCTTAGGGAAGGAAAACAGAGTAACTGTAAAATAGAGATGGTGGCTCAGGTCTCTTCCTGGCAGTGCTGGCAATAGCCCAACAGAAAGAATGCATCAGTTGAGAATTAATGCAGTGTGCTCTACAGGAGGTAAAGGAAATAATTCCTGTAGATCAGAGTAAGGGATGTATTTTACTCTCCAGTAATACTGAGGCTTTCAGGAGTGCTTACTGCAGGCATGTGCCAGCTTTTGAAACACAGACAGTGCAAAACATACCAACTCTGAGGGTGCCATCTGCTCCACAGTTCTTCACTCCTGGGCCTGTTTTCCCACACCATGCCACAGGTCACTGTCTCCTCCTTTGTGCCAGTGCACTTGGCTCAAGGATCTGGAAATCCAAAATGACAGCTGAAAACAGGCATTGTTTTTTAACAGGTATTTCCAACTGCATCCTTTCAGAGATCCAGGTCATGCAAACAAACCATTGTTCTTCCATGTTGAGAAGATCTGATAGCCATTCCTGACTCTCTTCTTTTTAAAATCACTGGCTACAGCAGAAATAGCACAAGCACAAAAAGGAGATTACTAGCAAGCTATAGCATATCACAGCAAAGCTGTATGTGGATACACAGCAGACTGACATGTTTTCTGCCTCTTTTCTACCATCCACTCAAAGTTCAGGTTAAAGTTCTCCATGCTTTGATTCCTTCTCCTGTTAATGTGTTTTGTACTCACCTTTTGCCTCAATTTCCTTCTTGATCTACAGATCACTGAACACTCAGAGGAGGAACCCACTTACTGTCTCTACAGCCCAACACTGGCTTCTGAGGAGCCAGGGTTGTTGAATAGAATGTGGAAAATTCATGTCAAAATGTGTCATACAGCCTTGGGGAACAGCAGATTGCTGGTGCTGTAGGTGAAAACCTTGTCTAACAACCTGTGAGTGATGAAAACCTGACGACTGGAACCACTGAACAGCAGATGCAAACACAGAGCTTCTATTTTATGTGTAGTGTAAATGACTATAGAAAAGCTGCCATCTCCATCCTTTGCTTCTGATCTGCCCCACAACGCCCTAAGCCTGGCTGTAATTCTAAACCTATGTGTAGAGTAAAACTTGAACACATCAATGTGCAGAGGCAGGAACCAAACTGTCAGGGAATTCTTCAGCAAAGGTAGAGTAAGTACACAGGAATTTCTTCTCATACACAAGAGTATATTAAAAAAATGATACAGGGAGACCACCAGGACAATTCAGAGCACAGATGGGTGTTGCCAACAGTAAGCAGGAACTGCTCTCACTCCTGGCCAAAGAGAACTGGGCAAAATAGCTCACTGCAGAAGTGCCCAGAGCCAAGACAGCTTCTCATAGCAGCATGAACATGTTGCTTGTAAGCACTTTACTGACTGGGAACTTGGCACATTTAATCCTGGGTGAGGATTGTTAGGCGACCTTATGCAGATTGCTCCAAGGAAGCAGTTGAAATTTGATTGCGTATACGTGATGCACTGTCAGCACAGCAAAAAACATCAACTGCAAGATCTGAACTGGAAAATGTGCATTGAACAATGATGTTGAGTTGGGGGGAACAAACTCATAAAGTACTTTAAAGTAGGTCCTAGTACGCATCTTGTTTGGAGAGGCACAAAGGCTGAATGTCCATGTCAAATGTTTCTCATTTTTATGTTTCCCTGCAATCATAATAGAAACAAGTATTAAGCCACATGCCCCCCCAGCAGTGAGCTGCATTAGGCACAAGTTGCACCATTTCACTAAGGAAAAATAAATACATTTCTTTGTGATTTATGAAAGCCAAAAGTCAGCTGATTGCTCAGGTCTCTCCCCAGTTGTGGTAGAACTCAGAATTTTGCAAATGGACATTTAAAACATCTCAAACCCCTTTGTGTCTGAGTGTACATCTTGTTTACAAGAACAAACTACTGAGCTGAGTAATAAAACTTGGAGAAATGCATTTTATAGTGGAAACACTGGCACAACTTTAATCACTTCAGAGTAACTGGCATCTCTGTGGACAGACTGTTCAGCCACTTCCAGTGTATTTTAAACCTACATGAAAAAGTCAAAGAAGAAATCCATACAGCAAGAAATAGAAACACAAATCCCTTCCAAATGCAAGATGATTTCAGCTGAGAAAGCTTGCAGCCCATTAAGACCCAGTCCTTTAGATGAAAGGAGAGGCAAGCAGTGGTATTTCACCCATTGTCCGTGTTGATTCCATTCTAACCCAAGTCAGAGGGAGCTTTACTAACCGCTTAATAAGGAATGAGACCTCAAGTCTTTTGCAAATTGAACAAGAATAGTCGTTTAGGAAATAGATTGCAGGCTTAGAAACATGTCTTCAGCTCTTGTATAAGAGGAGACATTCATACCAGTGTCCACTCCCTAGATACAAGGCCTCACACAACAACAATGATAGGTGGAATATCAGCAAGGGCCAAACAATTAGCAACTTAATGAGCTTTTCTAGGACTATGCAGTTTTCTGGCACAGCACAGATCCAGCTTGGGAGAGCAGCAGTGAGCCATTTCATACACCATACTGCTAGTTACATCACCATTCCAGTCGGTACATACAAACACAACGTGCTGCAGTCACAGCCACCCAAAGAACTCAGCAGCACTTTGCAGATCTAGCACAGCCTATGAGCTATAGTGGAGTAACTTCATCCACCACCGGGACATGCTGCAGCAGCTGCTTAGCAAGGAGTCACAATGCCTGTAGTAAAGTCATTGTACCCAAGGGGCAGAGGCATAGGTAAATCAGACTGGATTAAGAGGGTTCTCCCTATTGGCCACTGTCATTTAACAAATCTCACTCCTAACGCGAGGTCCTGGGATGGGGTCACAGGCAAGGGACTGACAGCCATGCTCCTACCAAGCACAGCCAGATCAATCCTTTGACACAGCCAGATAATTAATTTAGTGAGGCACAGTGAAACCATCCATGACCAGAATTCAGACAAGACAGAGGCCAGTGGTTTTGAAGGGGATGTCACAGGATCTTGAATGGCGCGTACGATGTCAGGGATTGTTTTACACTTCCACTAGGATTTTCATAACTGTGGCTCTGTATTGATTACCAGTGAACTCCTGCAGTTATTGAAGTCACAGCACCATTCCCTCCTGGCCTTGGGTGCTCCTTAGAGATTTCTTCCTAAAACCAGGCCCTGCCCAGTATATGGACAGTGATACAAGTTAAATGTAAGGAAAGCAACCACACACAGACAACCAGCCACTTTTCAGGAACATCTGCACTGCATATTATGCACACAATAATTGCTTCTAATTCATCTAGTTCGACTAAAAAAACCCCAAAATAAATGAGACACCAAAATAGCACTGAAGTCAGATTATTCTTTTTATATATATCAAACTGCTCTCACGTCGTAAAGGAAAAAAAAATTTTAAAAGCATCTTGTTACTTTAAGTAAAATAATTAAACAGCAATATTCCTGAGAAACACTACCTGTGTTTCAAAATATGGCAAAAAAAAATCAGGCCAGCAGGGAGCCATAAAGCAATATATCTGTCATGAAACTTCAAAACCAACTCTATATAGCTTCTCGGAGCTCCCTCACATTACTTTAGCTCTGCCTAATAAGAACAGATGCACTCGGTATGAAATTGTCCTGCTGAAGCAATAGAAAGAAGAGTTAAATATTTCCTTCACAGTGCATACCAGAAACTGTTCTGCTACCAGATAATCAGCTGCTCCACAAACACTGCATAGACGCCAGCGGTGAAAGCCATCGACCAAAGAGCCGTCTTGACAGCTCTACAGAAAGCTGGAGTAAAAGCTTCCACAAGCAGGGCTTTATTAGAGAGATTTGCTAAATATTTCAATATCCTCTTAAAAGGTTTATCATCCTATCAAGTAATTTAAACATAGTCATCAAATTTATCTAATCTTCTAACCACCTAGACCTTGCCAACCAAGTTAGATACCGTCCACAACCAAGTTGAACCATCCACAATGGTTCAAAACTATTTCTATTTTCTTTCCAAACGATGTCATTGCTGGCCCAATGGGGTAAACATTTTCTTGTACCTCCTCTGTTCTACTGTATAATACTGCACGTAACATATTTGGAGTTGTTGTCACAGTTTCAGCTCAGTCAGGACTTCTTGTTAAGCCACACTGGTAATGAGGTAGCACAGGTTGAGATGCTAAGGAGCCACACCTGCCATCACAAGGCAGAGTCTGAGCTGCTAGGTGCAGTGTGGGTGATCATTAAAATTAGTAACCCTACACTTAATAGTAGCTTATTAGTAATTTGTAGTACATGTCCAAAAATCGGTGCACAGTCCTCCTTTAACCACCTGTAAAGTGGGCATAGGACAGCTCACCTCTCTGGAGATGTAGGAGATTTCATTCTGGGGCAGAAATCCCAGAACATGCTGCATAACAACCAAAGCCAAAAAGCCCTCCTCCTGATGGAGAAGGGCTTTGGCCCATACTGCCCTGTCTGTGCCTGGGTGGGAGGAAATTGCTGCCACCCTGGCAGACGGGCACATTCTCCTCCTTTCCCAATTTCAGGCTAAGCTGTGAAATGAAGAGGTGCATATAAACCAGCTGGTATCTCCAGCCACCTTCGGGCTGTCCCCCCTTCCCCTGCCTAAACAAGTGGACAAGCTCCCCGGCAGTGACCCAACAGCGGTTTCAGGGAACTGGCCTTGCAGAAGTCACAACTCCACAGCAGCTTGAGAGAGGCTTTTCATTCTTTAGCTACTATTTTGCCTAGAAGCATCCACTCCCTCTTCTATCCTATCAAGTTAAGAGGTCAAAGATAATCATCCAGAGAAGAACTTCCTCTTGCCTAGAGTAATTTAAATTTGCTGCAATGACTATTTAAATGCTGGAGTGAGCCACAGAATTTTAATGACTTTTAGGAATCTCCCCTTTCTATCCCTCCAAGCAACCTGTCATTGGCTGCTCTCTCACAGCAGGGCTAGAAAGCATGTGGAACTACAGGAAAGATAAAGCCCTTGCTGCTTGGTTTCAAAATTCAATTTATTTTTTTTTTTAAAAGGGTCTACTTCCAACAAATGTCAGGTGTCCTACTCTTCTACCAACAAATCTGCATCCTGTGATAGAGGATACATCCTCACTTATCCCAGGCAGCACCGGATTAAGGTTTGTTTCTCTTTGCACATTAAGGAACCATCTCACTACACCTCAACCAGCCATTCTACTGTCTGCAGCTCCTTTACATTTGCCTTCCTGCTTCCTCCAGTTCCCACAAAATAACTCCTGATCCCCACTTCTGGTTTATCCCATTTCTGAACTGATTTGGCAGAAGTAATGGAGCAAATGACTTTTGAAAAGCAACTGCCTCCCATGATAGATTTCTCCCTCTGTCTTAACATGCCAAGGATGCTAACTGCAGAGAAAGAATTAGCAGAGCAACTCTGGAAAGATGAATGCTTAGGAGCACGTACAGTTCCTTGTAAGATACAGGGCACAGAAAGAAAGGAGAGTGAAAGAAAAGAAGAATATTGGGCCTGTCAGATTTCCATGCACGTGTGCTTCCTAGTTTAGCTCTTTGCTTTCCTCTTTCCCAAGAGGAAACCCCTTGAGGTCCTCACTATCTTCACAAACATATAGGATGCTGTACTGATTAAGCTCTCTGTCTCTGCAATCACATTATAAATGAGGAAAGGGGAAAAAAAAAATCTCTTCTAACTCAGCATGCTGATAATTAATCCTTTTCAAGCTCTCTGCCAGCAATTTAGCTTTCTAGAATCCTGCACTGGTATCCCAAATTCTGGGGAGAATGCATAGGGAATTGAAATGAGAGTGGCATTATGAAGGCCAGACATGTGTGATACTTGTGGACTGGAGTTTTTTTTCTTTTGAGCTGTGAATATGTCACTGGGATATCTTCAGTCAGTTCAACAGCCTCACAGAGCTGAAGCCATGTCATTATTTTACATTGTTTATCTGCTGGCACCAGCTTATTTCTGTTTGATTTTCTACAATGGAGACAGTAAATTTTTTTCTCCCATTAAACCACTGTCACTATCTTTAAAATGATCTAAACTCATATTAATTACCCCTTTTATTACGTGCTAGAGCTCCAAACACCTGTCTGTCTAAAGTAACAAATCAGACAAGTCAAAGGAGAAATACTGAATTTCCAACAGCAAGAACTCATGTGGAATGAAAAATCCTGAACTTCAGGATTGCTTGGAAGGTGCTTTTGGAAACACTGCTCTCTACATGGCTTTTCAGGTGATACTTGTGGAGCAGTACCACGTGCATCCCCCCAAAGGGAAGTAGAGACAATACAATAGATCAATAAAAGGTGAAGAGCGAAAGCAAGAGGAAGGATACTGCAGGTATCTCCAAGTTTTCAGAGGAGGAAAGAAAATTCCTTAAATTGGGAACAAATGACTGTTGTTTTCCATCTGACTCTTAGATTTAAAGCACCCATTCTGAAGAATCTTTGTATTTAGTGCCAAACAGTCTCAGCAATTCCTCAACAGGAGTGTGGGTACAGTAGGGGCTTTAATTACCTCACTAAAACCCAAATGACAGCACGGGCATACAGGCTTTTGCAGTGCCTTCCAAAACTCCCCACATCATTCTAGACTTGTAACAATGCTCTTCAAATCTCAAGAAGAGTTCTTCTGAAATTCCAAGTATTCCATTTGCTTACAAACATATTTGTGGGTGAGTGTAATATGTTCTTATCTCTTCTTTTGAGACTGGAGAGAAAGTGTAAGTAAATTTATGCATTTTCTTACAAAGGTTTCTCTTACCTTTTGGGTCAGGTTGTTTAATAATTTATCTCTTAAACAAGAGAAATTCAGGCAAACAGGCTATTTTCTGCATACCTACATTGTATTCTGACAGTGTTTATTCCACTATTATAATATCTACAAACACCTTAGCTGTGCTGAGATTTTGCAGTACCTACAGAAGGTGCAACACGTACAGAAGGTGAGAGTCAAGACCCAGGGCTTTTGTTCTTGGCTGCTAGAGCCATCTGTTGCTTTGTCAGGAGCCATCACCACACAGAAGGGAATGGCTTCTTTTGTGTCAGAGAAGGGAGGCGGCGTTTATTCCCACTCAGATAGCCTTAAATCACTATTTTTCCTCATTAGAGTGGAAGTAAAAATACATTATGTTATTTCATTTGGTCTGACAGTTGGTATTAGAAGACAGGCAAAGATGAAAATGTCTCAGCCTCAACCAATTCTAAACATGACCATATGCTATTTTCATAATGAAGCTATTTGTATGGCCCATGGAACTGGGAAGGAATTAATCACAGCTAGCACGAGGTGCCACAGACTTCTGCACAAAAACTTGATTAAGTGAAGATCAGTCTCTGTCCTGAACTAGGGAAAGATCTGGTAGAAAGTGGGGATGAATAGATTGCACATAATGAATTGGAAGGCTGTGAACCCATCTGGGTTGATTAAGAAAGCGAAATCAAAGCGAACAGAAGCACGGCCAGAAATAGCAGAGAGGCTCAGTGAATCACTGCTCCCATCTCTGACCAGCACGGTGCACTGATGACACGGTGAAGAAATTCTACAGTCTCAGCCCCATCATCATTGCACCACAGAACCTGTATGAAGGGTGGTTCCACATAGCAGAACTGGAGGTCAGCTCCCAGACTACTGGGAGGCCACTGGCAGAGCTGGGTGGGCATCTGGGACTGGAGTAACGTGGGTCAGGAGGTCAGCAGAGACATTCACCAGGGAACAGGCAGGGTGAGGAAAGCAGAAAGGTGTGAGTCAGGACTGGAAATGACCAGAGAGGCACACAGGAAATTTCCACAAGCCCTGAGTTACGCTGTCACACTCAGACAAAGCACAAATAATTGAGTATCTCACCAGCAGCAGCAGAATGGAAACACACACAACTACACTGGCTGGTGAGCTGCAGCATCTAACCAGCAATCTGTCCTAAAAATCTCATCATTAAAGGCAACAATTAAGACAGAAATGTCACCCTACATTTACACCCCAGTTTTCATCCTGAAGCACTTCATTAACTATCTTTCCAAAGATCACATTGCGATACTGATTTTGCTGTATTTATCCTCTCCACCCAAACCAGAGAAAGAGAGGCAGATTGTACTCTTGTTAGAATCTCATCAGATAAATCCTTAAATGGTGGTTTCCATAGAAACACATCATGGGTCTCTCAGTCTATCAAACCTGTTCATAAACTTTCAGCTTTACTTAATGTGAGATTTCCAAAAACACCAATTAGCTCTTTCATTATTCAGTGCTCTGCCAGCCTTTTGTGCTTATGTTAAATAAAGGAAGCACAGCCACAGTCGAACCACGGCTCACTTTCAACTTCATCATTACTCCTCTGAAGTGGAATAGTAGTAAAGGAAGGGAGGAAGGGGCAGGGATTTCATTCCCCCCTCACACAGCCCATCACAAGCACCTTAATGCTCTGCAAAGTCAAAGGGCAGCATCTGAACTAGGTCATCGTTGTTCAGCTTTTCTTTGGGGAAACAGCATGGCTGCTCCTAACTGCAGTAGGAATCTGAGGCACAGATCTGCCTCACTGAATCAAAGACTGAGGAAAGAAAAGGGAAGAACAACAGCTGCCAGGGGAACAACAGGGTAAATAGTACTTTTGGGTAAGCTAGTGAAACTGCTGAGTGTCAGCCAAGTCCCATTGGCACCTGCAGTCTCCATGGAAGGTTGTTATGAACCCTGACTATGGAAAAGACAGCCACGGAAGCGATGGACACAGCTCTGGGATCACTCTGACACCAGCACACACCCTATAAAAATGAGTCCATTATGGGTTTTTAAAAGAATGCTGCTGTGTTTACAAAAGGTAAACACCCAATCTGTACTTCAAACCCAAAGATTACCTAATCTTTCCACCCCCCATCTTACATGTTGTTGCAACAGGTGTTTCCTTCTACAGAAGCACAGCAGTATTAGGGAATCCATGCTTTGGCTCAGCATATTTGCCCCATTTTGCATATCGGGGTACTGGGATGATCCACAATCATCACAGAATCCCAGACTGGTCTGGGTTGGGAGGGATCCCAAGGATCACAGAGCTCCAACCCCCTGCCACAGGCAGGGCCACCAACCTCCAGGCCTGGAGCTACACGAGGTCGCACCAACCTGGCCTTGAACACCCCCAGGGATGGGGCACCCACCCCCTCTCTGGGCAGCCTGTTCCAGCCCCTTACCACTCTCTGTAAAAATCTTCCCCCTAATATCTAATTTAAACCTTCCTTCCTTCAGCTTTAATCCATCCCCCTTGTCCTGCTGTTGTCTACCCTTTAAAAAAGTTGATTTCCCCCCCCATTTCACAGCCAACCTCAACAGGTTTACAAACAGCAGTGTCCATGAGAGGGTTTCTGTTCTCTACAGCCAACCTGGCACTCTCCCTTCATACAGAACTTGTGTGATCATGGGAAACAAACACCACCACGTGCAGCTTTGGTCTATTAATGTCACTAATACCACTCAGACTCCACTGCCACTGACCCCCCCCCAGCTCAGACTCAATTTTGTTGTGAGTAACAAGCCAAGTAATACAAATGTTTGTCTTTATTTTCTTGAAGTTTCCTTGAGTTCTTTTATGATTACAATAATAGATGAATCACTGCTGCCAGAAAGGTATTTGCAACAGGAAACATCCTCAGAGGCTTTGTTGCTTTTGTCATCAGATTGAGATGACACTGTTTGTCCTGAAATGCTTTCAGTGACTTACACAGTTGCTCTATTTTAAAATACAGAACCACTGAACACACCAACAGAGTGAAAGGTGCAGCACTTGAATGTATTGGGGTTTTTTTAGTAATACAATCCCTCACTCTGCAGCTAACTCCTTCAAGCATAGCAGCTCCATGGAATGCAGTTCTGCTCCTGAATTCTAGGATGAGGTAGCTGAAACCTCCAGGCTATCAAAGTGTGAGACAAACTTGTCATTTCAGTGACATACTACAGGAGGATTTCTTCTGAGGCTGGGTTTCCTGAATAGTAAAGTGACATTCCATGGCTGCTTTGAGGCACCTTGATGACTTTGACTTGTTCTAGTAAGTCTATGGGTTTGTATTTTTTAATCACCTAAGGCTTTTTCTGTTTTGTTAAACACAAATTTTCTCTTTTGCCAAATCTACAGAAGCAAAGAAATCATTATATTGAAAAATCAAAAAGAGCCCTGGCTGGCCAGCTGGATTCTGGGAAGGAGCAGAAATGACAAGTAAAACCTCTGCACACATGACTAGCATGAGAAGTGGCCAAGGGAATAGGAAAAAGGTTTCACAAGAAACTTAACAGAGAGCACTAGGAAATTTGCAACTGTTAGAGGCCTTTTTCTTCTTTTTTTTAATATTTTTTTTCTTTTTTCTGACAGCTCCTTCTGAAGGAGAAGTTCACCACAAAGCCAACACAGCTGGTTCCTACATCTCTATCCCCACAGCATCAAGCCAAAGGATGAGAGGAGTGTGGTGTGAGAAGCAACAGATCACCCTAACCTGGCTCTAGGGCCAAGATGGGAGATCTTAGCCTGTGAGACTGCTAACAAGCCATGAAAGCTCCATCCTCTGCCTCCCTGAGCTGTAAGAAATGCTTCAGGAAAAACAGTTATTTCCTATATAGTCTCTGTAAGTAAATATCATCAAAGACTGTTTAATTTGACCTTGATTTGTATTTGTGGACCTGAATCGTAGAATCATCCCATGTGTTAGCTGGCAGGGACCTTCAAAGCCACCTAGCCCACACCCCTGCAGCGAGCAGGGACTTCACTAGAGCAGGTCCCTCAGAGCCCCATCAAGCCTGACCTTGAATGTCCCCAGAGGTGAGGCCTCCACCACCTCTCTGGGCAACCCGTACCCCTCAACAGGACGTACAGGAGAATTTCAAGGAACTGGGTTGCTAGATTTCTAAAATAGTGCACATAGGTAGTTTGGAAGTAAAATAATTTGCTAAAAATTCAACCAGATTTTCTTTATACTTTAAATAATGAATGCATGCCAGGTCAGAAAAAAAATAAGTTAATCATTGTATGCCTATTATCTCACATACTACTCTGACACTCAAAGCTCAGATGAGCCCAGCAACCAACTGGTGCACAGTGCTGTAGAGCCCTGTTCTTTCCTGTTACAATACACATACACCAGTCCTAAGGACTCAAGTCTTCCCTCAGGACAAGCTTTGCTCTCACTGGTCTTTCCCAGGTATTCTCTAAGTGTAAACAGCATAAAAATAATTAATCTCCCAGGCTCAAAGATCTCTTAAACACTGTATTTTTTAACATGGAAGAAATTACTCTGTTTAAAGAAACACAGTTCTAAAACATTCCTATTTGGGGATTATTGATTCCAATGTATACATACTCTTATTTCCACTGAAAACAAATAAAACCACAATATAAAAATAGGCAGCTAAATGAAATGCAGACTGGTGTAACGTGGGAAATGGTTTTTGAACTCACATTCTGGCTTTGATTACTTTCAGGCATTTTAGGAGAAACTGGCTCAAAGCAGTGCTCTTCAGAATGAAATATTTCTCAACAGACCTACTGCAAATGTGTAATGTCACAGGAAACAGCTCTCCAGAGACCTAGTGCCAAGGCAAAACGTAGCCAAATATTTAATTACACATATAGTAAGAGTGTAGGAGAGCTAATGCAAAGTTCCCCCTTAAAAACTGCAAACTGCAGAGGAAATCAATGCTGTGTGAGAGTCCCTTAAAATGCATTGCAAACTGGGAAAAGCACAATAAAGTAGAGCACAGTGACACACCCTGTTGTCACACACACAGTCTGGTGTGACAGTCGGGTGACTGCAGGACACTGACAACACATAACACTGCACAAGGTTAAATTCCTAACTGAAGTTTCCTGTAACATGCAGGAAGAGTATGAGCTGCCCCACACAGGCTTCAGGAGCTACACATTCCACATCCAGCAGTAAGAATCAGGCAGTTTCAGGAATGGCCTTTGATATTACTCCATGAGCAGTAGGGCTACAGCTGCCTTTGCGGTAAGCAAGGGCTGTAAAACAAAGCCTGAGGTGACACAAATCACTACACAAACAAGACTGCCCCCGGTAGGAGCTGTGGTTAATGTCGTGCTGACATCTAACGGCTGCTTCTCATACTGCTCCTTTCAGGAAAAAAAAAACCTATATATTGATAAACAACGAGTGGTAAATAAACATCCTGACTGGGGACCAGTTCCCCTCGGAGAGGAAGCAGGAGGCTGCAGCTCCTGCCCACACTGGACACCGAACAGCTGCTCCTGAGGCTCATGGACCTCACATAAATGCTTTAATTAACCGTCTACCCCAGCCATTAGGGCCCAAGGAAGGATCAGAGAGGGACAGGCTTTCCTACAGAGTCACACTGAGGAGCTGCTGCCGGCAGGAGCTTCTGTGTTTGAAATAAAACTGACTTATGTAAACACCACAGGCAAAACCCAGCAAAAGGCCTAGAGAGGAATAAATCCATTTTCAGCCCTGCTGTTGTCTCCTAGTCAGGCAGAAATCAAATTCTTTAATCCCTTTATTTGTTGAACCCAGAATTGGACTGAGAGGGAATTCAGATATGGTTTTGTAGCAAAGTCTACATTTTTAACTCCCCTCCTTTTTGAGCAGCCTTTCAGGAGCATCCCTTTGAGCTCTCCAGCTCAGGCCCCTTGACACATCTCACTGGCGTGTGGTAAAGAACATCTGAGCTACTACAGCTCCTGGTTATCTAACCAGATGCTTTTCTTCAATATTTAAGGAAATAACAAAACTGCATTAAATGACATGAAAACATCACTCAGTTTGCACAGCTGAAAGGAAAGGAGGGGCCTTAGCAGGCTGGTTAACTTCCTAGAAGCCACCTGTACTAAGCACCCCACAGACAGCAGTAGATGGCAGCAATAACCCACCGAAGAGAGGTATCCCTGCCCACCGCCGCCCAACTTCACCGCAAACACCCAGACGGTAAATAAACGGAATGAAGGCCACCTAAAGTTAGATGGAAGCCCTTCTCTGAGGGGAAAAAAGCCAACATACATGTGTAGGTAAGTGCACAACATGTAGCTGAGGTAGCACAGCTCTGAGTGAAGGCAGGTTGCCAGCTTCATGAAGGATAAAGCTCTGAACTGTGTGTTTTTCACTTTAAAAACAGGGCAAAAGAATAGGTGCTTCCCCAGCTGAAATAAGGCAAACCAATGCAGGACACTTTTTAATGCTCAATGCAGATTTATTTATAAGAGCACTAATTATTGGCAACATCTTAGATCTTTCTAGTGCCAAATTCACCCCGGGGTGACAAGGGTTCATCATAGGCTGTCTACTCTGTTTTCACAGCACCTGTTCCTCCCAATTCAAGTTCATCCTTCCTTCCTTCCTCCCTAACCATGCTGAGACACTCCAAGCAGTCTGTTTGCCAGAAGACTGTAAGGTCAGCAAAAAAAGAAAGCTGAAACCACACTCTCACCTTCCTTAAAACATGAGGAGCTTCAATAAATACCTTGTGTTGGGTGCTGCGTTCCTTCTACTGCAAATAGGCTCTGATCAAACCTGCACCTGTCTGCATCACAGCATCCCCTGCTTCAGCAAGATGAAGCATCTGATTACCTCATATCTTGTTATCCCTACAGGGTGCCCTCATGGACAATTAAATGGGATGCTGCTTTCATATATAATCACCTCCATAATCACAGAATCACTGAGGCTGGAAAAGATCTTCAAGATCATGAAGTCCATCCTTTAACCTCTTCCATTAAAGGATGGGAACATGTACCTATCTTTGTCATGTTTATGGGAACTGGGTGACTCTCCCCCTTCTCAAATACTTGTTCTAAATGCATTGTTTTGTTTTAAAATGGAAGACAAGAAAATGTGGCTCAGCACTGCTGTTAGCATACATACCATCTTACATACTACTTTATATTTTTAATGACAAATTTTAACTTCATTTTAACATGATGCAGGAAGGACCTCTACAGTATGAGGAACAGGATCCAAAAAGTCCAAATTGATGGTCATAAAGATTTTTGAGCTGATGATTTTTAATGATTTATATGGAAAAAAAAATTATCATGAATGTTTCCTTAGATACTAACAAGGAAAAACCTATATCCCACAAGGCACCTAATAATTCATTTTCTAAGTACCAAGGCAAAGAACTGGGTGATATTGTTGTCTTTAGATCTGGTCTCTTCAGACACAGACTGAACTGTTTCCACACAGCAAAACACCAGCTCATGGAATCCCATTTATTCTAATTTAAAGATAATGTGATTGCTCACTTCTTATGGTCAAATATCAAACCATATTGTAAACTGTTTCCTAGTATTTTAGAGCTGTATGAGGATGATGACTTAAGCCTAAGAATAAAAGTGATTCTTTGTCAGTTTTCACTTGGACAACTCAAAGGTTCTCTCTGTGTCTCAAAGAACAGCTCTCTGTGTTAAATATAGAGCAGTTTGGGACATTTTAGCATTTTCCTCTGTCTCTCTTATGGGTGGTTTGTGTCATAGGGAAATGGAGAGAAACAATGAATTTCAGAGAAGCAGCACAGTGAAGTCCCCTTAAACTTTAGCTTGCAATTGCACCCCAGTATCAGATGATTAGGTAGGTCAGCAAAACTGCTGCTTATGGAACCACTTTCATCCCTACTGTTGTATCTACAGCAGACAGAGATAGCCTAAGAAGTTGTTTAGATGACTTTGGCAAGAATGTAGGTAACTCATGAAAAGCTTTAGACATAACAAAAATATTGAGGAATTACTAATATTGGAACAGTAGGTGTCAGCACTCATAAATGCATTAATAGCAACTGCCCACAAGCATGTAAGCAAAGATAAAGGACAGAAGGGAATTTTAAAAGGTCAAGGATCTTGAGATAGATTCAGCCTTTAGCCTCATGTACTCCTAGTCCAGATCTGTCTGAAATCAACTAGCAGAAGGGTGCTAGTAGCTCGTGCCAGCAATGTGAGGTCTCTTACTCTCTTACTCTCACTAGGGAAATGTGCTGCTCTCTCACTGATGCTACTCATTTTACATGGAGATGTCAAGAAGCAGGACTACACTTCAGTGTTCAGTGCTCCACTTCTCAATCAATTATGCTGCCTAACCAAAAGCTTTGGCCCTCTAGTACATAAAGGAAAGCAAAACCCAAGCTACTTCCCAGGAGTTTAACCACAAAGTATCAACGCTTAAAATAAATCTCTGTATATTCTAATATGGGCTTTCATTCATAGGTTGCAATGCATTTTTAAAAGGAAACAAGAAGTTACACACTACCAGTACAGCAACACACTATGATAAGTGAACTTGCACATGCCCCTCCCTGTCCATGAGTTACCAGCATCCCACAAACAAAGGTTAATGAAGAGCCATGAATCATCTAGAGCCCTCCCAACACAGCCCAACATAAAACCCAGCCTTCAAACTTTTTGTGAGTGTGATACCCTCTATGGCAGCACGTGTGCCATCACATCTCTGCACAGACCTTGTTCGGGTGGGATGAGCCTTGTGGAGAAGCCGCTGGGATCACAACTCCGGCACCCACACAAATGGATGCAAGCTCCAAGCTCTCCACCGGCATCTTGCAGTAGGCCAGGAAGAGAAGCAGTAATGCCTTAAACTTGAGGCAAAGTTTATAAAAGCTGGTTGTTTTTCTTCATCCAAGGTTGCTTAACGCCTTTGCCATTTCAGACAGTAACGGCAAGCGGCCACACACCACTCCTCACGCAGAGGGATTAGAAGGGAAATGCTACCGGTGGCTCCTCGCTCATCCCTTTATGCCAGAACACGCCCGCCCCTCGAGAAACCACCGACTTTCACCTGTGTGATGAGCTACACGTGCGGCCAGGGCACAGCTGGAACTTTCCACGCCTCCCCTCAGGCGCTGGGGCCGGCCGGAGAGCCCCGTTCCCCTCAGACACTAGGGAGGCTGGGGCGCCCCGCTCCCCTCAGACACTAGGGAGGCTGGGGCGCCCCGCTCCCCTTAGGCGCTGGGGAGGCCAGACCCCCGCTCATTCCCGCACCTTCCTTCCACCCCGCTAACCCACCGCTTCTGCCTCCACGAACACCCCTCCCCTGCCCGCTTCCCATCCCCTCGGACCGCC
>VZTU01026272.1:369100-407014 GCA_013400835.1 Zapornia atra
CGGTGGGGCACAGCCCGCAGCTCCGCGGCTCCTCGCAGTAGCGCAGCGGGGCTGGGAGAGTATCGCTGCCCCTTGCGCAACCCAGGGGTTTCCGTGTGCGGTAACTCTGTGCCGAGGGGAGAGCTAAAGGCGTCAGCGAGAGCCGAGTTCACAGAAGTGATCCCCGAGGAGCTGTGCCGGTAAACGAGAGCGGAAAGAGCTCGGGGACTGGCTGTTTGCTCTGCTGGTGCTTCTCGCTGGAGCAAAGCCTCCACAGGTGTGACTGGAGGAAGCGATGACACCCAGTTATGTTTGCTCAAGTGGGGCAATGAGCCTGTAAAGTTGGGCTTGTTGGTATCGTTTGTTCTAGTGGGCTTTGCCCGAGCGTAACCAGGTCAGAGGTTTGGGGGATGATGCATTACAGTGCACTACAGCTACCAGTTCCCATAGTTTCTGTAGTTTCCTGTTCCCCCTGCCATGCAGAAGAGTCACCATTTATCTTGTGGTTTTGTCATTAGCAACTGGAGAAGGAAATGTATTTATAAGATGGCTCTATATGCAAAGGCTTTGGCTAGGTAATCTGAGTTGCTGTATAAATAACTGTAGATCTATTTGGGCCCCGTGCCTGATGGCACATACTAGTTCTTGTATCCTTGGAGAGGATCTGCATTTTGTTGTGTGTGTTAGCTATTAATACCTAACAGTGGTCACTATGATGCTAACCTTGCCTGGGACTTGGCAAGCCTTTCACGTGCTGCCAGGGTTGCTCCTTCTGTAGTTCCTCTGTGTGATGTGTTGCTTCAGAGGCTGAGGCTGACTGCCAGCTATTTCTGTCATAATAAAGTATCCACAGAGTAAATGGCATTAGACATCATTTTGGTTATTAGATGTAATAATTTTGGCTATTTCCCATGAGAAGCATCTGAAAAGACATTTAGTTCTCATTGGAATTAGTATTCCTTATTATTCCTTATTATTTGCTAATTAGCAACCAGTTGACTGTCAAGAGAATAACACCCTTCAGTCATGCTCAGACTATCTGCATCTGACCTAGCAGCGTGGAAGTGGAGGTCTCTGTGTCATATCACTTGCCTTGTCTTCAGCCCAGTTATCTCCCATTTCGTTTAAATCTGGTGGGTCATTCACAGGGTTGTGGGAGAATAAACAGGATGAGTTGGAAATCTGTGTGTGCTCAAGGGGTTACGATCTAGTTGCAATTCCAGAAATATGGTGGGACAACTCACGTGGCTGGAATGTGGCCATGGATGGCTGTGTCTTTTTTAGGAAAGACAGGCCAACAAGGAAAGGAGGTGGAGTTACTCTTCATGTGAAAGAGCAACTAGAATGTCTTGAGTTCTGTCCAGGGGCAGTTGAGATTTTGTGGGTGACAATTAAAGGACAGGCTGGCATGGGGGATACTGTTGTGGGTGTCTATTACAGACCACCTGATGAAGAGGAGGAAGCTGATCAGCCTTCTACAGGCAGCTGACAGTAGCCTCACAATTGCAGGCCCTGGTTCTTATGGGGGATTTTAGCTACCCAGATGTTTGCTGGAAGGCTGGCACAGCCAGCTGCTCACAGTCCAGGAGGTTCCTCCAGTGCACTGATGATAACTTCCTAATGCAAATGGTGGATGAGCTTACTAGGAGAGGAGTGCTGCTGGATCTTGTACTCACTAACGAGGGACTGGTTGTAGAGGTGAAGGTTGAGGGTAGGCTGGGCTGCAGCGACCGTGAGATGGTGGAGCTCAAGATCATACGTGGTAGGAAGAGAACAGCAAGTAGGACTGCAACCCTGAACTTCAGCAAGGCCAACTTTGGTCAATTCATTCGAGGTCCCTTCCAACTCCTAATGTTCTGTGATTCCTCTCCTAGTACTTAGGGGTCTTGCACAGTTCCTCTTCTTGGCAGTGATGTGCTTGTTCAGACTGTACAGTCTTGGCAGGGGAAGATAAATGCCAAGTGTGTGCCACACCTCAAGCAGTAATGAGGCCCTCCCCCTTTCACTTCAGTCTCCAACACTAAGTGTTCATTATAAATTGTTAATACTGTTTGATGATCCAAGTGATAATTTCATGCTAAAGTAACGGTGACTGTTCCAGTCAGGCTTAAAGGAGTCAAAGACTGAGTCAATAGGTTTTTTTAAATGCTTTTTGTCTCCTTGTGGGTTATTTCTTAAAGATGTATGTGATCTACAGGTGAGACTCCTCTGATTACATCCTAGGTGTGAAGCTTTAGTATCTTGATAATAAAAGAGCAAGAATATCACAAGTGTTTGAACTGGAGGCGTAGGTGTATAGGACAGAGTGTTTGCCACTTCAGAAAACCAAGCAAGAGAGAACCAAAGTTGAGCAACTGGAGTTACTGGAAGTTAAAAAATCCCCCCAGCTAAGCATGTTATTTCAACAGCTAGTTCCATATCTGTAGCTGCTCAAAAAATGCTGCTCTCAACACTGTCTCCAGGAGAAAAGATGATAGTTGTGAATTGCTTGAGATTAGAACCAGTTTTTGCCTTTAATTGGAGGCCTAGCCAATCCCTGGCATATCTGTGTTTAATCCCTTGGAATAATATCATGGTTTGCAGTTCCCTAAGCTCTGTTTGAAATAAATGGGATGTTTCAAAACCTCTTTAAGGAAAGAGTGGGGGGGAAAGGGGGGGAGGGGGAAGCTTTTTCCATATCTAAAAGAACATAGCATGTCTGGAACATCGGTGTCGAATGTCAGTGGTAGCCTTGGGACAACCTGCAGCACCCTGTTTCCTAAGTTTTTTTTTCTTGGCCAACAGAATAGGTGGAGACATCAAAGAATATTATTTCTTCCTATCAATTATTCCTGCAGTTCTGTGAATAATAGTGACAGCTGCAGTAGGGTCATCGGTCTTGTCTTTTTCTTTCATGGTTACGCTTTCTATTCCTTGTCTGCAAGTCCCAGCAGCAGAGAAAATGCAGTGTGCCCTGTATGTCCTTCACAGCATCAGGGGCTTTGGTGGCTTTGCTTTTTTTGAAGGCATTACATTGTTTTTTATCACTGCTTCTTCATCAGCTGCTTACACTACAGTATATTAATGTTTAAATATATATCCCCAGCAATTATTGCTAATGGTTGTGCCTCCATTACATGAGCAAGGTTGTCTTTCTGTTATTTGGTGGTTTTCTGTCTTTGGGAGGACTAAATTGCATTTCTCCTTTGTGAGTTGGATTATAGGATGGTGTCAGAGCTGTCACGTGAGGAGTCTGGCTTAGGGAGAGGCAAAACCCAGGTGTTTGGAGTTCCCAGGCAGAGCTCGTGCTGCAAATCCCTTTCTCCTTATTTCTCCCCCTAGTTCCCTTTAGCTCATCCTGAATGCTGTGGATGCTGGCCAGAAATCAAAGGTGAACTTTTAATTCTTGCTTTGCCTCTGGATCACTAAACATGCTGTAAAGTCTGATTTCAGCAGTGCTCCAGTGAACTCTGGGGGACTTGGTGCAGGGAGTCCCTCTGAGCTGCTCTGTGACACTGACATAACATAGATGGGTTTTGTCTGTTAAACGGTGCACTTGCGATGTGTGAAAGAGGGCTGGGAGGCTGGCTGCAGCCAGCACTTAGTGTAAAATCTTTCTTTTTCTTTTATTTCTTCTATTTTTTTCTTTCCAGCACGTTGGGTGGGCAGGAATAAGCACCATCTGTGAGAGGTGCATCTGAGGCAGTGTTGTACCTGCACCACCTCAGTCAGTCTCATTTCAGTGCTGCTCTCTCAAATCCTGTATCAGTGAGCCTGACTGAGAAATCTGGCAAGAATGGCCCATTGATGAGGTTATCCTGGTCCAGTGAATGATTATCCTGGTCCAGTGAATGATTATCCTGGTCCAATGAACAAGGTGTTAAAAAATGACAAGAAGAAAGCTCATTCCACAGATGCCAAGTCTGCTCCTTATATTATATGCAGTTTTTCATGAGACAGCATCTCTCTTTTGATATTGAGAAATAAGCCACATGAGGGGCAGTCATTGCTACATAAAGTGTGCACTTACTCAATCTTGTAATTTTACACTGGGTTGTGACTTCTACCTTCATGTCCAACAGGGAAGCAGATGGATCATTTTTTCCCATGCTGTATCTCTGGTAGGAGCAGCACCGTGGTTGGTGGTGGAGTCCTGATGTTAAGCTGCAGAGTAGAACTGAAACACAACCCTCAGTGCCTTTAAGCTTACAAAAGTTATTAAGGAAAAGGAAGCAGAAAACTTTCCCTCCCTATCAGTGTAGATTGAGTACTTTTTATGGCCTCAGGCTCACTAATGCATTGTTGCTCCATGGAGGGCAATGCTCCCCTCACTAATGACTTTACAGATGTTGCTCAATGCTGATAGCTGCTCAATACTGCTGTTTGTGGGTGACACATTCACTTGACTTTCGCAGAAGGTTGGGAAATCTCTCCTTTAACCTGGCATTCCCACTACGTAATAATCAGCCTGGAAGGAGAATATCTGTAGGTAACTTGGACTCATGGTATGGCACGTCCTTGAGGGTCATTATTATGCTGACAGATCACAGGATGCAAATTGTATAGAAGATAATCAAAGCTGCTGAAGCCAGCTGACTGGGGGTTGGACTCGAGGTCCCTTCCAACCCCTATGATTCTGTGTGATTCTGTGACTGACTTCCAGAAGTTCAAGATACTGTGTGAGAGAAAAAACTCATAGTATCCCCTACCACCTCTGTACTACCCCCTACCACCTCCGTATTCCACCTCACTAGAAAGGCTAGGAGCAGCAACCAGTGAAAGAGAGGACTGGAAACTTCAATATTGGTTCTCAGTTATTTTGCTGACTTTATATAACTTTACTCCAAGATTGTGTATGTAAATTTGCAGAGTATACACTATGATCTGCTATTGCTCTCCAGGTTAGCTCATCTAATGAGTATCTCACTTCCTCTTCATCCCAGGCGTACGGTGCTAATGTGGAGCTCAGTTGTGGGCACAATGACATGCTTAACTTCTGTATCTGGAGCAGTTAAAATCAATGTGACTAGTGAAGATGAAAGCAGAAGTTGGCTTTTAATTTGAATTCGGATCTAAACTTGATGAGTTTGGCCAGATGAGCAGTGCTAACAGTGGCCTATTTCAAGGAATATTCAACGTAAAGAAACTGCCTAAAGGTGGGGTCTTGAGAGGCACTTTTGGGTTTAAAAATCTGAAAATTTCTGCTTTTCTCTTGCAGATGAGGCTGATAGTGGCCTTGGGTTTTGTGGATGGATCCTGGTGATTGCCTCACTGTTTTTCACTATTATCACATTTCCCATATCAATCTGGATGTGCATAAAGGTAAAATCATTCACCACTAAGTTGGATTAAAACTTTAAACAATGCAGATGCTTCCTAGTGGTTATTATTGTTCTCTATCTATTTGTTTTAAGCACAAATTAATCTAATGCTATTCATTCAAGAACTACAGCAAACGGTATGTAACAGACCCCAACATTTCAGTGCACTGATCTTCAAGCAACAAAAACTGTGCTATGACACTATTTAGTCAAAATTATTTTTGCATTGACATCTTTGCTACATCCACCCAGTTGTCCTCAGCACATAAGCTAGTTCAGAAGATCAGAAGAATTGCCAGAATGTATGATTTCTCATGGAGGACTGACATATTAATTATTTTTCTAAGGAAATCCCTTCCTGTGTATGTGTGTCAATCTGTAGTGTGTAAACATGAGAAGTATGTACATGTATGTGATAGATTCTTAGAGAACAGGTTGTCTGTGATTGCTTTGAGCTTGATGTTTTCAGTTCCCAGCCCAGAGGAAATAACTCCTGCTTTGTGTAGGTTAATACACCCCATCAGAACTAGAGCTGGAGAAATCTCTGTGCTTTGTTTTGTTGGTGCCAGGATGCTCCTGATGGCTGCTCCTAGGGCTTGGTTGTGCCCAGGTGACTGCTGTGGCTTCTGCTGTTGATAGATGGTGCCACAGTCTGCAGAATATTTCCTGTGGGATATTGTTCCTTTTGCTGTTTGGTTCTTGACAATAAAGTTAAAAGGCAAAAATTCCCCAAATCAGCTAGTGCAGAAATGTATGTTACACTTGAGGTTTAGACTCATGTGTTTGTAGTTTGGAATCCATCCTGTGGCATGTGGAAACCCTTGCATGACATTCAGCTGTCTGTTACAGATTATAAAGGAGTACGAACGAGCCATCATATTCAGACTTGGACGGATCCTAAAAGGGGGAGCAAAGGGACCAGGTATGTCCTGGAGAGTGTTCTTGATATTTGTTCTAATTAAGTTATCAGCAAAATAATAGCTGTCTGGAGCCTGCATTAAACTGGTGAATGGGTTTCTCAAGAATTTCGTAACTTCCAGTAAGAGGATATGTTACTTTATATGGAAAAGCTAGTGAAGTAATGAATTGTCTGTGAGCCTTCCCCAGATCTCCTTGGGTAATGTGTGGTCTTCAGGTAGACTCAGAAGCACAGAATGTAAAGGGAGGAATGGTGGCACCAGTGTGCCACTTTAAAACAGACATCTTGTGTGTCAGTTAAAACCCAGATGGTCAGAAAGCCTTGGTGTTCCTCAAAAGAAATAAAAGCAATTAAATTACTTGACAGTTATGAAAAGTTTCCTGTGCATATTAGAAATTCTGATGAGATCAGAAGGATTGTTATTTTCAGCTGTTGCTCCTGCTGCCTAGTGACAGAGAGGGGCAATACTTTCTTCCTGCGTTTTCATCCACCTTTTGCAACACTTCCATGCTGTTGTAAAGCTGAAGAATTGCAGAAGCTCCACCAGAACAGGTGGAAGTTGGTAGTTCCTCCTGGCCAGAATTAGGGCCCACAAGTAACTATGAGCGATGAATTTTCAAAAGTAGGTGTTAACAGTTCTGGTGATTTTTTTTTTTCCCCCAAGTATTAAACATCTTAAAATAGACCTGAATAAATTGAAATTTCTCAGCATACATTTTTGAGAAGCTTATCTTGATTTGAATGTCACTGAGGAACGTGCTGCTTACAAGGATGCCTCTACAGCTGCACTGCTGGATTCAAGCTTTATTTCAGTAGCAAGTTTCATCTGTTTCCATGCCCCATTTTCACATCATGTTGAGTGGATTAATTATTTTTTTTTTACTTGCACAGGTTTGTTTTTTGTCCTGCCCTGCACAGACAGCTTCATCAAAGTTGATATGAGGACCATCTCTTTCGATATTCCTCCCCAAGAGGTGAGCTTGCACTGGCTTTGTATCTGCTGAAGAGTCTGCAGGATTTTTGGTGCTTGGTTTTTGCCCCTTTCCCTCTCTTGGTGCTGAGTGGCATGTAGCTTCAGTGTAGAGTTCTTGTGCAGCTTCAGTGTACCATGAAGAACACGTATGCTTTCTTTAAGCCATCTTCTCTCCTTGAATAACAACTGTCAAGGAAAGATGGCTGAAAGAAAACATACAGGACATACAGTTCCTCTGTCCTCTAAGGACCAAATGAGATAACGTGATACTGCCAGAGAGCTGGAATGGGAGGGGTCTGGAATGCAGACTGCTGGACGTCAGGCAACGTTCCCTAATTGTTTCTGTGCAATCTGGAAGGTTTCCGGAAGCAGCAGCGATCTGTCCTCTGTCAATTTGTCTCCATGTATAAACAAGCTAAAATAACAGGATGAAATTATTATATATCTCAAACACTGTTAATAGCAGCTCAGGGTAACGAACCGTGCTCTCATGTGGGTTTGGGGTATGTGCCTCTATGTCCCCCTGTGTACAGGAACATTCTGAAGCTGTACCACACCCGATGCCATCTGATGTCTTTCACTTTAAAGGTCCTAAAGAACAACCTCCCCCTTTTACTTCTGTTTTTCCTTGGACATTTTAATTTTGTTAGTAGAATCAGCAGCAATAAGCAAGATGCATTCAGTGATGTTAACTCAGTGGACAGCAACAGAACAAAAAACAACTAGCCCTCTAAAAATAAGGTAGTGAGGAGTGGTATACTGGTGATTATAACAGTACCCCTCATGTATCTGGTGTATTTTGCAAGACAAAGATGCTTGGCACAACCTGTCTGGTGCATCTGTTTCCTGTCATATTTGCTAGTGAGTTTATTGCTCATCATTAGTTGTAGATTTAGACAAATGGCAACTGTCATGGTACACTCTAAAGGGTAATTGGTAGAAACCTAATCACTGGCAGGCAAAATGTGCTTGCAGCTGCTGCTGTGCCATTAGCAAAGCCATCAGTTGTACGGTGTTTCTCTTGGCTTGATTCAATTATGCTTTTGGATTTAGGTTTGTTTGTTTTCCGTAGGGTAAAGCAGAAATACATTTCTATTTGCACAGCAGGATTTCTGAGCATGGTGCTCGTTCTTGGTTTATCTAAATGCTGTTATGAAAAGCCTGCTAAAGTAGGTAGCTTGGGGAAGGACAGAGCAGGTAAGTCTTGGTGGTTGAGTAACTCACACGTGCTGCTCTCTTATCAAACAGTGTAATAGTTATCACGGTAAAATGGGATTGGGACACCTCAGGGTTGTGTAGCAGATTTTGATCTCTTCTTAACTTCTTCTAAACCTTCAAGGATATCTGTCTTTATTTTTGCAAGTGCTTCTTGCTTAACATAGAAGTGTTAAATTTGGTAAATCACTTAAATCCAGCTCTGAGGGTGTTCACAGATTGGATTTCTTCTGCAGCTTCCCTAGAAATCACCACGTACTGACTGGGTAGCACAAGGTGGCATTGAAATCAGAAGTAGCTCCAAGGGCAACAAACTGCCAGGTGACAACAGAGATATTTCCATTTAAATGTTGAAGTAAGGCTGATACCTGGGACAACCACCTGGTCACTAGTTTCAGGTTCGAGTTTCCCAGGTGAAAGGCATGTGTATGTCAGCTCGAGTTAGTTGGGGTTATTTTTCCTGTCACTTGTATGAACTGCAGATCCCTCTGTGAATTTGACAGGGGAGTTGAAATAACTACTGCAAAGCTCACAGCATTGATAGTGCAGACCGTTCCAACCCCAAGTGTCACCTTGGCTTCTCAGAGCTGTACTGAAAGGTTTCTGCAGCTGTACAGAGACACGTTCGTGTGCAGAACGTGTATGAGACCTTTTGTTTTCTAGGTTGCTTTACCCTGGAAAAAACCCAGCAGCTTCTCAAGTAAAACAAATATGTAATTATAATTATATTCAATAAATACATGCTTAATTATTACATGTCTTCCCTATTGCTTTTTAGATCTTGACTAAGGACTCTGTGACGATTAATGTAGACGGAGTGGTTTACTACAGAGTCCAGAATGCCACCCTGGCTGTAGCAAATATCACCAATGCTGACTCAGCCACCCGTCTTCTAGCACAGACTACTCTGAGGAATGTCCTGGGGACCAAAAACCTTTCTCAGATCCTCTCTGATCGTGAAGAAATTGCACACAGCATGCAGGTATGAGCAGCTCTGCCTGAGCAATCCACGGGTAACTTCCAGGCCAGGATTTATTTTGCTAAGTGATAAGCCAGGTTGTGATTTGGAGCTTGGGCAGAACTCTGGGAAGAACTAGTGGTGGCATTCTGTCCATAGGAGTGACCCCAGTAGTGGTGGGGATGAGTGATAGAGGAGCCTTCCCTGGATTGTTATATCAGTGCTCTGCTCTCAAAGGGAATGATGCTACAGAATTCCTTCAGTCTGTTAACCAAACTCTGGAGGGTTTTTGTTGGTTTCCAACAACTACACTTTTATAATTAGCAGATCATAATAAAAATACAAAAGCCTTTAAAGTCCAGGAATTGTAAGATAATTAATTAATTTATTGGTCGTTCTTCAAATTTGGACGTTCATTAGCAGCAGGGTAGATGGCTTAACTTAATTGTCCTGCCTTCTCTAGGCCACACTTGATGAGGCCACAGATGATTGGGGCATTAAGGTGGAACGTGTGGAGATCAAGGATGTGAAATTACCTGTCCAGATGCAGAGAGCAATGGCTGCAGAAGCAGAAGCTGCCCGGGAGGCAAGAGCCAAGGTAATAACTTAAACATGTGGATTTGGCTTTTTTTAATTATTTTTTTTTCTCCATGATTAATTTGATGTGGTGATGTAGGGGATGAGGATTGTGTTATAGCAAGTAGGAGTGCAGGGTGGGATTTGTCAGGGGCCTTTGCTCTATTTCACCTTGGATCATGCTGCTAAGATTTCCTTCAAAAATGCAGAATCTCACTTTTTACCACACTCCAAGATGAAATCACGAACAGAACGACTCTGAGGTGATTAGTGGGGGCCTGCAGTGAGTTAGAGGCCAAACTCACTTCCAGCATTTTCCTGACTAGCCCTTTGCTTTCTGTTTGTTGTGTTTCTCACATGAAGTAACAGGTGGAATAATTGGTTTTACTGTCACCCTTAACTGGCCAGCGATCATTTGAGGGTGACATCTAACTCCTTTCTGAGGTGGGAGAAGGCACTAAATACTCAAGCTAGGAGTAAAAACCCTCTGGGGCCATTAAGCTGCCCTTTCCTGCTGCTGCAGAGTCCGTGCTCTAAAAGCGAGCACACACAAGCCCTGGCTGTCCCAAAACCTGTTTATGGCCCAGAGCAGAGAGAGGAGGGTTTCTGGGAAGTGTGAGTGGCCTGTTGAGCTGTCTGTAAGCAAATGGAATCTGCACTCTGAATACTGGAACTGTCTTGGCAAAGGGATTTACTGGAGTTGAACTGCCGTGAAAACTGCATCTCATCTTAGCGACACCTCACGCGCATGAGGGATTTTCATACACATAATACAACTGATTTTCATATCCGCCACTTGATTGTGAGTTTCATTAATTTTAACCTATCATTAGGTTCTAATTATTATTATTTTTTTAATTTCAGGAGAGAGAAATGCTAAACTGAATTAGACTTTGGGGCTAGCAGTTACCAAATGTGAATTTGGAAAAGATCTTGAAGCACCTAGGAAAAAATCTTTAGTACACTGCTGCTCCAAGTACTAATGTTTTTTTAAGGCTTATTTACTTTGTGATTAATTTTTTATTATTATTATTTATTCCAACATTTGAAAGAATACCATGCCCTTGCAGTAGAACTCTGTAGGGAAATGTGCACTTGCCTGTGCTGAGACGTGAATTTCCTCACCAGTAACATACCTGTTAAAACAGTGCCACCCTCCAGGCCAGCCATCCTGGGTGCACAGATCCTCTGTTTATCTTGCCTTGAAGCTGAAGTCATCCTACTCATTTCTAGTTGATTACTGTGCCAGAATTAATTCCATTTCGTTTGTTCTGCTTCCCCAGGTAATTGCAGCTGAGGGAGAAATGAATGCTTCCAGGGCCCTGAAAGAGGCATCCATGGTTATTACAGAGTCCCCTGCTGCTCTTCAGCTTCGTTACTTGCAGACCTTGACCACCATCGCTGCGGAGAAGAACTCCACCATCGTCTTCCCATTGCCCATAAACATGCTGCAGGGCCTCTTAGGTACAAATCACTAAGCAGAGGGAAGGAGGGAGTTTGGGGTGGGCTTTTATTTTTTCTCCTTTGCTACAGTTAATGTTTGCAACTCCAAATTCCCTGAGTAATGCAGCTTCTGTGGTGTTACTGACATGGGGTCTTCTGGGGAACCTGTTTTGTTATACTGGGTGTGTTACACACCCTCTGTGTTGTGTCTGTGAGTTTGGGCAATTGTAATGATGTAAAACTCAGAGCCTCCTGCAAAGGCACAAGCAGGCTGCCATCTCTAAGCATGTATCCATGCTGTCCTGGGTGGGACACCCCTTGTCATCAGCTTCCAAATTTTCAGCAGCCTATAAACCCATTTGGGGTGCAGATGAGATGATCCAGAGGGGGAAGGGGTAGGGAGGAGCCCTGACTGTGTTCTCTTGGAGTGTAGCTCTATCTGATGACGCCATCAGCCTGATGCCATGTGGGGTTCCCTAGCTTACACAAGGGAAAGTAATGGAAGTTGATAGGAGTGAGAACACCAGGGGGGCTTCTCAAAATCAGGCCCCTACTCCCTGAACTAGCCCCCACGCAGGAGAAACAGTTGCCAGCCTCTGTAACAGAAGTGGAACTTCCCATCTCTGTCACAGCACCAGAAGTGGCACAAACACACTGCGGTTACGGGTACAGGCTGTTTACTGTCACCACCAGGCTGGTCTGGTGCTGTGCCCCTGTGGAGTTACAGTTCTGTGTTAAAGCATGCAGAAGCTGCTGGCTCTGCCTTTCTCTTAAAATTGGCCTTTTGGGGGTTCTTTGTACAAAGTACGAACTCCTGCATTTTATCCAGGTCTGAAAGCTTGCTTCTCCCTTAGCAGGGAGGTGATGTTTACCAGCAGCTACTGTTCTATTCATATATCTCTTGTAACATATTAGTGATTTACCTGTTGATGGTCCTTCTGTGTAGACCTGTAGTACCTGTTGTCACACTTAAGGGCTTGTACTTGTTACCAAAAGCATGTACCTCAGTTCATGTAGTCTCAAGTTGTCAGTCTGTTAAACGATTCATACCTTGTACCTGGTTAGTAGGTGTAATTACAGATCAAATGAGAATTAGAGGCTGGGAGGGGGAACAGAGGACACTCTCTGGGCTGCCACCACTGCATTTGGCAGCTGCTCTCTAATTGTTGGGAGGTGGCAGTGACAACAAAGACCAACTATCAGTGTCCTAGCCCCCACCCCATAAAGTCCTGAGCCTTTCTGAGGACAAGGTCTGTTCACCTGGGCCTTTGTCATGGATGGAGCATGAGCCTTTTGGTGCTGGTTTCCCTCTGCCTCTTCCCTGTACCTCATTCCCCTGTGTGTGTCAGTACTGCAGTAACATAAGCCAAGCTTGACTTTTGCTGCGGGTGGGGGTGTGGGGAACACACTTAGCAGAGCTGTACTAATTACCATTACCATGCTCATGAACTGCATGGCTTGAGGTGAATCCTTGGGGAGGATGAGCGAAGCTGTAACTCCCACTGGTGCTCCTGTCGATGGCCACCCCTGTGAATTGTTGTTGACACCAGAAGCACGTGTTTTTTCTCTCAGCTTGAATAAAAAAACCTTTGCTGTTTACTAATGAGTGGCTTTCTGGAAGGGTGCTATTCTGTTAATCTATCAGGGTCTTAAATGCTAATAATTCTGGTGAGGGGAAAGCAAAGCAATCCCCAAACCCCCAAAGTAATTTCTGGAACCATTTATAGGAGTGTGTGTGAAAAGATGGCACAAAGCAGATTTCCTTTCCTAAGGTATATTTGGTTTGAGCAGGTTCAAAGGTGGGATCTACAGGTTCTGGTAACTGTTTTGTCCTTAGTGCCAAACGCCCCCGTTTCAATTCTTCCCATATTCCACACAAGCTTTATTGTATTAAATGTCATCAAAGCAAAGAGTAGGGTCAATGACTGGTCACGATTGTTTCAGTAATTATTGCACAGCTAATTGGCTATTAACATCACTGCCTTGTTAACATGCATCCTGCAGGAGGAAGTAGCTCTTGAAGGCACAAAACTTGCTCCATTTTAAAAAAAAGAACAAACAAACTTGTTCCTTAGACATCCACGTCGGCCATCGCTCGCTGCAGGGGGTCGATAGCCCAGTAGTCATCATCCCAGCCCAGGAACCAGCCGGAGAAGGTCGGTGGCTCAGCCCCCTGTTTAACAACGGTGACCGGAGTTCTCTTATCCCGGCTGGCCGGATCGGTTTCGATGTACCGGGTAGCTGGAAGGAGAAGGGAAGCTCAGAGGCTCTGGGGGAGCGACAGCTCACACACATAACTAGCTAGGGCTGCGAAAGGTACACTTGCACATTGAAAAAACCAGAGCATGCAAGTTTTGACTCTAGGTTTTGACTCCACCCAGAGCTGGCAGCAGACAGCCACTTCGAGTGAGGATTGCGAAACGCTGTCATCCCATGGCAGCACACAGCAGCTTCCCCAGCCAGGGGTACCTCCTCGTGCCAGGGCTGAGCGTGTGGCTGAATGCTACACCTCCTCACCCTCAGTGGGGTGATCATCCAGTCTTGAGACATCATCTCCTTGACTTCCCAACACTGAATTTTATGTTGTGATTAAAGTGTCTCTCTTGCTACATTTAACTGCTGCCTTATGATGGGATAGTGGGAAAATAACAAAGGGTTTGTTCAGAGAGGAAAATGGGATATTACCAGATTTCAGAGCTTCAGTCTTCTCTTCCTCCTGGGCATCTTTTCCAATCCATACAAAGACCTAAAGGGGAAAAAAACCAAACCAATATGAATTATTTCAGCAGCAATCCATCTCTTCAGGAAAGGAAGGATGTGAGCAAGGAGTGGCACAGAACACAACACCCTCATGGCAGTGTGCCTGAGGTGTTACCCACAAGACTAAAGCTATTGGTAGATAACAAAGAGCTTTTTGACTCCATTTTATCTGCATAAATTCGAGATGAACAAACAAACTCGACCCTAGCTTAACATCAGGAAAAATTAGATGTGTGAACATCTTTACACAAAACACAAAATTCAACCCCAAGTTGCCTTTTGGCTGGTTGACATGCACCAAAAGGTGACCACCCCACCCTCTGCTACCAAAAAAGACCAGAAAGTGTGTCAGCAGCTTCAACTGCTGGGTCCTAATGGTGGCTGTCAGTGGGACACTGCAGGACACCAACTCTTCCAGCTCAGGGTTTGTTCTCACAAAAGGACACTAGTACAACAGTTCTTTCAGCTGTTGTCACTTGGGCCTTGATCTAGAGCCAGTTCTGTGCTCCCCTCTTCACCTGGTAGCTGTGCCATACCTGATCCCATGTGTCAAGCAGCATAACATCATCTGTAGCAAGGTCATCCTGAGTCAGATCTCCAGGAACTTCCTCAATCTGGGAAACAAAAAGTTAAAAGATGAGTGTGTGCTTCAAGCACCATTTCACCTTCAGGTGAACCAGTTCACACAGGTTCCACCCTTGGTAGGGCAATGCACTGAGCTGGCCCAGGGTTTGACCGCAAACCTCTGGCTGTCACAGAAACACTCAGAGACCACCAAACACGGAATCAGTCTCTACCTAGACAGTCAGACAGATGTTGAATTAGTTGACTGTTAGATACTCACGGTGAAGCGTCCACTCTTGTTGGAGCATGCAAAGAGACGAGGGGGGTGAGCATCCATCTTCTTGTCCTTCAGCCGGGGAGAGGTGCGGTAAGGTGCTTTTCCACCCAAAGCTGCCCAGAAATTATCTGGAACAGAGAAGGAGATACTGATGCTTCAGCTACACATGAAAACCACAGCAGCAGTGTGGCTTGGGGAGGGCTTGAGGCACGCTGCTATGTCAGGAAGTCCCAAAGGCCTACAAACATGATGAGTGCACTTTTAAACGTAACCAAACTACTTTGGAGGTGCCCCTCTGTGCCTATGACTACATTTCCTTGTTTTGAGGGACAAATATATCCATGAAATAACTGCTGAGAACACACAGCTACACAGAAATGACCTCGGACCCCTGTGCCCTGCTCACCTGGCTCTCTGCCCTCAGAAACCTGCACTGGGCGAGCACCCAGTATCTTCAGCAGCTCTTGGGCTCCCGATTTCTCAGCATCACTGGCTCCTTGGCCCACCCAGAGGTAAGCAGCAGAGGGAGTTTTCAGGACAAAGGCATCGTTGGAGTTCAGCTGACTGGCAGTAGGATCCAGCTGCAAGAACATTGTGGTGTCAGGTGTAATCATCCCCTGCTCAGAGCTTGTTATTTCACAATAAAAACCACTATCTATCAGTGAACAAACTGCAAACACAGTGTTCTGTACAGGCATGTCAGGTTATGGGATACGTTGTCCATTTCCCTGTATCTGAGTGATGTTACACTTAATGAGAAGAGTAAATACATGTGTGTTTCTGTGAGTTTCGGCTACTCCTGACCTATGGGAAGAACACTTGGATCGTCATTTTGCCAGTCTTTTGGTTGACTGAAGAACTCGCTGGGGAAACACTGTGGAGCAGCATCCTCCTACTGCGGCTGATCAATCATTAACCTCATTTCCTCTATTCAGCAAGGACACATCATCTGGAAAACAGCAGCTTAGGAAGCTGCTGCAAACATCAAAGGGTGCTCTTGCCTCACGTGCAGCCACTGCCTAGGGTTTAGTCTCATGGTTGCACGGGGGATTTTGTGTGTTTCCTTTCTGAGCAGCAGGGCTGTTCCCTGGCAGGAGTTCTGTTTGCATACAGGGTATTTAGCATTTCTTTCTTCAGAGGCTTAGAATAAGTCCCACTCGCCAGACCCTAATGGTTTTCAACACTGCAATATTTATAAACTTATTAGAAAATAATGATTATCACCACTTACCTATGGAACAAGAGGAATCTTTTAACAGCAGTGTGTTTCAGTTTAGATAAGAAAGCTCCATTTGGCCCTTGTTCTGCTCAAAGGGATCACGTTCCCACCACAGCTTACACACACAACACAGAAGGCGACTCTCCCCACGTACCTCGACTGCTCTGGTAGCTCCTGAGGTGCTGGATCGGACCTGGAACAGCCTGGTTTCTGCAGGTGGTGTCTGGCCTCCCTCCCTAGAGGTTCCACCCTTGTAAACAATCAAGGGCTTTCCTCCAAACATGCTCATCAGGTGAGGCGGCTCTTTTCCTTGTACCACTCGTTTCTAGAGAAAAACAACCCCACTGTCTGTAAGCTGCTGCTCTAGAGTAGCAGAAGACACACTAGAAATGGGCTTTACAACCATCTTTCCAGCTGGAGTATGCACATAGCACCTAGCTGGCCACAGGAGCTGAGCCATCATCTCCCACACGAAGCAGACCAGTGTTAAAACTGAACTCTCACAACTGCCATCTCTTAATTGGTGAGAGATCCACTGGCAAAGAGGTAACAATAACCTCCTGTCTCACACAAGCCACTTGTGACACTTTCTTGTGTCACAGCTGGAGCATAGGTTAGGCACACAGCCTCTTTATAACACCCATAATATATGTCTATGTTAGTTATTCTCACAATGCTGAGGCTTGTTGGGTGGCTGGGTTTGGGTTCTTTACCTGCACGGGGCTGCCTCCCAGCTCCTCATCCAGCTGTACCGTGAGGAAGGCAGACGTCGTGATTTCATCTTGAGTGGAATCAGCACCCTGCCTGAAAGGCAAAACTGGAGTTTTATTCCCAGCCCAAGAGGCAAGGAAACCCCTTGTCACCAAACCTCTGCAGCACCTCATTCAACAGGGAGGAGAAACTCACTACTCTGTATCATAACACAGTGATTACAGAGGGAGATGGAATGTTTTCTAGATAATAAGCACAGACTTTTCAGCCTCTTTGTGCTGTTCTCTTTCTAGCAGCTCATTTACAAACACAGCTGTTGGTACTGGTACCAGGAGCCTATACAGACCACATCCTTTCTGGTGTCAGTTTGCCTGTGCCCTCTCTGCTGTCTGAGGAGCAGGAGGAGCACTGCTGTGAGACTGCCTGCTAAAAACCCCTCTTTGAGGGCAAGGTCTGCAGACCCTGACAGTCACAAGCCACCAGCTGAGGTGGCAGAGTATCAGAAGTTTGTTACAGTGGTCTCAACAGACGTAGGAACTCCACAAAAAGAACTAGAAATTGATCCAAAGAAGGAAGTAACTACTACTAGGGGGGAAACAAAACCTAAAAAAACCAAAAAAAAAGCCAAAAAAAGGAAAAAAACACTAGCACAGTAATTCCCTCCACTGTTTCACTTCAAACAAAACATTCCCCTGGTAGTGGTTTGTTTGCAAGAGGTTACCAAGGGTGAAGCTTTATCCCTCAAGAACAAGTGGTCTCTCAGCCCCTCACGGCCCCAGTGTTTCCTGACATGCAGCAGGAAAACTTTCTTACCAAGTGTAAATAATCTGTCCCTGTTTCCCAGCATGCTGGTAATTGTACAGGATAATATAGCTGTCCCCTCCGTAGAACTGGCCATAATTCGAAGGATTCACTGGCACTTTCTGTGAGCCTTCTATTCTCCAAATCTAGAAAAGGAAAGGAGCAGAAATACTCCGAGTTAGACGTGAGGTTTCCTGACAGCTCGCTCCTGCTGCGCTTTCTCCAGCCTGGCAGCCTCTGGGACCGGCAGTCCTGCAGCCCCACCTGCTGGGAGCGCCCGAAGCCTGGATGAAGGGCTCCTGCAGCCTGTCCTGTCGTGAGCTCCCCAACCCTGCCCGGGGTCAGCCGGACCCACTGCAGAAAACGCGCGTCCCACCAGCAATGATGCCCCTTCTGTGCCTGACATGAGGATTTCAGTTTAGTGGGACAGCCAGGAATCGAGTTTTTACACTGCACTGGGGACTTCGAAAAAGCCTAGAATCCCTGAGGGCTTCTGGGGAGTTCTCAGCCCTTTCAAGCCTGCTCCACCACTGCCTCTGTGTGCAAACACACACATCCAGGTGTATGAGATGGGTGCTCAGTCACTCATCACCTATGTGATGGCAACAGCCAGACTCACAGTGAGGAGGAGGAGTGAGAAAGAAGTCCAAATCCACGCTGTTGGGGGAAACAATGCTCCCAGGGAAATTCTGGGGGCAAAATGAACAGCTCATCTACACCACTGATCTGCAGGGCTCTGCAGCCCCTGCTGTTATTTCTGGTGTTAAAAATTCCCCCAGCATTTCTGCTTGTCTCACTGCTCTCAGGAATGCCATCAAGTAGCAAAGAAAATTGGGAAACCTTCCCAAAGGGGTTCTGACACTGCTCACCTGTTTCTTGCCAGAGCCATCATCCTCCATGCCGTGCTGGGCAGCCATGGCCCTGGAGGTGTGCAGAGTGGCAGCGTCGAAAGGAACCTTCTCGATCTTGGCAACATGACCAGAAACATAAGCCTGCCCCAGCCCTTCTGTCTGGTCCCTGTCCCGCCAGTTCTTGAAGAATTGCTTAAACAAGGGTGTCTCACCACTCTCAGGCAGGACTTGGACCTGAAACAAAAGAGCCAGCCCATCAGGAGCAGCCTTGCCCTCATCCCACACAGCTCCAGCTCTGATTTCATGTGAGCCCTGGTTTTGGGCTGGCAGAGAATCGCCTGGTGCAACCCTTCTGAGGTGACAGCAGTGACGTGCTTGGTGCCAAGGCACTGTACAACGACCAATGTCAGGTCTGACTGACACCACAACCAGACACACAGCAACTAATCGTACCTCCAGCTGTTACCACACAGGGCAGATCTCTTCAAGACAGGAGATAGGACAAACTGTCTTATTTGCTGGTTGTCACGACTAGTTTGAGGGCTCTGCTTCTTTCAAGACAGTGTACTCAGTCTTTAAGCTTCTCTGCATCTACACCTCAAAGGTCCACACCACCAGTATGGGTCTCTATACACTACAGGACACAGTCTCAAGTGAGCTGAAGGGCTGTTAAGCCTTTAGAATCCTTTCCCCGAGAACAAGAAGGGCAGGTTTATCTACACTGCTCTTTTTCAGTCTTTAGAAAAGGTCGTGGAAAAGGTAAAAAGGTAGCCAAGAGGGAGAAAGGATAAATACTGGTTCTGTCTGTTTTAAGGATAGCATTTGCCCCGGAGCAACACTGCAATTATCTCCCTGCAGAAGAGCAAATCACCCAAAACAAGAGCTACTTGAAAGACTGCTGGTAACACTTTCCAGGAGCTGTACTCTGGAATCAGTGCCCTGTGTGGCAGCAGGGTCATCCCGGAGGTGCAGGGGGGTGGCCACAGGTGGGCTGCATGTCCTTACCTGGGTATGTTTGGGATAACCCATCTTATCAATGAATTCAGAAGCGGTTTTCAGTGCTGCTGCCTTCTCTTCAGAGTTGGCACCCCTGCCTTTAATGAAAACAGAGAGGAGAGAGGTCAACTTTTGAAAGTTCTGCATTCCTAGAGAAGAAACTGTCCCAGGTCCTTCTACCTTTTGCAGCATTGCAGGACCCAGCCTTCCAGCTAAACAGCAAGTGACAATCATTTGATCTCTTTTATGCCTTTTGTGATGGCTGAGAGAGCATAATTGCCTTTCTACTTTGATGTTTTTTCTTCCTGGTTCCCAGAACCCTCCCTTTAATTCTCTGTACCAAAGAGCCTGTAGCTCAGCACCTGACATTTCGGATGGGAGTGCTTTCCTCAGACTGCCCATGCTATCTACACTTGCCCCCAAAAGCACCACCACCACCAAGTGTATGCTTCCCTACCCAGCTTGAAACAAACAGGGACTGGTAACTGGATGAAGATTGTAATCAGCTTCACCTGCATCTCTCCAGTACCTTTCCAAACAAAGATCTTTCCATCTGTGCCATGGTCCAGGATGAAGCAGTCATCTGTACTCAGGGCTGTCTGGGAGAAGGGGTTCTCATCTGCCACCAGGGAAACTGCCATGTTCCCAGCCCCATTGGAGACCTGTGATAACAGAGGTGAGATAAGGCATCATCTGCTCCCCCCTCCAGCCCCATGGCAACAGTCCAGAGCTCAGGAAGTGGAAAGGAAATAAATTTGAATGCCCTGGCTGCTTTGGGACTATTGTTTTTCAAACAGGATACCTCTGACACAGCAACAGCATGACAAAAACATAACTCTCACTCTGAAAATTTCAAGTATTTCTAGCAAAGCAGATACTCCTGGGACCAAAGATTGATCCAAAATGACAAATATCCTTGGTGCAGAAGCAAATGAGAAATATCTTCTAAAATACCTTCTAATGCAAACCAACTATGCTCAGGAACTGGAGGTGACAGCCCTGTAACAAGCATCAGGCCTCCTGGTGTCAGGAGAGTTTAATACTCTTGAGTTCCTGTACTTACTGATGTATGAAGGTCCACCTTACAAACCATCTTGGCAGTTATTGACTACATCATTACCAGACTGCTGTAGAGAAAATTCCTCCCAAAAAGTCTTGGACACTCTCCTACAGTTATACCAGCTATTGGCAAACCCTACCTTCCAAAGCATTGCTTCAGCATGCTCACTGCATGCGGAAAAGGGTAGATCCTGGTTCTCAGGCTCACTATTTCTGGCTCTTCCCTTCATCTTCCTAACACAATGCCTGATAGCACAAAGGAAAACTCCCTGTTTTCCCCATTCATTTTTAACGCTCCAACTTTCCCTCAAAAATTCCTGGAAGGTTCCAGCTGTCTCACTACAAGTGATGATAAATAGAGAGCATGTGAGCAAGCAGCCAGGTTCATACATAAAAACTCCATAAAAACCTAGCAGCAGAGTGGGGCACAAGCAGGACTAAGACCAGCTTCTCTCTGCTATTCCAGCTCCATCTAATTGCACAGAGATCACTCCATTCTCCACAAGGTAATTTGTCAGGGTCCATCTGGTTTTCATTACCTTATAAAGCTTCGCCAGCTTTCTATTGGCTGCATCAGTTTTGGTCTCATCAGAGACTCCTGGTGGCAAACTGGGCTTTGGTCCCAGGACCTGAGAGAGAGAAAAAAAATTACCAGCTAGTCCAAGAGAATCTCTGTTCCCTAGATTCTCCAGCCACAAGAACACGTAGAAGAAACTTCTAGGTAAACAACAGTAAGAATATACTTTGATCTCACAGTGATGCAGAGGACCAAGTCTGCACTGAATTGTTTATACCACTGACACTTTACATGTAAAGGCACCCACTGCTGAGCCTATCCACCCACCCCACCCAGCCCTGCCCACTCCAGCACAGAGAAAGGGACATGAATAACCTGAAGCATTTCCTCACGCTCTGATCCTTCCTCTGAAACATAGACCCTGGCACGACCATTCCTCTCGTTGTCCCGAATGCCCTTGGCCAGCACAGTGGCCTTCAGCCGTTCCTGGCGGTTGCTGTTGGAG
This sequence comes from Zapornia atra, assembly GCA_013400835.1. Taxonomy (NCBI): domain Eukaryota; kingdom Metazoa; phylum Chordata; class Aves; order Gruiformes; family Rallidae; genus Zapornia; species Zapornia atra. The sequence continues at coordinate 390,724 of VZTU01026272.1, forward strand.
CCACACCACTGAAAGATGTTCTGGGGGGAGAGAGAAAGACCATGCAGCTGTCAGAGCATAATAGCTCCCTCTGCAGACAAGGCAGCAATACAGTGGGGACTGAAAGATAAAAGACCAGCTAAACAGTGCTTCAGAACACTTAGCAGCTTCAACAAAGTGTGGGGGAAGAAAAATAATCCTTAAGTGAAATAATCAGACATCTCCTTCCCCTGACAGTCTGTCAAATCTGTCTTTTACATGCTACTTACACTGCCAAGGTCAAGGATGAAACAATCCCCTGTGTTGAAGCTATCCCAGGTGACAGGGACCTCTGTCGCTCGGACTGTTCGCCTGCCTTTGACCTGCAGAAGCCTCTGCACTGTTACTTCATTGGGAACCACATGTCTGAAGCCAGAAGCCACACCACCAGCCTGAGGGAGAACAAAGAAACAACTGTTCACACTTGTGCTGTCGCTCCAGGAAAAATGAAAATCCTCCTGACCTGGTATCTGTGAGCAGGTTGTGCCTCTCGCAGGGAAGAGGGGCAGCAGCACCTTGCAGAGAGCACCGGTTTGCCCAGGCTGGGAGTTTGTATAGCTTGTGTCTACTGATACATCCCAGCTGTCCATTCCTATAGTGTCTCCAACAATACAGTTGGAGATCTATTTGAAGAGGATCACAGTAAGTTGAGGTATTAGCAGGATTTTGACTGGTGGACTGAAGAGTATATTTCCATGTGTATTGTATGTCCCCTACCTTCCAAAGACTCTCCCAATCTCCCAATTCACCTTCCCTGCTGCTAAAGAAAAGACTCGTCAATGTAGGCAACAGGACTAACAATGCATATCCATATTCAAATGGATGGAAACAGCAATTAAGTGGGAAATAAGCAAAACAGAAAGCCTAGAAAAGTCTTAGACATGAGGAGAGGTAAGCACTTTGCAAGCATTTGGCCTGATATCACTTTCCTTGCGCTGCTGGATTCCTAACAAGCATAATCGTTCTTGACTGTATGTTTTCACTACTTCTATTTCACTTAACTGCAATGGCATGGAAGAGTAACTCCCACTACTACTCATTGACTTTACCAAAACATTACATATGCTAAGGAGGTGGGCTAAGCACAGAAACAGACTGAAAAGGTCAAACTCTGTTATATAAGTGGGGAGAAAATAAATCTACTGGGTAGGTGTTTCCCATCAACTCAGATTGCTATTTCTCAAACTCATTCCAGACGTCTTGGGACTGTTCTTTCCTCTGCTTCTCAAAGAAAAACAAAACCTCGATTCCTAAAATTTCCTGGGGCTTTGCTTGTGTATTATTAGTTCAGCCAAAGCTCTCCCATTGGGATCTGATGTTCTCCACCCTGTCAGTTCCAACTCATTGAAAACATCTGGTAGAGAATGGTTTTTAAGCAACTGGAAAAAGGGTAATTCTCATTCTGAGAATTGGGCAGGATGCCATTTTTTGCAGCTTGGATTCAGCCTGGTAATATAAAGACCCAGTCATCACCTACCTTGTACTTGATGCCAGATTTGAAGTACCCTAGGAAAGTTGAGGACTCGTGGCCTTGCACTTCACGATGCTGAACAGCCTTTCCTTGAAGGTAGTCGTCCATCTGGACAGTGAATATGGCAGCTGCCCCACGCTCATCTTGAGAGCTTTCATCTCCTAAGAAAGTAAAAGGCAACAGCTTGGAGGGAAAGCAGGGTTTCTGCCTCTCCATTCAACTGTGCAAAAACCCCAGGGACAAAGCAGATCACTGGGAAGTCTGGTTTCCCGGGAGGTCTGCAGAATGGCTGCTTCCAAACTTTTCTAATAATGACCCCTATCAGCAGTGTAACTTTCTGACAGGATTACAATGCTGTCGTAACTGCTGCAGCCCCATGGCTGCACTGCTGTCCCTTTGAAAGGTGTCATTCACTTTCCTTCTGCCATTTCACCCTGGCATGGAAGGAAACTCACTATAGAGCAAACACACAGAGAGATGAATCCACAGCACACCATTATCAGGCTTTGTGAAAGCTGTAGATACTAGTGGGGCACCAGCTCCACAGCAGTTTGCCTCCCTGGAGCTCTTTGGTGTGCAAAACCTATTGGCAGACAGCAGATAGGACAAGCCACTGTACATACCTTTAACTATGATATTGTCAAAGAGCCTTGGGATGTGGAGGACACCTTGCATGTTACTCAACAACACTTACTGCAGAAGGACAGTTCCGAGGGCTGAAATTCAGGGGGGAAAAAATCCCTCTGAAGTCAGGAGGGTAACTGAGTCAGGAGGGTGACAACTGCCCTCTATCCTTTCAAAGAGAATGGATTGCAGCCACCCCTTTCATCCGAGATCTTGTCTTATCTGTGGGCCTGATAAAAGCCTCTGGGGAGCAGGGACTCATTCTGTCACACTGCTCAGAAGCAGCTGTTTCTGGGTGCAAAGCTCTCACTGTTGCAGCAACCATTTCAAAACTTTACCATCAGGAGCACCCAAGATTGCGTTCTTACTGTCCTGCCAGTTCTGCTTTTTATTTCCTTGGGTAACACCTACTGGACAAGGCTGAGGTAGTGAGGGGGGCAGAGTTCACTTTGGGCTCCCAGTTCTGCAGGGACACTCCCATCAGACTTACCTAACCAGAAGTGCAAGTCGTACTGGAGGTTCCCATTCCTCTGTTTGATGGTGTTCAGCACCAGGTAGGAATCTCCTGTGAAGAAGTCTCCATAGAGATTTTTTGGCACTGGTACCAAATCAAATTTCTCGATCCTCCAAATCTGAAGGCCAGGTTCCTTCCCTGCCTTCGAAAACTCAGCGTGTTCCACCATGCTGACAGGCTAGGGGCGAGACAGAGATCTTGTTCAGCATACATAGTACAAGGAAGCACATATTTAAACTATTTTGAGCTCTTGATTATTGTCCCAAGAAGTAGAAAGTTTCCTTTTTTCTCTTGCACTGGATTTTGAAAGGAAAAAAAACCCAAACAAACCCAAAAAACAAAGGAAAAAACCCAACAACAACAAAAAAAGAGGGGTTGTTTCTCAATCATTGTTAATTTTCACTTCCAATCAACTCCAACTCTACTTCCTGGCTTATTCCTGACTTATTTTTCCCAGAGTCTTTTCTCTGTTTTCTGTCTTCCCCTCCTGATTTTACTCTACATATTTTCAATAGTATTTTATAGCTTTTCACTATGGCACATAATTGAAATATTAATCCTTTTGCTAACCATTAGTTTCTATAGATGCTGCATGATGTTCAAGACTGCAGAACATGTTGGACATCTTGCACCAACATTATTTACAGTTTTCCTAAAACCTGTGTGAACCTTACTTACTTTCTGGAAAATTTTGTGAACATCATCAAAGTTAGATACTTAACAGGTTTCTTGTTTCTCTTCTGACACATTCCTTCAGTACTTCTGTGCTACTGTTCCCTTGTAGGAATTACACTACTAAACACAACATCCTGCTCTAAGGACATTGCATTAGAATGTGTATTATCATATTAATACAATATAATAACAATATGCAATCCATTCTTTTAACAAAGATAATAAACAGTTTTCTATATCTGTATTATAAAAGAATTCACTTTGGCAATACTGAAAGGAAAGAAAACATTTCTGTCAAGATATTTTCCATACATTACAGCATGCCTCAGAGTGGTATCAGGTAACAGGGAAGAAAAAATTAAGATGTTATATTAGAAGCATCCAGTATTTTGACAAAGAAGAGAGTTCACAGTAGCTGATGGACAAAAGAAGAATGTGCTCAGCTTTCAAGGCAGAAATAAAGAATGTTACAAACTAGAAAGCAAAATGGCAAGTTAGCTACCAAAGGGATTTGTAAGCTGAATTCAGGTACCAAAGAGAGATGGAAAACAACGAACTTTCAATGTTCCAGTCAGCTTGACTTCGTTTCTCCCAAAATCCCACTCTAAAATCAGACAGACCCCATTGAAAAAGTTAAAAGAGTGACTCAAGTAATTGAAAGTCAAAACTTTTCCAGCATTTAATTGTGATGTTAATCACTTACCACAGCTGAAAGCATAACAGCTGCTGTAACCACATATCCAAGCCCTGTAACAGACATGGAGCTAACACAGCTCAGCTTCAGAGCCACCATGCAAAAAAGGGTGAGAAAAGCGTAACTGAAGCCCTGCTTGCCCATTTCTAACAGCAGATGGGCTTCTCCCTTCTGCAGAAGAAGCTGCAGGGAGTCCCAGCTCCCTCCTCCTCTTGCTGCTAGTGAAGATGAACCGCTGAAGCCAATCTTTTATCAGGGAAAAACACACCCAACCCCCCAGCAATACAGGGGCGGAACGTGTTTGTGCAAACAGTCCTGCTGGAAGTCTCAGAGACTCCTCCAGCCATCGACAGAGGCTTAATCCCAGCAGGCAATAACTCAAGACAATATGCTATCCATTACAGCCAGCAGTGCAGTTCTGTTCGAACAAGCCAAGTATCTAGTCATGAGGCCAAGGAGAGAGGAAGAAATTAAGAGACATCAGCAACAGAGGCAACATTTTGTCAGCTGAAAACTGCAAATAAATGGAAAGTTGATGAAAGCAGTGGAACAGAAAGGCTGTTCCAGATGGCAAGGGCTGCAGAGAAATATTTCGGAGATGAGAGGAACAGTGAAACACTGAAAGGGTACAGCCTAATAACCTGAGGATGGAGGGAACACACCTGCATCTCTCCAAACTTCTCAGAGGAGCAAGATGCAAAATTCAGTGTGTGTGATTTATGTCTTGCACCTCAGTGTAACCTCCACACTGGCTACTATCAGAGTGATACACTCCGGAGGGGTTTGAAATGGACCAGTGTATTTCAGCTTGTGTTTCAGAAGGGCATTAGTTGTGTGGCAGGTGACAGGACAAGAGCTAATTCAGTTATTGCACAACCAAACATTACCAGGAGTGTAGCAAGACCCTGTGACAGGAATATAATAGCCATCAACCCTAGTCAGTTCAGTGAAATTACAACCCAGCCTGGCTGATCATAACATACCCATGATCTGCCACCAGTGAAGAGCTTGTTCTTCCCATCTCACACTTCAGAAAGCCACTCTATCCCATTTCCCAAGTGTTTGCAGTAAGTGAACTGGGCAGTAAACTTTCTACTGTGCCCCCCTGGGACAGAGCAGCCCTATGCCCTTATCAGAGGGTAAAACGGCTCCTGGAGGTGCAAGCAGCAGTGTCTACAAAAACACATCCAGCAAACACTGCCCACCTCTGGCATGTGGCTGAGAGTGTGCTGGAAGGCCAAAGAAGACTGCTAGGAAGAACACAACTAGTGCCTACATGTGTTTGTGCTGCTGGTTACTCTTTTAATGCATCCAGGCATGTAAATACCCACTTAAAATGTACCTTTCCTTCCCAAGGACTATCCACCCCTGCCCCCAACTCTGAGGTTCCCGCTTTGAGAATCTCTCAAAAGATGCTTAATTAAGGGCCAAATCCTCCACCCTCAAAAGTACACAACAAAATTTCCATGAGGGAAAGATAAGACCCACTTCTGTGCTTGCTCCACTCTTTCCCTCTCCTGAGAACACTCTGCTTCTCTGTTGTCCAGACTGATGTATTTTGTTGTGAAATGTCACCTTGGCAAACTCTGATTTAGTTAATGTACCTTCGAAAATTTCACTGGAAATTCTCAAACTGAAATAGAGAATAAAAACAATGCCTTAGTCTTGCTGGTATTTCTGATCTCTGCGAAGGAAGTTCAGAGTGTCAGAGGTCTAAGACCCAGTGAGAAAAAATTTGGAAGCCTGAGTGTGAGGCAGCCAGCTGTGGAAGGCTTCAGCAGCTGCAGCACACCCAAACCACAATGAGTGGATTGCATAACATTAGAAGGAGATGGGTCCCTTCCAAATGGAAAAATACTTTGTACTTTTTCTTACTAAATACCTGTATAGTGCCACACTTGGGCAAACTTCACAGACTGAAGGTGAAAAGACCTAGGCTGATCTTTGTTAGCATCCTGGTTTAGGATGGATCCTCATCTGCAGATACATGCCCATAAGCAAATAGGATATTTTAGAAAAACAATTTATTTAGTCTTCTAATTAACTTGGCATTTTCTAAGTTTTGCTCTCAGTCCAAGTTTGCACTGTTATTAGTTGCAGAACGTAAATACAGGCAAAAAAATTAGAATAAATTGTATGTATCATGTTCTTTGGTAGAAATGACTCTGAAGCATGTCAGAAGGGAGTACGTGTGATACAGTCCGACAGCTGGTATGGTCAGCAAATGTTGTGTTGTTAAATCAAGCCACAGAAATCTGTGCTCTGGGAATTTTATTGAGGAGGGCATAAGCCAGATGAGATTGCCAGGACCCTACTGAAAAGGATGTCCTGCTGGAGACATGGCAAAAAGGCAAATTGAAAGCTGATGGCAATGAAACTGTCCAGCTTAGTCACAGAAAGTGTACTAAGCAGAGCCAACATCTTATGCAAAGAAAAGTTATTTAAGGAAAACAAGGAAAGGGCTTGGAATACAGGCTTTTGGTGCAGATGGATCATCTAGATGACGCTTGGCTGCAGAGTGATAAAAACAAGAACTTAAGAAAAGTCCAATGATTTGAGCAAACAGTGGAAGACAACTTATTATGGTATCCAGATGTGCAGTTGACACAACCTCAACAGGCCTGAGAACACCATAGGATGAAATCTGGCCTACAGAAATAATTACAGGGCTACACCCCCTATTTCCCAAAACAAAACACAAGCCTTGGTACGTGAGGAAAGGTGACATGGGGCAAAAGTCTGCATCTGGCTCAGAGCAACTCCAGAATGTAGAGACTGCTCCCTCCAGAGGCGTTTAATGATTTCCTGAGGCTGGAAGCTGCTTCAGAGGAAAGGCCAGAACAGTCAGACAGACCCCTCAGTCTGTCTGCTCAGCTAAGGTGACACCCTTGCCCTGCTGTGCATCCTCCCTGTCACGGTGCTGTGCGAAGCCCTGGCAGCTGATGCTTCCACCACTTCCAATTCAGGACTCAGGAGCTTTGTCTCCTGGCATCCAATGCAAAACACCCCTCTTATGTCCACCTTGCAACTTGTAATAAACAACTCTCTCCCTCCCTCACGAAATACTTCCCTTGACGCTCTTCACATTCATCTCAGTGGCTGTGCCTCCCACTCATCTGTCACAGAGTCACTCTACGACCTCATACACTGATGCCATCAGCACTTTTGCCATTTGTCTTTCCTCTGCATTTGTTTCTGCCATGAAGGTGCCCAGTTCTGTGCTGCTCCAGTGCAACTGTACTGACAGGAATGTCCTGTTTCCCTCAGGAAAAACCTGTGGACACAGAGCCCAGAATCTCTTCTTCTATCTCACCACACTGAAAAGTCCATTACAGGGAATAATTAATGCCTAGTTCCTCCACATCAAATGTAATATAATCACACCTTACCACCATCTAAAGCCTCCAATGATGCTATCTAAAGTGTTTTCCTCAGGGGCTGGGAGGGAGGAGATGAGAAAAATCTTTGTTCTCTTAGGGTCCAGCCTGACCCTGACTCAACCTCCAACACTGAGAGTGGCTTTACCAAAGCTGAAGGAGTGCTCATGTCCATCCAAAACATCTTCTGACTTCTGGTATTGCCACAGTGTTGCAGAAAACAAAATGCATAGGAAAGTAATGAGAGTTTAACAAATTAAAGCAAGATTAAATACAGTGGCATGGGTATAAATATTTACTGGCCAGTTTCTCTGTATGACACAGCAAATATTAGCTTATGGGGCCATCCTCACAATGTATTTGTGCTCTGATGTTTCTAGGGCTATGAAGAGCATGTGTATTTTTAAGCTATTCAATGATGCTTCCAGATTTTTTTTTTCTTGGATACCTAGTGAAGATGGGCAATTGGAAAAGAAGAGGTGGAAAACTGCTGGTAAAAATAGAATTCAGTGGTTCATTTAAACAGCTGTAGAGGGGCCTAGTCCTTGGGAAGGAAAGATACATTTTAAGTGGGTATTTACATGAAACAGGCCCAGAGGTCTGATCACTACATTAACAGCATCTCCATTTATAAAAAGCCACGGTGTTTGTAGGGGTATGGGGGTTTATTTTCCTTTCCTTTCACATCTCCCTCACATCTGAAAATCCACTGTTCAGTAGTTTCCTTCCTTTGCAGCTTTTATTCAGTATCTGGCCACTTCCAAAAGAAAAATGAGCATAACATTTTTTTTTTTTTGGAACTACAGTTAATTTGTGGCAGTTCACACATGAATATACCCAAAATATCATGAGGACTTACCTGCACGGGGCTGCTCAGAGAAGCTGAATTAAATGAGCCTAGGAAATAAGTGGTGGTAGGCCAGCTCACCATGTGGCTGCTCTCATTTACAGTGTCTAGCTCATGATAGGTTCAGATAATTTGTCTAAAGTTGCTGCATAAACAAAACCCACACAGAAAGGTCTGCAGCCAACATAATATTACACCGCACAGTATCTAAACCACCTGCTGCTTACTTCTGGAACATTTTCTGCATTTCTAAGGAGCAAAGGCTTTATTTTTTATTTTAATGGATAACACATAGCACCAAGATAACTTGCAAATACAGACTGAATTTCTGAAACATGGGGAGAACAGTAAATCTTAGCAGTGTCTGCATCCACACAATATTCATGCTGCAAAAATGCTTCTTGTGCACCAATCCTTATGTAACTTGGGGGCAAACAGTTGATTTCCACCTACCTAATTCTCTCTCTTTCCCTCTATTTGCCAAAAATTGCCTGGAGAATATGGACTACTCCAAAGAATCTTAGAATGCTTTGGGTTGGAGTCTCCTTCTCTGGAGATATTCAAGACCCATCTGGACACCGACCTGTGCGACCTGTTCTAGGGACCCTGCTTTGGCAGGGGGGTGGACCCAATGAGCTCTGGAGGATCCTTCCAACCCCTATGATTCTGTGACCTCAGAGATCATCTAGTTCCAATGCCCCTGCCATGGGCAGGGACACCCTTCATGAGATCAGGTTGCCCAAAGCCTCATCCAAACCGATCTTAAACACTTCCAGGGACAGTAATGTATCTCACCAGGAAAAGGCTCCCTTGCTCACAGCATCCCAGACCTCCTATATCAAAGCGCCTGGATTAAATCTCCATCATATTTCTGCTGCAACAACAGGAAAACTATAAGACACTGCGTTTTGCAAGCAGTTGTACAATCCTACCAGCATCATCAGTCCCAACAAAATCAACAGGTTGTACTTGTGATAGTAACACCCACGGAGTAAGAGCTGTGTTCTCTGCATCACTGTCTGAAATAATGCCACTGCAGAGATCAAACATACTACAAATCAAATTATTTGCTTGCTTGAGGTTTAGCTGCTTCTACACTTTGAGGAGGATCTATACTTTCTGACCACCCTCGCAGCTATTTCTTTTTTCTCTGATCCTTTGCTGACACATAAAATCTGTGATGATTGTGAGAGCAAACACCACTGAATCACTCAAGTTCTGCCAATAAAATACTCAAAGACATGATGCTGCATAACGCAGGGAAAGGAGGACAGTTCAGCACAGCACTAACAGCTGATGACAGTACATACCAAAAACGGAAATACTCATCTACTTCTTATAGCCTCCTTGCAAAAACAGTATATATTATGACTAACTCTTCAGTAAGCCACTGAGAATAAATCTGGTGGAATGCCAGCTTTGTTGCCAAGGTAACAGGCATCAAAAAATATCTAAAATGATAGATTAGATCAGTTTTCAGTCTCCAGACAGCCCTAAATTCATATACACATAAAACTAAAAACAACCCATTTCCTTCCATCCCTTGAAGAAGCTAATAAACAAAGCTTATTTGGGACAAAAAACCATTGGCATGGAAGAGCCTCCTCCTACCCTAGCCATGGTGAGTCCATAAACTATTTCAGTTCTCTACATGAAGAGTGGCATAGTTAATGATATTCCTAGCAGTTACATCTTAACAGATGTAGCCAGCCACAAATCCAAAAAATTCAGACTGGCATTGTGCTTCAGCAGCTCCCCCCTTCACTTAAAATACGCATCTGATTCCAAGAACCACTCAGATCAACAGGCCCAGACACGAAGTACAGCACTATCTGTGCAACTGGCGAGTAGGTTTTTGCATTCATAAGTTTAAATTCCTACTAAACCACTTTAGCAAATTAGAATACCCAGATGATTTGAGTATTGTTCACTTTTTCCAGCTGTTTGTTTGCATTATGAGTCATGTCAGCTCTATTCTCGTCTACCTTTTGAATATGATCCACTCAGAAAACACAGAGGGCGCAGCTCAACACACCAAGGCTAAAAACTTCAGAACAAAAGCCTGAGTTTCTTCTTAGTTGCACTCACGCAAATAGGGAAGATTCTTACTTACAGGGGAGAAACTTCTGGAGAATATATTCAGAATGATCCCATCTGAATCATAGCTGGAGAAAATCTGCTGCTACAATCAACTGTTTAAAAGCCCTACCTTAAGAGAATAGCTGAGAGCTGAATCATGCACTTAAACACACACAGCATAGGTAGTAAGTGTGGTTCAGTGGAAACCACCGACTACTTTCCTTCAGTTGTGAGCAAAATAAATCCTAAATTACACTCAAACACAACTCATTGTTCACTGCTGAGAACAAGTCTTAAAGGAGGGTGTATGTAACCCCCAAGACATAACCCAGGAGATTAAAATATGACTGCCACCCCATATTATGTCGCCTAGAGATGTGGTGGTGACAGCCAAAACACATAAATGGAGACAATGAAGACATGCCTGTGGTCAGCTACAGGGAAATGACACAGATGTTCTTCCTCCAGTCACCAGGTCCTGACTGTGTACAGGGGAAATGATCTGCAGCTTTATGCAAACTATTTTTCCCTTGAGATCTAGCCAATACATTCCTCTGTAGCACAGAAGCCTGTTCAATCCATTATCTATAACCCAAAGAAGAACAGAATAATATATTATTACTGGAGAAGAAGGGCTGGAAACCAGAAGAGATGGTCTCAAATGAGTGCAAAAGGGAAGCAGGAAACATGGCCTTGCACTGCAAGTGTACTGTCAGATACAGGAGGCTATGTGAAAGGACTTAGAATGAGCTATTGCTACACGTATGAAAAGGACAAGAGAGGTACATACAAATATTAGGATTTGTGAGTAAAAGTCACAAAATGAAATTTTGTCTTATGCCACACCGATGCAGCAGCAGGAACCCAGGGTGACTGCACAGAAACTCAGTGAGCTCCTGCCCTCTGAATCAGGTCCACACAGAATTTATGTTTCCATCTCAAAACCTCCACATCAAACTACAGATATTAGTTCACTTAACGGATACATTCAAAATCAGGGTGTTGCTTCTACATCAGGGATAACGATCAGAACACGAAGCACGCTGGGAGTTACAACCAGGCTTTTGGTACCTGCGTATACCTACTGACAGGCAAGAGACAGACCTACTGCTGTGATCAAAAGCTTCCTCCAGTCCTGCACTCAGCATACACATGCACCAGCAGTTTCTGCATGTCTCCACCATCCTCCTCCTCAGGAGCACTAGGAGACAGGGCTCCCACATTTCACATAAAATGGTTTTCTTCCCAGACACCCACTTCTGAATAAACCAGTATTAGAGTTCCCCTTTCCATTTTGCTATGAGCTCTCCTCACGTATGCAGGTGTATCCACTGCATTAATGACTCTGGCTTGAGACAGACTTTCTCACTAAGGTAGTTTCAGCTCCAAAACCACCACAAGCCCTGTGCTCCCAAGCCCACTGCACACAGCCACGAGAGGGCAATGCCACCAACAAACACACCACAATTCTCCCTTCTTCCTCAAAGTGTTAGCAGCTCTGTCTCTGGTGAGTAATGGGCCAGGGGTTGGGGGGTGCATTTTATTTTTAACAGGCTTCAGTGTTGAGGAACCACAAGCATTCTCAAACAGACAGCCGGAAAGAAGGGAAAGTCCTAATGGTGATAGCTCTCAGGGCAGCAGCCTCCATCCATCCTGAAAGATCTTGGGATGATTCATTTCCTCCACTGTTTTAAAGACGCTGTTTTGAATTGTAGCTGTATTTTTACTGTGTGTGGAAACATTCAGTAAATAGCATATGTTTAAACTTTGGTTTTGGATGGGGTCCCACTGGCTGACTAGCTCCTAATACAGACAAACAGTTGTTTGTGTTGGGACATCAGCTGAGATCAGTTCCAGCTCTTCAGGTTCTCAGTGGGAGATGAGCAAGGAACAAAAGAGTAGAAGGGGAAGGGAAAGACCAAAAATACAGCCTGTAGTCAGAAAAGAACACTTTGAAAGAGGTAAAAGGGAAAAAAATCAGAGTCCATACCATCTAACCCTTCTAGCCAGTCATCATCACATACCAGATTTTGATCAAAATAACCTGGTTTGAATATTCTGAGGATGCAGTTACTCGGTAAGTCCCAGTCCACCCCAAAGTGGGGAAAAACAGACAAACGCAAATAAAGGTTATTCTCCAGAGGGAAGTGGGAACAGGCAGAAATCCCCAGAATACCAACCAAATCAACCACTCCAACATCAGCACCATCAGCACGCTCGCTCCCTCAGCTGCGTGTCAGCGATTCAGCATGCCTATTCCAATCTGGCATTTTGAGGTTGCCAAGCACTGCAAAGCACCCCAGGAAAAAGCTGCTAGAGCTTTATTTAACCTTGCAAATGCATCATCAGTGGATAATCTCAGATAAATACATGGCAATCCTGCTGAGAGTCAAAGCTTTAAGGCTGCAACTTCCTTTTCTAACTCTTCTGGCCATGCTTTCCTTTGCCAAACAGGTATGAGGTACTGAAACTTGTTATTTTATGAGCAGTGCCTGATCTGATCTCATCTACGATGAGATTTAATGGTGATGTACCACCAGGCAGTTCTCTTCCAGTGCCCTGGATACGCAAGCGGATCACCAGACTACTGTCTCTGCAGAGCAATGGACATAACAGAGCTTGGGCTAGCACAGGGGAAGCGTTCACAGGCACGCACCAGCAGCATAGCTGTATCTGGAGGGCATGAGGATATTGGTATGTGCACACAAAAAGTCACCTAGCAGCATGCCGAGCAGCTAACACGAGGCGTGATGAATCTGCTCTGGCAGCCAGTGTACGTTTGCTATCAGGGAGCTGAGGTCTGTAGGACGTAGTGTAAATATTGGAAAATTTGCCAACTTCTGTGACTTCTTGGGAAAGAGAGATGAGGAAGAACCATATCCTCTGAAATCCAGGCCTGGTGTATAGGAAGTCTGTTCAGACACTCCTACCGACAGTTCATTACGTTTATTCTCCTTATTTTAGAAAAAATAATCTGAATGCAACCTTCAGGTCAGGAAATCCCTAACAACAGTTCCTGACTGCTGAAAGTGACAAGGATAGACCTGAGAAACTCTGCCCGTGCATTTTTCCATTCCCTTCCTTTGTCTAAACATCTGCTGTGAGCTGTGGTCAGAGAGACTGAGGAACCAGTGTGACAGCTTCCCTGCTCCTGTGCTCTACCAGGCAGCTGTATCTGACTGCATTGCCTTTTCACACTGCCAGTGTTTGGTGGAGCCTCCTGCAGAAAAATACTTCACAAACCCACAAAACACAGTTTTAGGCTCAAGAGCTGTGCACTATCTCCACCTAGAGAGTTTGGGTCTGATGCAGTAAAAAAAAAGTTCCAGCGTGGCTTGTAGCTGAGAACTCCAGCAAGTTAAATGCTTTTATGGGAAAAGAACTAATCATCCAGAGCATTTCTGTACAATTTCCTTAGTCTTCTAAGTGTCTGGAGTGATTAATTAATGATTAAGAGACTGAAAAGACAAGGACTTGAGACAAGGACGCTGTGAGAAGCAGAACAAATGACGTGACAGAAGTACACAAAGAGATAAGCTGAACAAAAGAAGATAATTTGAGGTTTTCTTCTTAATGTAAAACTTCAGTGATCTTTGAAAGCCACTGCACCAGGCATCTTTTCAGTCTTGAGTTTGGAAGGATTCAAATGAGACTGCAAGTGGACATATACAATAACTATATATACAATTTTCTTTTCAGGTTACATTTTTAGAAGTGATCTCAAATACCTGGTTTGGAGAATCGGACAACACTCAATCAACAGAAATAATACACAACTTGTTACTGACAAATTGCCTGAATCAGCATTTTCTGCCTTTTCATGAAAAGTATTTGATACTGACCAGGCAGAGATACTCAGAAGCAGATTACTCACAGAGCAGTCCCCAGGTGCTGTGAACATGAACAAAAACCAAGAGCAGCTGCTTCTTCCTAAAGAGTAGTTACTGTGCCCAAGCTACTTTATATCTGTGTTTAACCATGTTCTGCTTTACTGTAACCAATCTGCAACTTGATCACTTCAGCCCATACTTTAAAAAAAAAGGGAAAAGGAAAAAAAAACCTGATTCCAAAGCAAAACTGAGAAATAGTTGGTTTGTGAAGCTGCATATTCCTCTCCAACACCCTCTCTCACATTCATGCTACTCAGTAGCAACATTAATATCTGAGACTGGCATTAAAATGGAAAGCTTGTATTTGTAAAGAAAGTTGAGAGCAGATACAAATCCTGACTAATGAAATAATGTCACAGTGCTATTTTAAGGGTGATTTAGTTCCCACTGGGGCTCTGTAAAACACACAGCCTACAACAGAAAGTTCTTTTATCTGAACCTGGGCTGGGGGGCAGCATTGACTGGGTATTATGGGTCTTTGAAAACTGCTGGCAGCTGCTTCTTGTCCCGTAGGAAGGCTCTTACCTTTCCCACAGGAGCAGCAAGTAGTGACACTGCTGATCACGCTACAAACTCAGTAAGCAGGTGGAGTACCCACAAAAGTATATGAAGTACCTACAAAAACAGCCTTGTAATGGAACATGTCAGGCAGCCAGTCCTCTAGCTGGAGCTGGCAGCAATCCCCCCGGTAACATTATCAGAACCACAAAACTCGACTGTGGAACACTATCTCACATCCCTGCTTTGGTGATGAAAGGAACAAATTCACAAACAGGTTGGATTTGTGCCTGTAATAATCAAAGTTGAAACTAGCAGGAGCATTTTTGCTTTGTCACCCTTTAAACATTCAGAAGTGGCCAAAGATTGATGGCTGGTTCAATTTCCCCAGTGTTTTTCCCTGTAGCATTAGTTCCATCCAGCTGGAGGAAGACTCCACTCTTCTGAGAGCAGGAGACATTCTCTGGGGACACTGCAGGTACTCAGCTCTCACTAAAACAAATTGTTATCTAAACACTCAACCACTGGAAAATCCCTCCCTGTATTTAAACATTTAACATTGGAGACGTTTACCATCCACCTATGTCCCGGATGAGGTGTGACTACAACTCCTCCCTATCTTGAGGATGAATGCAGTGCCAGCAGCAGCCATCCAGTGCAGCAGATGTTAACAAGGCTGACTTCTGCTTTCTTTCCGTAGTGGTATGAGTTAAACTTTGATCTCTGCCTCTCTGTGGCAGGGACTATGAAATAAACTGTCTCACGGACAAGATGAAAGAAACCAGTTGCAATAGCTAAGGCTGTGCCAGCCCTGTTCCTCAGTACTCGTCTGAGAATCCTAAACTGCTGAGAGATGTCTGAGGAACCCCCACCCCCAGAGCAGGGCTCCAGAGTAGGACACCTTCAGCTGAGCCATGCCATACCCCAGCAGAGGAAATTTTTTTTGCCAATAAACTTGCATCATGCAGAAGGCTGGTAGTGGAAAATGGAAAATTGTAATGATCAGTAAGAAAAATAGAGATTTAAGGGGGAAACAATGCTAGTGTCATCCTTGTTAGCAAAGTCGGATTTTTTTTTACATCCAAAAGCAAATAACATTCAAAGCAGTTTTATTCAAAGAGGATCTACTTACTAATGAGGCCTCCTTGAAACAAGTCATCCCCATAACTTTTTTTTTTTTAAACACTCTTCCTAGGAAACATTTTAAATACGTTTTAAGTGTCTACATTTTTTGAATTTCTATTCAAATAGAGCTTTCAAACATTCATCCCCCCGGCAAAGAACAAACCAAACAAAACCCCCGCTGTTCCCATCACGCAAGGGACGCGCAGAGCTTTACCCAGGCTCAGCGGACACCCGCGGGGGGAGCGGAGGAGCCCAGCCCCTGCCCCGGCTCTCCGACCTCACCGGGCGGGTTAACGTACCGAGCCGAACTCTCTGAAAGACGGGAACTGTTACATAGAGTCTGAGCCGTGCGATTGGAAGCCAAGGAGGAGCCCGGTCGTGCAGCCTGGCCGCCGCCCTCACAGACGCACCGAGTCGGGATCCGGGACCCCGGCACCCACCTCCCCCACACAAGGGGCTGACGGCCTCGGGGCGCCACG
>VZTU01026272.1:415267-458423 GCA_013400835.1 Zapornia atra
TGGCGCCCGTCGAGAGTGGGAGGGGAAACCCCGTGCGAAGGGTGCCGCCATCTTGGATAAGGGGGGTGATGGGGGCGCAGTGGAGCCAGCCGAGCCGAGCCTGAGGGAGCCCCGGAGAGAGGCGGAGACCCGGCCCGGCCTTTGCCCAGTCTGAAGCAGAACGCTGCAGTGCCCGCAGCGGGGACCGGGCTGCCGCCGCCGACAGAGCCAAGCTGCACAGCCGCTCGCTCCCCGAGCCCAGGTACGGAGGAGCCGGGGAGGGGCGTTCCTCCGCCCGCCCGGGCCCGGAGTGCTAGGCCCCGCGCCGGTGCCCGGCCACCGACGGGCTCCACTCGGGCGGGCGACGCCTTCTGCTCGCCGGCGGGCTGGGGCCAGGCTCCCGGCCGGCTCCCAGCCCGGATGGCGACGCTTCCTCCTCCTCATCTTGCCGCTGCCGCCCAGAGCCGGGGCCTAGTCAGGGCCGCGCTCCCCGTCGGTGCCGCTGCCCACCTCCGCGGGCGGTGCGCGCTGGTCCCCGGCCTCGATGGGTCTGGCCGCCCTCGCTCCCGGTGACGGGCGGAAAGGAGAGGCCGCCGCCAGTCACTCTGGAGCCGAGGGGGGTGAGGCAGGCTGGGCAGGGGCTAGGCCGCTGCTGCACTGTTTGTCGCCGCCGCCTCCCATTCCTCTGCACTGCACACTCCACTCGTGCCCATGCCGTGTGTGTCTGTCCCTCGCTGATCGCCGCCGCTCCGTGTGAGGTGCTCGCTGGATGTGTTGTACTGTGTGCGCTGCCGGTGGGTGTTACCTGTACTTCTGATTCTTGGGTTGACCTGCGCTGTCATGAACTCCAACAGAAAAATAACTAACGAGGGCTGAGGGGAATGCCACTTGGTATTTGAGGAAGCAACAAAGTGTTCTAGGCGTGTTCTCAGTTTTCTTAATGCTTATTTGGGCTAAACAGGTGAACAACTTCTCTTCCACCTAGCTGTGTGTTGCTGGTTTGCAGTGCACTCATAAGGTTTCTATAGCATCTGTGGATAGCTTTGCCTTGAATTAAAACTTCTGAATTATCCTTGCAGTAAAGCTAGGAGAACGTGTGTGTCTGCACTGTGGTCTCTCTGGCAATGGTTCTGTTTCTCTGGGGGTTGATGTGGACTTTGCTGTCTGGGCCTCTGTGGTTTTTTTGCTGTATGACAGTCTTTCAGAGGCAAAAGCCCCTCTTTGTGAATTCAGGTTGTCTGTGCCCTAAACCAACCAAACCCCAAGTCAGAAGGCTTAGCTCTTCCAGTAGTCAGATGTTATCATATGGAATGCATTGTTTTGAGGATTGATTTCTATCAGGGCCCTGACTGAGGGCTTCCTGTGCTTGAGCATTACTTAGGAATGGGAAGAAAATCCCGACCCTGGGGGACTTAATAAGGAAATATGGTATATCTTATTATGAATTAAAAAGGAATTTGCTAGCTTTCTGTAGGGATTTGAAAATGTCATACATGTGAGTAGGAGAAGCTCCAGTTTTCCATTTTATGAATAAAGAGTTAGAAGGACAGCAGTTTGGAAACAAACCTGTTATACCAGAGGTACTAGAATTTAAAATGTAAATTGATCTTCTGAAATTACTTGCTCACTCCTGTGGATCTAATGGAACCTGCTGATGATTTGGTTCTCATTTTGCTGTACCCTTCTGAAACAAGAGATAGACATTACTTAATTTTGTTCTGAAATGTGTTTGTGAGTTCTTGTGCCTTCCAAGGTGATCACTTGGGGCAGTTACATGCTGTTCTGATTTGTTAGAATGACAACAAAACTGTCCTGGTTTTTGTATATACTGTCCCTACACTTACACCATATCTCTGCAACTTGGTTCTTTTACTACAAACACAGACATGTGCTACAGATTAGGCCCTGTTTTAGGCAAAGAAAAAGATAAATGAGGATATACAGATGGAGAAAGAACTGTGGCTGGGAGAATGGACATGGGAGAAAGTGCTCTTACTGATGAGGACAGGTATGCAATATTTAATTTAGCTGTGGTGCTAGAGTGTGATTAGTCAGAAATGAGGGGGGTGTGTATGAATACAGGAAGCTTAGGAAATAAAATGGAGGAACTTGATGGAGTGGGATGTGAAACCTTTAAAAGGATAACCAGCACCAGGGGTGTGGGGCTGGATAGCTGTGAAGGCAAATCAAGAAGTGAAGATAGTAGAGTTATAGCTTTGATTTAAAAAAAAATAAAATTAAAAGTTCTCCTATAGGGAGTGAAGGCCTGTGAAGTCTTTAAAAATACTGGGCCACAGGATGAGTTAAGGTGGCTTACATGATTAAAGAATATAGCAAATGCATTTCTTCAAGAACAGCTTGAAATTGGGCACTGCACAACCGCAGCTTGTTATTCTGAGCCCAGTAGTGTGCAGGCCTGGCATGCACTCAGAGTAACTGGACATGGAAATAATAAGGGAATGTAAAGTGATCTTCAACAGCAGATCAAAAGCAGCTTGCTGGGTCGCTGTCTGATCAAAGATCAGTTCATCCAGTTGCTGTCTTGTGCTAATTGGATGCTTTAATGAAACCTAAATGGGAAAAGCTAGAGAAGATGGCTCCAAAAGAGCTGAAGAATGAGGAACTGGCCCAAAACAAGTAGTGTTGTCAAATAGATGTGCAAGAGAAACTGTTAGGCTGCTAATGAGACTCATCAGGGATCAGACGTAGAAGAGGGCTTTTTAAAAACAAACATGCAGACCAGGGAGGCTGTGGGGGCATCATCTTGAAGAGGGCAGTGATATTTATGTGTTTAGGAAGGCCTAAATGTCCTTGGTGTGTGGAAGTCCTAGAACCACAGTAAAATTTAACTGTAACAGACCTTGTAGCTTGCTATGGATAAGACTTGTGGGAATTAACCACTTGGGTGAATTTATGTTATTAATTGATAACAAGACTGTTATTACCTTCCAGTATGGTGTGATTTTACAGAAGACCACAATTGAAGCAAGTGCAGACTGTATCTCTAGCAGCCCTCTAAAGTAAGGTACCAGTCACTGGGTTGTGTTGTGGGGAGTAGTGCAATGAGGAATTGAAAGAATTCTACCTCCTGTTCTTCTGCCTCTTATTGATCTCTTCTTGATGTTCACTGTTAGTTAACGTCTAAGTAAATATGCAGGGACAAGAGAGGTTATGCTCAGGGAAGAATAACTACCTATTCATTTTGTGTAGAGGTTTAGAAGCTGTTCTAATAATAGTTACTGGTTGTGTAGTGTTCCCCTTGTATGCAACTGGTATTTTCTTCCAAATGAAAAGAAACAACAGCACTTTAAAGGTTGATTTCAGTTTATGAAAGGAATGATATGATGTTGCCTTTTATAGAAGGGAACTGGACGTCAGCTGTGAGATCTTTCTTCAAGGAAGGACACTTGGATGACCGGATGAAATAGAA
The DNA here is from genome assembly GCA_013400835.1 of Zapornia atra. NCBI lineage: Eukaryota > Metazoa > Chordata > Aves > Gruiformes > Rallidae > Zapornia > Zapornia atra. The sequence goes on from VZTU01026272.1 coordinate 418,677, forward strand.
AATGCCTCTTGCTTCAGACTAACTGAAGGACTGCCCTCTTGCTCAGGTGGTATGGGTTTTTTTGAAGGTGAATTAGTCCTGAGTTTGAAGCTGTTGGCTTCAGAAGTGTCATCTATGTGTGGATCGGCCAGCTGATGATATTAACCACATGCAAGATCTAATAAAACCTGTGCATACAGGTTCTGGTCTCTCCTCATAACACTGCTGCTTCTTGCTGAACACTTCTCTGTGCAGGTGATACCCAGTGAAGAGGTGTAGTTGCCTGTGTCCTTGAGCTGAGCCAGCAGGAGCTGTGTGGGTCTCATGGTGTGGAGGTGATGTTTTGCAGTTATGTTGTTCTGATAAGGAATGTTTTAGCAACACACCTAGAACAGCCTTATCTCAGTTTGTACAGATGTACAGTGATACCTGAAACCAGGCTTTGGGGAGATGGCAGGATACCTGTGTGGTACTTGCTGATTGGAGGAGGAAATGTAGGTGTCACTAGTATCCCATTAAAGCCATCTTTAACATTTAATAAATAACAAGAAGCCGCTAAGGGAGGGGTTGATATATGGGAAATGGATTATAGTGACTACAGAGCCAAAACTCATTCGAAGTTGGCAGACTTCCTGGCAGAAAGATGTCAGGCAGACCAGGCTCCCAGGCTAAACTACTTTTACTCTCTGTTAACAGTGAATTCATGCTCAGTTAACTTTGATGTCGTATTGTATAATGTCAGCAGCAGCTGAAGGTAAGCTGCATATCCTTACCTGCAGCTTTCTCAGTCCTGCACTCCTTGCCCTCCAGCTCTCCCAGGAGCAAAACCCCAACCCCTGTATTGGGATTATTAAGATCCACATTTGTGGAACAGAGCACTGTGAAGTGGAGGAAGAACTCCAGTTTCTACAGATGGCTGATGCTATCAGTGTTTAACTCCTTGCACTAACACAGAGCCAATATTCTTTTTGTTTACAGAACCCTGTTGTGTACTATTCTTGTCTAGACTTCCTTGTTTCATCTGTGGAAAATGCTGATACTCTCAAGTTTTCTACGACTCTGTTTAGCTTGTTGCATATATTTCTTTCCCCTTCAGCACAGTCTTCTGCAATATCAGTTTTATTCCAAGATCTGAGTACAGCTTGGATTCCTACTTATCCTTATTGGAATTTGAATGTTTAAAAGTTTGGTATTTATTTGTCTTTATAAATAAAAGAAGTCATCTCTTCTCCAGGAAGATTCCTCTAGTAATAATTTGAAGTACTTCAGAATCTTTTCTGTAACATGACCCTTGAAATAAATGTTCCCCCAAAGCCCTGCTTTATTTTTCACTTTGACTCCTGAAATTGCATTTAAAGTTACTATCTGTGTCTCTGCAAGCTTTCACTATGTCTGTCAGTCAGGAACTTCTCCAGCAGCTCTCTGGGATGTGAGAGAAGGTCTAGCCTCACTGTATGTGTGAGTTTCTCTATTGGTATTGCTATTAATAATCTGTTTGTTTAAACCATGGGGTGTATGAGTGTGCAGTAGGTCTGGCTGTAGGCAGGGAGGGATGTGGTATCTCTCACCTCCTCCTTCGGGGGCCTAGTGTCACTGCAAGAAGGAGGGTGAAGTTGTAACAATGAGATCTGGCTAGTTAGTCTTCCCTTCCCACCCTTTCTTAGTAGACTTTGTTGCCAAGCACAGAATTTGGTTTTCTAACTCTGGCTTTGAAGTGGGAACTGATTTTGATGCATATGTTGCAAAGCAGTGACAGTTTCTTTTATATTGAAATAACATAGTTAGACTCTTCTACTTGGAGTATAATGAAAACTGACATAGCAGGCAAAAACAGTCTGTGAGATAACCAGAGATGTATATTTAGCAGTAAAGATTCTAGCTGAGATTCACTTAAAATTCAGCTTTTAATATAACCTGCACAAATCCCACCTTTAGGGGAAAAAAAGAGCAGTCCTTACCTCCCAGTGATCTTGCTTACAAGCTGGAGTAGGACAACTTCCCCTCACTTGTTATATACAGCAAAATTACAAGGTCAGGTGCTCAGAAACAGCTTTTGAGTAGTTCTGAGTACTTGGCATTCCTTAGGCAGCTGGTGGTGTGAAGGAAGAGGTTTCTGCAGGACAGGTTTCAAAGCCACACGAGTGGCTCCCTGTCTTGGTGTTTGCAGTGCTGAATTATCTTCTAAGCCCTGTAAGTCACAGATACTGGTGTCCTTTATTGCAGCTGTAGCACCCACCTGTTTTCTGTGGAACACAGTGCAGTTCATGCTATCCTCCTGAAGTACTTGCACTTGTATAAATTGGCCTCTTCAAGCTGCTTTCTTTTTTTACTTCCACTTACATACTGTGTAATCCTCCAGTTTCACCTTGTCTGCCATCAAACTGAATGGAGCTATGAATATAGGCCTCCTAGTGCTACTTGGAAAGCAAATGGCAAGTAAAGGATCTTGTAGGAAAAGTGCATTGTAGCACAAGATGTGCTCAGTTTGCTGCTGCTTTTGGGATGTGCTGGAGAAGAGGAAGAACGTGATGTGTGAAGATGAGTTCAGAAAATCTGAAGCATCAAATATTTAATAAATGACAAGTTAATTTTGAACTCTGTATGGAGCAGGTACTTGTCTTGTTGAGGTTGAAAATAACCAGTGCATGTATGGGAGCTGATACTGTAACTCTGGAATCTTCCAGGAAATAAGGCAGTGAAGTTGCTGGCTTGTTTGGTAAAGGGCAGTGCATTTTTTAGTCACAGATGTGACTTTTTACCCATTACAGCAATGAAATGTGGTCTGTCCACAGAGCCAGAGACTGAGGTGGTGTGGAGTGACTGTATGAGGTTTCCCTCCACTACAGCAGAAGTGTTTCCAGTAGAGTCTTATTGATGGAAATGACTGTTCTTGAGATCTATGCAGCACTTGGTGTGGAATTCTGTCTTGCCAACACATAAAATAATCACTGTCCAGAGCTGTCTTTTGTTTACTACCTTGTTTGTGTAGTAGGACTTAGTGTAGATGCTTTGCATACTGCTTGGGGCAGATGGGCTTCAGAGTTTCCATACTGAGAGCCAAGCATGAAGGAAAGGCAGGGTGCAGGTCAGCGACTGGTACTCAGCACACCCTTTGTAACTGCCTGTTGGAGTTGTTCCCCCTCCAAGGTGTAGATAAGGGCGTTTGCTTTAAATCTCTGCGGTGTGAAGTGGTGGCTGTTGGCTGTGTGCTCTGAATGAGATTTGTTGTCAGTCACCACCTTTCTTCCGACTACAGTTCCCTGTTAGGGATTAACTGTGGTTGAGGAAACAATACTTTGCTTTGGAAAAAGTTACAGGCTGATAAGCTTTCCTGTAATTTTATTTCTTTACAGTACTGGTTTCACTTGTCATATGAATGACACATGACTGAATGAAAATCTAGGCTAAAGCAACGTTCTTTCTATAAAGTACTGTGTTTTTCTAATGCCTGGTGATCTGCCTTGCAGGAACAGGAGAGGAAAGAGTGAATTCCTAGTAGAAATTTTCCACTAACTGATCACACTATATCTAGTTCAACTTAAAACCTGTGTCAGACAAAGACATTTTGCATCCTTTGTATTACCTGGTGATATGTAGGCTGTATAGATTTGTAATCCTGGTTAACTGACATAGTTCAGCTATTACTCCTTGCAGGATTACAGAGCTGAAGCCAGTTCTAATTCCTCTTACATCTAGGAAAGCATAGGAAAAACCTGGAATATTTCAAGTATTCCAATCTCATTTAAACTATTGCTTAAAAAAGGAGAAACTGCTAAGCCTTGCTGTAATGCTGCTGTGCTGACAAAGCCACAGAGATGTTAACTAACTTCCTCAACATCTGATTTGTGGCTTGTACTGCTTCTCTGACATGGATGCACAGCACCAGGCCTTGGCTAAGGCTGCTGTGGTGTTCCTTTAATTCTTAGCTGTCTGATGCAAGCTGTTTCCTTTGTTCCTCTTGCAAGTCTCAAAAGTGTGAGGTAATAGTTCCAAATTGCTGGCTTTGTTAAACCTTTTCAGATTTTTCCTTTTGGAGTCAGCTTTTATTTTCAGTTCATCTATCTGCTGTCTGGGTAGCGAATGCTGGTCCTGCTTAGTGACTGTACAAAGCAAGAAGCTACTGGAGCTTTTCAACAATGTTAAATCGTTCTGCTTAACACTGAGTATCAGTACTGTGCAGCCATGCTTCTACTTGGAGCCCTCACTGAGGGGATCAGAGCAAATGATGTGGGAGTTCTGCCAAGTGTCCCATTCGGTGGCTGTGGGGAAGTACATAAACCTGAGCTGTGAATGAAAGGATAGCTGGGGGGAGAATGGGGACCAGGGTTTTGATTGCTTATGTGAACTAAATTGGATTGAGTTTGAACAAGTAGTTCTGATGTGTTCTGTTTTTTTGTTTTAGTGCCACAATGGCAACTGCACCTTACAACTATTCCTACATCTTTAAGTACATCATTATTGGTAAGTTTTGCTGGGCACGTACCTGTTGATGTCAGTGTGTTGTGTCTGTGATAGCCTGCCTACAGACCTCATCTCTGTACTGTTGCTGACTTGTGTGCTGCTTCCTAGCTAGTGGTGATCCTTGTCCAACCCCAGTCCTTCACAGATCACTGTGATCTAAAGCTTTAGCAGCTGGCCCTGTAAAGACAGGTGCCTTTGTGTGCTGCTGTAACTCTGTGGCACAAGGAATGACACCTGTGAACTGGTTAACTGGGAGTGGGGATGAGCACCACAGCCTGTATGGAGTTCACTTTACTGCTGAATTACTGGTAAAAATACTTGTTCTTGACATACATACTTCAGTGTTCTTGACTATTTTCACTTAGGGCCATAACACTTAGCCCTCTGCATCCTAAAAGCACATCCCTACTGTTCCCTTCTGTCTAAATCAAGTTTATATTTAGAAAAATCAGCTAAATCCATTGTAAATGGTGCCTTTAGCTGCAGCTTCCTTGGCTGTTTACAGTCAGGGACTTGATTGCATTTCTCACTATCCTGGAAGAACTGGTCTTGCTGTTAATTGTCTTAATTGTTTAATTCTTACTGATCTTGTGTAGGTGTAAGCGATCTGGAATGTTACTGTAATGGTTTGTGAGGCAGGCTGCTGTGACAGCCTCAGCCTCTGGAAGAGTTGGTTTCTAAAATACCTTACTGTTTCTCACTGTTGGCATTGTGTAAGGGGATCAGTGGAAGTGAAGCAATGTCTTGGTGTGTTCTCTTTGGTTGTCAGTGTTTTTGATGTCCTTACCAGCGACTTCCAAGTGAAACAGGAGCAGCACAAGCACTCAAAAGGTGTATTTTATATTTCAGTTTACATGTCTGCTGCTTGTAACCTTGGGAAATACAGTTGTAAAATCAGTAATGCAGAGTAACTTCCCTGGAGTTCTTTTGCTTTGCCATTGCTTGCAACCCAGTACCTGTTACCAAAACTATGATGTAAAAGTTGGTAAATTTGAGGGCTGTAGCCAGGTACAGAACGTTGTGCACAGGCTGAGAAAGGAACAGCTGCCTATGTACTGTTTGTTGTGTGACATGTTTTCTTCAACGATGTGGTGCCAGTCTTAACTATTCTTTCTGTAACAGGGGACATGGGTGTAGGAAAGTCCTGTTTGCTTCATCAGTTTACAGAAAAGAAGTGTGAGTATTTCAAGTCACAGTATTTATTCTAACTGGTATGCTTCATCCCTCTTTCCTACCTCTTTGCTTCCATTGTGCATGAGCTTGATGTGGTGTCTGTCTTAATCTGTATGGATTTGTATTGTACTTGGTCAGACTTTTGACTCCTGCAGATGTAGTAATGGCAAAATAGCTGCTTCAGTCAGGGGAATTCTGATACAGAACAAGTTGGAGTCTGTCTGAACTGTGCATGTTCTCAGTATTAGTGCAGCTTGAACACAAGCAGCAGGAGGGGTTTTTAGTGCTTTTAAGCAATAAATTCGCTTTTCTTTGACTGTTTGCAGACTGACACAGCACTGTCATTGCCTGTGCTGGTGCTGCTGTGACTCAGGATGCTCAGGCTGCCCTGGTGATTGTGTTCAAGGCTTACTGCACTCTCAGCTGTCACATGTTGCATGATGTTAACATGACTAAGGGTTAGCTTCAGCTAGCTTCAGCTCTTCTCAGTGTGTGCTGCACTGGTGCTCACGGTGGCTGTTGGCTCTTTAGACTTTCCTGCAGCTCACACTCAGTGGATAAGTCCCTTGGTATTTCTTTGTACAAAGCTGGTCTTTACTGTGTCCTACTTGAGATGTGACAGTATTTTTGTTGTCTAGTGGAAATGGGATTTTTCTAACTGTTGCTTTTAATTAAAATCCAGTATCAGCCAGTTGCTTAAATGTTACTTTGTAAACTGTCAGATTCTTGATGGGACTGTGACTTGTTCTCAGTTGTGCTGCTTTGGCTTAACACTGACAAACTGAACAAACCCAGTATCCCAAACCTCTACCACAGGACTGTCACTACCTGTGGGTGGCTTGAGTGGGTGCTCATCCCTTCTAGTTTCATGAGCATTCTTAAAGATGAGCTTTTAAGACGAGTTTATTTTAACTAGGAAGATGCCTTATGTGTTAACAACTCCTTATGTGTTAACAACTCCTTATGAAACTGGCTTAATCCTGTGTGCAGTGGTGCTGTTGCCCTGTCTGGACCAGCTTGGATACTTGTCTTTGAAGCTGTTACAGACTTTCAAGGGTACCTTGGTAGTTCCCTAAAGTCACCTTTTCCTACTGCATTACAACAGTTAACTCTTTCTGCAAAGATAGACTGAGAATCAACTGCCTGGATACCCTCTGATGTATGTGGCCAAACAGCAGCAGTGTGCATACCAGCAGTTCAGGAAATCTGTCATTCTAGATCAGTGATAGAGTTTGGGTACTGTAGCAGTAAAAGTGCTTCCTTGGAGACTGAGAATCTAGTCAAGGTAACTGAAAGCTGGTGACAGTGATGTTTTGGAGCAAGGAGACCTTGTACTAGAAAGATCTGACCTTTGCTCTTATTTTTCACAACAGTTATGGCAGACTGTCCCCACACAATTGGTGTTGAATTTGGCACCAGAATAATTGAAGTTAGTGGCCAAAAAATTAAACTACAGATTTGGGATACAGCAGGACAAGAGAGATTCAGGGCTGTCACACGAAGCTACTACAGAGGAGCAGCAGGAGCTCTCATGGTCTACGACATCACCAGGTAAAGTGCTGTTGACTGGTACATTTCATGTGGTAGCTCTGTGGGTACCGTGTGCTGTCTTGTCTGTCCCCTTGACTTAGAGGAGTCTGTCTGGATTTGTATCCTGTTGTGTGAAGCTTACTGTGCTGCTTAATCTAAGTACTCTAAATACTTCAAGAGGTGGAAATGAAACATAAGGAATTATATAAGCTGCTGTTCTTGGGAAGCTTCACTGCTGACAGACGTGAGGATCTGGCCTGTGTGGAGCTTGGCTGAAGAACTGGCTTGGCCCTTAAAATCTGCCCTTCAGTTACATGGAGTTTTCTCTTCCTGGGAGACAATGGATACTGCTGCTTACCTGGCAGGAATAGTCTCAGCATAGACACAGGGTACACTTTTACCTCTTGCAGTGGGCTACGTAAATGTGATGAGAGCATTGAAGAAGCCTGACTTCTGGGCCTCTTCATGGGGTCATCCTCCAACAGAAGAAGAGTGCTCAGCAGCTACCCTGTCTTGCTTGTGTAGATGGAAAGTAAAGATGCTGCAAAAAGAATAATTTAGGAGACTTAGTGTGCAATACTTCTGCTTTCACCTGTCTTCTGTCTTCCTTTGGGGCTGTTCTTCATGTTCTTTAAATGCCCCTTGGTTTTGGTTTTTCTCCTGCCTGCATAGGTGTATTTCCTGATCATTTAAATTTTGAGTAAAGCAATCAATCTTACCTACTGTTTGTTTCCAAAGTGCTGTTCTCCTGCCAGTGTTCAGTAAGAGTATTTGACAGGAAATCCTTCATTGTGTTACAGACAGAACAACCTCAACGTTGTCCTTCTGAAGGCAGCAAACTGCCCCATCCCAGAAGTGTCTGTTGGTCTGTCTCCCCACCTGTGGTGTAGGAGTTACTCTTTGGGTTTCAAGTTGACTTGCAGAAATCTTGGTCTGAGCCCAAACAAGATGCTGGCTGCTTTGTCTTGAGGTTGGGGAGAAGAACAGGGATGACAGATGTCGGTGTGACTGTGCTGTTGGCACTTACGTGGTTTTTAAAAATACTGTAGCTAAAACTGTCCTCGCTTGGTTCTTTGCAGAAGGAGTACGTATAATCACTTAAGCAGCTGGCTGACAGATGCAAGGAACCTCACCAATCCAAATACTGTAAGTTGGACTTTATTTAGCTTGAAAGAAAGATTGCTTATCTCCAAAGCAAGAGGTGGAAGGCTTAGGCCAAAGTGTTTGCAGTGGTAGCACTATTCTCAGATAAGCTGCCTGTGTCTTCAGTGACGTAGCTCTGATGTCCCTGTTTTGCAGTGTACCAGTGACTCTTTCCCCTTACTGCAGCTGAATGAAAAGTGTAGGCTGCTGTGCAGGGATCCTAAAAGTCCTTGCTGCTCACCTTTTAGGGGCCTGTCTTCCACAGCTGGAGACAAAATTGTGATTAATTCTGGACAAACCTTCACATTTGTTCCTACTTGTTCTCACTTTGTGGTAGTAACAAGGTGAATGCTATCCCATCTTGGACTGGAAAATAAACCAGATCTCCAGCAAACCTGACCCAGGTCTTCTGGAGGGCTGGGGCAAGGAGGTTCCTCCATCTCTTTGACCATACCACAAAACTGTTGTCCTTCAGTCTTTCTCTGAATGCCCCCAAAATACATTAGCACTGAGCTCTGCTGTGATGAAAAAAAACTTTAACAGATTCTGGCTGGGTGAGCAAATGATTAAACAAATAAAAAGTTGTTTGGAGTATGACCTTGAGTAAAGAGTAGGTCTGCTGCTTTTCAGGATCTCATTTCATGGGAACAGCCTAAAGCATTCAGAAGTGAGAGCTGGAGATGCTCTCCTGGACTTCACAGTGCTGGAGCAGCGTTTTCCTGAAGATGTGTGGCTCTTGCAGTTTGACCTTCTGGCTATTTCACTTGGGTTTATTGTCTTAATAATGAGGGTGGTAGTGGGAAAAAAAAGGTAATAAATGTTTTTCCCCAGACTAATTTTCTCTCTTCTGGACTAGGTGATAATCCTCATAGGAAATAAAGCAGATCTGGAAGCACAGAGGGATGTCACATATGAAGAAGCCAAACAATTTGCTGAAGAAAATGGTGTGTTTTTTTTTCTCTTGAGCTGTTACATTTCCAAGATGGTGATGTTAAAGTGACTCCTCAGCATTCATAGCTGCAAGCTTACACATCCAAAGTAGTGTAACTGTGTACAGATTTCCCCTGCACCTCAGATAGTCTGATGTAACTCTGACTCTGCTTAGTTCTAGAAATCAGCTCATGTTATGATGCCTTAATCATAAAATGTTGTTTAGTATTAAAGTTGCATCTTGCACATCCCCTGAAGGCTGTAGTGTGACCAGCTTGGGGCTTTTTGGAGTGATTGATGCATTGACTGTTCACCCTCTGTTTCTGTGCAGGTTTATTGTTCCTTGAAGCAAGTGCAAAAACGTAAGTTCCTTTGTCTACAGTGACATTCAGGTGGGATGTGTTTAAGAGGAATATATGGGTTATGACTAAGTACAGCCATAGAGTTCAGGTGTTGTAGTAGGGCTTTACAAGTGACAGAACTATGGAGCACTCTTAACAGTTTCAGTCATGATAGTTTTGACTTGAAGCTCACCTGGAAGTCAGGCTGTATTTCAGAGACATGTTGAATTCAAATGAGCTGGTCTTGCTCTAAGTCATCATTTGAGCACAGACTGTGTGTGGGTAGCAGTGGCTCCCAGTCAGCAGTTCCTTCCCTCACAGGTTCTGAGCTGTGAGTTCTGCAGTGACCTGCCAGCCCCAGCTGGGAGGAATCACAGCACTGTACTTGGGGTTGGTGGGCAGCCTGTTGGGATCGGGCCTCCAGGGACACCAGTAAATATGGCTCCAGCCTTTGTGGAACCCTTTAACAAGAAGGCTTTGATTAACTACAGCTTCTCTCCTCAGCACTCTGCATGTGTGACACAGTGCTTTAACCTTACTTCTGCTACTCAGGGTTTGGTTTGGGCTGTGGGTGTGTTGTTTATTCCTGGCTAGTCCTGATAGCTGCAGTGGCTGGGGATGAATTCCCCAGCAGAGGCTGCCCCAGGCGTAGGTTACCAACCTTTGTGCCTGCCTTAAGCCCTGGAAGCTCCTCTTGTGTGGAAGAGGTCAGGCAGAGACTGCTGCTCCTTGGGAACCTGTCCCACCCCAGCAGGGGTGCCTAGCCAGCTGCACTGCCTTGCTGAGGTGTAACCCAAGTAACTCCTGCTGCTTTCTTCATAGTGGAGAGAACGTTGAGGATGCATTCCTGGAGGCTGCCAAGAAGATCTACCAGAACATCCAGGACGGAAGCCTGGATCTGAATGCTGCAGAGTCGGGCGTACAGCACAAACCGTCGGCCCCGCAGGGGGGGCGACTAACCAGCGAACCCCAGCCCCAGAGAGAAGGCTGTGGCTGCTAGTGACCTCTTCATGGCTCCATTTCTGACCTTTCACCTCTGTCTGTTGGAAGCGGTGCTTTTGACCGCTCCCCTGTCTTCTGTACATCTTATTGGGTTTAATTAAAACTCTGAGACAAGTTTAACACAGTACTAAACTGCTAAACGACTTTAGATGTAATCAGGTTATCAAAGGCAAGTAGAGTAATAAAACCTCTCCTGCATGGTAAATCTAGAAGTTTTTTTTTTCCTTGATTGTCCTTGTGATAGTGTCACCGATCCATAACTTAAACTGAGCACTGATGCTGGACTCATGATTTTACACTTTCGCAGGGCTTTGTCTTGTACGGTTTAATTTTATGGTTCTTTGGCCTTTCTTCCCCACCTCTGACTGTTTAGAGCTGTCCATAGTAAAGGATGAGTTGTTTTCTTTTTTTGCTGTGAAATGACTTCTGAGGGTAGCGAGGGGCTCTGTAACAATGTGCTTTTGTCGAAAGGATTCCCTGTGGTTTGTGTGTGTTGGGGGGGCTGGTGCAGGAGTGTACAACTTGCACAGGGAAACGATCCATTCATTCTCCTGCTCATAGCTTTACATCATTATTTTTTTGCCACTTTTATCCTTTACATGTGTTAACAGAACGTAAATATGTATAAAATTTGAAGGAACTGAGCTAACAGTTAAATACATCCTGTGTATATGATTTTAATGAAGATGATGATTACTGGCATTAGAACAGTATATAAGAAAATATCAGTTTGTACAGTATGACCTATGTGTGACCACGCTAGAGCAGAACTCCATGTAACTGCAGTTCACTAACATAGGCTTAGCCCCTTGGTGTCACCGGTGGGTGTCGTGCCGGGGGAGCTCTCATCCCCATGTGGAAATTAACACTAGTGGAATCTCCTCCATCTTTGCACTGTGGTATATCTCTCTCTGCCATTTTATTACTCCTGTTCTGTGCAATCAGCAGCGTGCTAACCTGCTTCTCTCTTCTGTAAGCGTTCTGCATTCTTGGGCTTCATGGCCTGCCTGGCACCCTCTCCAAAGGCTGGCTCTTATGCTTTTGTACCTTTAACTTTCTCAGTGGTCAGAGACTGAGCTGGACAGTCGGAGCAGCGCCGGTGCTCTCTAGGGATTTTTAACTGCTGTTGTGTTTTGTAACAGTCCCAGGTGAGGGGTTTGTTTGTACCTCCTTCAGCATGTGCCACAGCCTGTGCAGCTTGGGTAAGGGGAGATGGCACGTGGTGAGCACAGGGGTGGTGCTGGAGTTTGTGCTGTCAGACAGGAGCACTGCTGGGCTTTGCTTGGAGAAAACCATTGTGTAGGGTTTAAAAGGGGACAGGGTGGGTGCTAAACCACGACCAGATGTCCAACTGGAGTCTTACTGCAGCCTTTAAAATGCAATGTAGTTGGAAAATCCCTCCCTAGACACTAAAACTATACACTGTCCAGACCTGTAAGTAACCAGTGGTACCAGATATTGTACAGTCAATGTTCAATAAAAGCCAAAACTGGAATGTGCAGACAATAGGATTTGGGTAACTTGTGCACTGTCCCTTCGTTTTGTCTGGTCAGTCCTTTTTTTTAAACTAATATTCTTAAGTAGTTGGGTATGTTCAAGATCTACAGCTAATGCATCCTGCTTAACCTGAGGTTGCACCACAAAGGGTTTGCCCAGGGACCACGACCTCCTGCTGACATGAAGTACGCGTTCCCATGACTACAGCTTGTTGAGGTGCAATACCTGTACTCCCAGAGTAAGTTACAGTAGGTCTTATTGTTTCTGTCACAGAAAGGATTTGTTGGGACTGCTGTACTCCTCATTTGATGTAACAATGCTATTAATCTAAATATTTGTAAATAAAGTACCTGTATCTAGATAAACCCAGGTGCAGTGTTTGTGCTTTAACGGCTTGTTTGACCTTGATTGGGGACCTTTTAGTGGTAGAAAGGACACAGGAGGTGGGTGCTAGTCTCTGCTGGAGCCTGCAGTCTGTCCCTGAATCTGTCCTAAGCAACTGCTGGCTGTTTGCCTGTTCAAGAACAGCTGTGCCACTGGCTTACAGCAAAGATGGGTGAGAAAAGCAGGTGTAATCCTGATAAAGAGAGAAATCCCTTAAAGAAAACAGACCAAACCCTCAGAACCATGGACAAAAGCACTCCTCACACTTGTATTAAGTACTCCAAAGTAACTGTATTTAAACATCCATGCATGGGCAACAGCTGACTTGCCAACCAGCTGCCCTTAGTACAAGTTTTAAGTGGAAATGGACCCATACCCACATTTAAATTGCATTTAAAATAGGTTTTAAAAAACCTTATATACATAAAGCTCAGTTACTGTGTTTTTGTAAAGTACCAGCCCTGCAGCCAGCTGAGGGGGGAAGGCTGCTCCCACCCTGAGGTAGAAGTCTTCTGAGGTGGTGCTGAGCCCAGGGGGGTGGGTACAGCTCTGCAGCAGCTTCCCAGGTCCTGAGGGATAGGTGACCTGCTGCTGGCTGCTTCTGAGGAGCAGCTGGAGCAGGGCCTGAAGCTTTTCTTCTGTATTACTTTGAGAGCTGCCATATATTATTAACTTAAATCGTTACAGAAGAACTTAAGTGCCAGTGGTACCTTAAGTCATTGTGTCCAGAGTTCGAGTGCTGGGCTACACATCTGCTAAAACCAGAAACATCACAGACAGACAGGCTGGCAGCAGCCTAACAGTGTGGTTGGGCTTCACCAGCAGCTCTCACCCACATCGCCTTTGAAAATACACATCCAAGAGCTGAAACAGCATCAAGCGTGAGGGTGCTGAGCAGAGGAACATGTTCCCTGGACAGGGACAGGGCTGCACCCCCACCCTTGGGTGCCACCACCTGCAGCCCCCCTGTTAGGGAGGTTCAGCTGGGCTGAAGGCACCTGTCACCTCTGTCCTTCACTGAGAAGTCTCCCAGTGATCCAAGAGCTGGATCGAGACACCACAGGAATCCCCGCCGGGCCTCAGGGGAAGGGGGGCAGTCCTGCCAGAGTGGCCTAGGAAAAGCAGGAAGAGGAATAAAGGCTGAGGAATAAATTCATGTCTCTCAGTAGCAGCCACACATTAATCTTTAAATCAATCTGGATTTTAAAGAACAAAAGGTTAAATAAGGTAAAAAAACCCACCACCACCTTAGAGGACAACATGCCCTTTTCAGACAAGTTCCATGCTGCCAGAGTAACTGAGGGTGCAGGACACCTTCAGGAGACCCCTGCAGTGCCCCTGAGGTGGGGAGCAGGTGGCTGTACGGGACCACCAGTGAGCAAGAAATCATTTGCCAACACCCCAGCCCAGAACTCCCGTACCCAGAGGAGCAGTACCTGTGTTTTTAAGTTCAGAGCATCATGAAGAGCTACTAGTCTGGAGCTTTGGGTCAGACCGAGCGGATCTGATGCAGTGCTGCTGACCAGGTCATCCAGCGCATCAACCTGTCGCTGCAGGCTGTGGAGGGTGCCTTCTGTCTGCTGTTTTCCTCTGATTAATACTTCTACTTGCTTGGACATGCATTGCCAGAGCTGAGCCTAAACACATCAGGGTTACTTCTATTTATAGCCAGATAGTGTCATTTTCAAGACTAAAAAAGAAATACTCTGATGACCTTGCAGTCCAGCCCTAAGGGTTGTAGTGTCAGCGTCTCACCCCACAGGGGTCTGGGAATCCCTGACTCACCTCCCCCCAGTCAGAAACAAGCTTTGTTTCTACAGCCTCTCTCATCACCCATGTGAAGAGAGAGCAGCAGATAAACTAACTGTGCCCAACCAGCACCTGTACCTAAAGTGAGGGTGGGTGCTCCTGAGCCATCATGTCTCATGTTGCAAACACACCACAGTGTGATGTCAGTGAGAGATTCATGCCAGAATAGTCAGAAATCCAGTTAACTGTTAATTAGAATTACTCATCCTGATAGAGCATGCGGGTGCTCGGCTTGCTTTCACCGTTCCCACCCAAAGGTAGGCTCTAGGTAGTCCTGGTGTACAGCATGGGTACACCAGAGCTGGAGAGGGACCCTCCACGCTCCTGGGTCATTCCCATTGTTTTTAGAAGGGACCCAAGGGACACGCTATTGTAACAGGAAGAGATGTGTCACCTTCAGCCGGTCCTCATGGTGCTGCAGTTTCTCTCTCAGAGCCTCTCCCCGCCACTGTTCATCCTTTTGGAAACAACAGCACATTCAGCAACTGAGTGAAACACCTAAAGGTACCGATACCGACATGCTTGGCTGTAGCACCAGCAATTGTTTGAGAGCTTCTCACCATTAAGAAGACTTTAGAAAAATTCAGCTTTTCTTCCAAGGAGAAGAGTCTCTTGTCAGCAGCAAATGGACCAGGCTCCTCCAAGTCCTCAGACTCACACTGTAGACTTCCCCTCTCTTCCAAACCTTCCAGTGGGTCCAGAGAAGATGGGCTCAAAGATTTAAACCTCATCCTAATTTCATCTTCAACCTCCAGTTGAAGCAACGTTGCTGCATTCTCCATTTCCCTCTGTCTCTTTTCCAGGTCTTCTTGAGTTTTCACCTACAGCACAGCACAGTCTCACCGTTTTGCTGCCATGTCACAAATGCATAAATCCAGAGGGAATTTCCCATCTAACTGAACAACTTACTATGTTCTTACTAACACTGATTTTCACAAAACCTTGGAACAGAGGCTGCCCTGATTCTGACATGAACCTTGTGCAGCCCCTTGGATGATGGGGAAAACTCAAGTTACCAGGACACATTCACTTGAACCTGTTCATGCTCTGAGCTTGCAGAGTCATCCTTGACTGCTCTCCAGTCACTAACTGTGCTCTCTGAAGGACCCCATCCTCAATGGGCTTAGAAACAATTCTTAAAGGTTTTACTAAGGTCTAGACAATGGGGAATCGCCTTTTAGCTTAAAGCAAGTATCAAGGGAAGGAAATCCTGCCCCATATTGGCAGCAACAAGTTGCTCAGCACTAGTGATTTGGTAATTTGCAGAGTCAGGACTGTAGCTATGCCAAGTACCCACCATCAAACTGCAATGGATACCGGAGATGGGGCCCGAATCCTCAGCTGAAGCATTGCTGAGCAGACAGCAAGTGTTACAGTGCGCTCGCTGCCTATGTTGGGAGCTCCCTACTCCAATTACTCTTAATGAAGAGCCAGCAATGGTCCCCTCCACCCTCAGCCCACCTCCAAAGAACACTGTCTCTTTTTCTGGGTGAGTGGGGTTGATCTGTTTGAGCTGGGCTCAACAGTGGCTGCGATTCGCCATGCGATGGGGAGGCAGCTGTGCTGCTGTGCCACAGCCTTCAAGATCCAAGGAATAAACCCCTCAGCACCTTGCAGCCCTACCCCAAGAACTCTGCTCACGACTGACTGGCTGGAGCAGGTTTGTTCTTTAAATGGGGATTCTAGAGCTGCCTGATCCTACTGACTGTGAACAGCTTAACTTCTCCTAGATGCAGGAGAATCACCCCAATGTTAAGCAGGTCTGTCTCTAACCGTGGGGCAGCAGACAGGAGGAGATTCAAAACCAGTACAACACAGACTTGCCTGGAAGGCAGCTGTCCCTCTAACCTGCCTGTACTGGGTCCCCCAGTTATACCTGTGTGCAGAGATCCACGTAGTCCTGCTGGGTCTGCCAGAGGTCCTCACCAAGGCACTTAGCTTGTTGGTGGTTGCTGCATGCTCCCTGCTCAGCAGTCGTTCTGTTGCTCTGCAAGTGGGTGTTGTTGTGCTTTTGGTCCTAGGAAAAAGCAGAGAGATTGTGAGCATCCACTGCAGAGAAATGAACCAAAAACACACACAACACAATCTCTTCAAATTTAGAGGCAGAAGCAACATTAAATAGGAGTAACTAGAGGTGTTCTGCAGCCCAGTCTAGAAATACCAGAGTTTGGTTGCTTCAAGTTCTGTTTAGTCATGATGTTAATGCATTACTTTGTTCCTCCTACAATAAAAACAGGTTTTCTAATCTTCTTACTCTTTAAAAATAACCCAAATCCCCAAAATTCCTCCCCTTAGCCAGGACTTACATGCAGTTTTCTTTCTAGTTGCATCCTTTGCACTTTCATTGCTTCTTTTAGACTCAGGATCTGGTTTTCTGCTTTTTTCCTCTCTGATGCTATCTGATCTTGGAGATGGTTTAGCTCTGACTTTGAGACTTCCAGTTCTTTTTGAAGAGACTGTATTTCTCTATTTTTTTCTTGTAATTGTAATTCTTTTTCTGAGAGCTGATGTTCTGTAATTAACATTTTTTAAAAACAATCCTGATTAGCAGAAACATCTCCTGGCATATCACATACACATTAGAATATCTCAAGCATGTTAATGTGCTGAGTGAGGGTTTGTGACACCAAGTGAGAGGGGACAGACCAGCAGTGAGCTTTAGAACCTCAGTTCTTTGGACAAGTCAAATTAAGGATCAATCCAGGGGCTGCATTAGAAATCAAATGAGATTAACAGAAATACTTGTTGGGTTCATTAGACTGAGAACCCTTAAATGAATCTTACTGCTTTGTATGACAATTTCTTCAAGTGCTGCATATCGGGACTCCTCCTTTTCAAGCTTCCTGATGTTTTCTTCTGCCAGTCTTACTTTCATTACTGCCTGTTCCAGTTTCTTTTGTTGATCTTTTAGCTCCTTTTCCAATAGCATTTTCTGATCTTTCACTTTAGCAATACATTCTTCCAGTTTTTTCCCCTCGTGCTCTGAATTTTGCTTAAGGCGCTGAAGGATCTGCCAAAAAACCACCAAGTTTTCAACTAGCACCAACTCTCATCACCAAAAGACACCAGAGAAGTTAAAGCAGCATAAATTGGAAAGAACTGTGGTCTAATAATACTCTCTGCTGACAAAAAAGGTTTATCAGTGCTTCTTGCCTCTCATTTTCAGTCCCACTCCCTCAGTTTTTCTTTTGGTTTACACTTTGTTGTAAGTTAATCTTACATGCTTGTAGCAAAACCAAGTCCTAGCTTTCATGAGCAGCTGATGGGCTTCACACAGAAATACTGCAGAAGAGAAGAACAAAAGCTTGCTCAAGTGGATCCCTACTGGGAGCTCAGATGGAAACTACAGGATAAAAGAAACACCCTGGAATTTTTCCTGCTTAGTTTTGTAATTACAGGAGGCAGCTGAAGTGAAGCTTTGGTTGATTCCACTTGAGATCCACTGTAGTGTTTCAGCTGCTCTCCACAGTTTCCTCATCTCCCAAGATAACTTCTCCCCATGCTGCTGATTTATCTGAACTCTGTCCAGCAGAATTCCAGAAAATACCCTGCTCTCTTCCATCTCCTCAGTCACAACAGCTACTTCAGCAGGCACAGCAGCTCCTGCTACCCCAGCCCTCCCTGCGCTCGGGGCAGCACTGATTTCACAGGGGTTTATCAGTTCAGGATGAGATGCCCCTGTCAGGGACAGCTCAGTCCTTAGTTGTGACACACTAGTTTTCACTACAATTAACTAAATGTTGAAGCTTTTTGTTTACTGCTATTCCCCTAAAAATGAAGCTTTGTGCCTAAAGCACTGGTGCATTATTTGTAAGCATGCAGAGGTCAGGTCGGCAGGCGCGTTACCGCTTCTTGCTTGGCTCGTTCTGTTTCTTTCTCTTCAATCTCCTTCTGGAGCTGCTGCAATTGGTTCTCCTTCTTTTTCTGTCTCTCTTGGCAATCCTTGTGTTTCCTTAAATACTCCAGGATATCTTCTTTCAGGGTTGCCTGCTCTCTAAGCAGCTCATCCTGATGCCTTGCATTAGTTTTCAAATCCTGCAATATAAAACAAACACCAAGGGACAAAACTTGCTGGGGAGGGGAACAGCTCTTTGGCTAAGAGGCTTGTGTTTGGAAGAGCAAAACTGGACACCTCTAGTCACACTGAAGATCACCTTCCATTTAACCCAGCCACTGAGTGAAGTAACCCAACAGGAACCACCAGATGAAAACCTAAGAGATGCTGCTTTCTTTAAAAACAAAACAAAACAAACTTCCTAAAAATCAAACCAGGGCCTGGGTTGATTTCTAGAAATAGGGTAAATTCAAACCCAAACAAATCCACCAAAACAAAAAAGAATCCCCACACAGCCCCAAAACAAAACCAGAGTGCCATGCATTCCACCTTGGAGGTAACAACATGAATAGGAGTCCCTCAGTTGGCACAGAAAACCCAAACCAGGAAGTGTCACCTGCTGAGGTACCTACACTCCAAACAAGGAACTAAACCAGCCATTGTTTATTGGTGCTGCAAGCGTCTGATTTTGGGTTAAGGAATCTACATGAAAAATGGCTGATGGATCAACTACTGTTGTGATAAACAACATCCCTCTATAATCCTGAAAATACACGTATTTCACCCAAACTAACCTGTTCTACCAGTTGAAGCTGTTGTCTGGAGTCATTTAATTCTCCCTTCAGTGTTTCTAGTTCTTCCTTTTTTGCTAGAAAAATATTTGGCAACAGATATTTTCAATCAGCAATTTGAAATACCTATAGAAATAAGTCATCTCTTTCCATAAATGTAGAATAAACAAAAACCACAGTTTCTAACATTTCCATCTTTTTGACATGGTAAATACTCTCTGCTTGTAGATATCTGAACATGTTGGGTGTTTAGTATCATACAGGACCATTACAGTGTTATGTTTTGAACACACTTTCTCTTACAACATTGCAGCTTAAAACCAAAGAGTTATCTTTACCTTGAAGGTCCCTCTGTACAACAATAATGTCTCCATCCAGGGACTGTTTTTGTCTGTTCAGTAGCTCCACCTCCTGCTGCAGGTTTTTAACATCCAATTCCATTTTCTCTGCACTGGCCAGTGCAGTTCTGCCGCTGTCTTCAGCAGCAGCAAAGTCTCTGTAACACATTAATGCAAATTCTCTGTTTGTAGAAGTATTGGTGAGGTCTGTGAAACCAGCTGTGCTTCAGGAAAAGTCTTCTCAGCTCAAGGGGATGCTGCCAAGCAACCCTAAGAGTGAGACAGCTGTCCTGCTCCAAGACTTAGCATTTCACTTTTCATGATGCTTCTCACTGCGCCACCACCGTGTAACACGTGCTGCTGCGTTCATCAGCAGCTAACACGTGCTGCTGCTTCATTGCTGAGTATCTTCTCTAAGTCTGCTGTGGACATGCTTAAAATAAAACCCTCACAGGATACAGGAAACAGCATATTCTGTGTAATTGGGCACCTCAAAGTTATTTTTAATTATGATAAACAGACATCCCATCACTTGTGATCTCTGTACCCCCTCACCTCCTGGTTTGTGACAGCTTCTTTTCCAGGCTCTGACACTCTCCTTCAAGCTTTTCCTTTTCTTCATTCAGAGACTCAATATTCTTCTGCAGAGCCCGCATTTGAGAAGCCAGATGTTCATTTTCCTGACGGTCTCTCTCAAGCAGTTGTTCCTGCCAGTCTACTTCCCCTTGCTGACACTGGAATAATCGCTGAACCTTCTCCAATTTTAACTTCTCCTACAAAAGGCAGCATTGTGAACACCCCACTCGTACACTCAGGAAGTAGTATGAGTTATTAAGATCTTTAGCTGCAACCATTTAAAACCCCTTTATTCACAGAGATCACACAGAGGCTAGAGTGCCTCTAACTACTATTGAGTTACAAACAGGATAACAGCTTAAAGTGCCAGATTAATTTGAGTGTATTTCATCGTAACGTGAGCACAAGGACTGGAAGACAGGGGTGCAATCACTAAACCATCATAGTTGAACCACTTTTCCCCCCATCTAGAAGATTAGGACATCCCTGCACTGCAGGGTTTTTAAGAGAATGATCACCTTAAGGCAAGATGCTCAGGTAATGGAGTAAAGTGACAGCTTTAAGTGCAGTAATAAAAAGGTACCAAGTGTATCAACTAGTCCCTTCTTTTCCCTGTCCAAGAACAAGTAGAGAAAAAAGGGAAAGTTGTTGAAAAGTGAGCAGCATGTTATACCTGCTTAGATGTTTAGAAATGCTCCCTTAGCAAACGTGTCAGATGGACTCTGTTACTTAGATCCACAGAACACCCAGATCTCTCCCTCCAGTTACCGTATCAGCCAGAGAACAAACACTTGCCTCTAGAATTGCAACCTGAGTCTTTTCTAGCTCATTGACCTTTTGGTCATGTTGTAGCTTCACACCTTCAAGTCCTTTATTTTCAAGCTCCAGCATTTCCAGAACATGTTTCAGTTCTAGTAAGATAAGAGAAATCAAAGGTTGTTACAACTATATCAAACGCCCTTTATTTGCAATAACAACAACAACTACTACTACTAAGAGTAATAGCACCAAGGCCAAACCAAGAGACTATACTGGTATCACCCCTGTTAAAACTCCTCACAGTTTCAATTGCTGTGTCAGACACCCCAGGTATTCTATCTGATGCTGTTCTACCAGCACATTGCAGATCCCTAGGTCTCCTGCTCTCCCCCACTCCCTGATTGTGTTGATACTTCCCCCAACCTGACAGGCTGCAACTGCTTGGGAAGGAGATTCCTCCATTTTCCCACCCATCCCAGTGGTAAATTGTTCTTCTGTGAACAGGGCATAATTAGCCAACATCTCCTCACCACAGCTGGAGTTCGAGTGTGAACTTAACTGAGGAGCCCTGGCCACAGTTTGCTCCTGTTCCTCTCTGGCATGAAGAGCTCCCATCCCAGATGCATAGCACCAGGAAGCACTGCCTCAACTTGAGCAAAAGGAATCTGTCAGCTCCCTATAAATGACAAGAATTTCAGGGAACACTTTCTGTGTGGTCCCTCACAGTATTTTAAAAGAAGTGAGGAACAGAAGACTGCAGGGATGTACAATTAAGAGCTCCAAGTGCATTGCTTATCAACCCACACAAAATACTTCATCATAAAGCCAGGAACACACCTATCTTATGCCTGGTAATTTGTCCAAGTATTCCTTGAAGATTTTCTTCCTCTTTTCCAATATCCTTCTTTATGAAGGAAAGCTGTCCTCTTTTCTCATTAATCTGGACATCCAGTTCTTTCCTCTCAACATTAAGCTCTTCCAGAAGTAGTTTTATTTCCTGTGGAGATATATCAGTGTCACAAGGAATGCTGTTATTTACCACTGTAAATATTTTTTTCCTTTAAATAGAAGTTCTAAATATTTATTAAATTTAAGAACTCTGTCATCAATATTCTGGTCAATTTCTTTTCAGAGTTTATAATTGCAATTAATGGTGTAAAGCAACCTAAAAGTTAGGNTTTATAATAAAGTTACAAAGATTTTGATCTGCAAGTGTAACCAGCAAGTAAACAATAAACAGGCCTTAAAACAGGAAGTCAGACAAAACATCCCCCCAAATATAATTAACCTTGTTGATAGTTTGTTTTTATTTCAGAAAGAAAGGAAGTACAGAATCCTGTTTAAGTAAACATGCCAGGAGACAGAGCTGACCTCTACACCAGCTTTGTTGTGTTTTACACATGCTGGTCAGACTAATTGGCTCTAGAAAGTGCTTGTGTCAGGAACAGTAAGTGATTCAGAGATTCCTATCTGGTAGAATTTAGTTCTCAAGGGACCAGTTTGGTAAGTGTTACTGGAGCTAGGAAGTTGTTCTCATCTGTGCATCTCAACCAAATCTTTGTCACACAAAACCATAAACTTGCTTGTTCTATTTTTCAAGGGGTTTTGGGAGGTGATAGAAAGCAAAACTGATTTTGTGGAAACTTTATGGGATGTTTTTGACACTTCTGTTCTTTTGCTGCTCTTCAGAGATATAATGAATTGAACACTCATTTGGAATAGTTACTCTTATTTGGTGTAGCTTTTCATTTGCTTCAGCCTCTCCATCTCGAAGAGCTTCTTTGAGGTCCCCTTTCTTTTGAGAAATACAGTCTTGAAGGACATGGAGCTCCTCTTTTCTTTGGTTTAACTGTTGCTCCAGAAACAAGAGCTCTTGCTGCTGAGCAGTAATCTAAAATGCAGAAGTTGAACAGAAAAAGCACTTGAAGGCTTTCATTTATGTACCACACATGCACAAGAACAAAGGCAGTTGACTGGTCCCTGCCAGAGGTTTATTTGAATTGTGTAACACATAAGGATCCCATCAGAGCAACAAGCTTCATTTGCTAAACCTGTCTAACACAGCCAGTGCTAAAGAGTAAGGTCTGATCTGCACAGCGCAGTCCTGTACCTCAGAGTTAAGTTTCTTATCCTGAAGTGCACTAAGAATTGCCACAGAGAAGTCCTCAGTAACATTGATTATGCTGAAATGCCAGAGATTGGGGTCATACTTGTTATACAACAGACCAAGGAGAATTCAAATCACCAATGTCAAACTAAACTAAAGAATTAAATTCTTCAAATAAGGCAGTTCAGAACTTAAGATTCCTCTCAGCTTTCAGATAAATCAAAAGCAACTAAACTGATAGTCCAGAGTTAATCAGAAAAGCCTTACCTGATCTTTCAATCTTTCCAATTCAGTTTTCTTGCCTTGAAGAAGGTTTTCTGCTTCTCTAAGGATTTGGAGGTGATGTTCTTCATTACCTTCTGCAACTTGAATATCTCCTTGAAGCTTCTGAAGACTGGCAGTGAGGATAAAAACATGACTCAAGAAACAATACCCAAGGCAGCAACTTCTTGGAGGTGGGTATCTTTATTTTATCTAACATAGCCTACAGTAAATTAAAAAGACTTGCCTTTCAGTTAGCATTTCTATCTTCTGGTTCAGCGACTGGAACTCAGAGTCTCTTGCAGCCACCATTTTGTTGATTTCCTTCAAAATTCCTTCTTGTTCCCTCTTACGCTGCTCTAAATCCCTCGTATCTGCCTGTAATAACCTAAAGAAGCATTTATGCCTTTTAGTATTAACATTTTAACAGCACTCCCTCTCCAAACACACTACTCAGTATTTGAAAGAACCTTGTTCTCCTCATCCCCACTGGACACAAACTCTCAAGAACAGGGTACCTTAATTGCTGATCTGCTTTAACAAGCTTAATGGCAGTTTTCTGTGCCCTCCGCTCCAGTTCCTTTGCCTCTGTTTCAGTACAGGACAAGTGCTCTTTGGCATCATTGTGCTTTTGAATAGTGTCTTTAGTCTAGAGCAAAAATTGAAGGTTATTGAGACAGTATATTGCAATCTCAGGCTTTCCACATCCATAACCTGCAGGTTAGCCATCTGAAGATGTCCTACTACTGGTTTTACTCCACTTATGCTTTCTCCTTTTGTATACCGTAACGTAGAACCTTTTCTCCTCTCTTGGGCAGAGCATAAAAGCTTCCTCCTCTTCAGCAAGGAAACACTTTATTTTAGCACAGGCTATCCCCTGACTTATTTTTAAAAAGAAGCATTTTTAGGAAGCTTCAGGTTATCCAAGTGAAAATAAACTGCTTAGGTGAACAAAAACCCTCACTTAAAACAATGCAACACAAATTTGTCAGCACTTAGACCTAGGGCTTGACTTACTTTCCTCCGTGTGCTCTCAAGTTCCACCTCAGCTTCTGCAAGAAGCCTATCTGCTTCTCTAAGCTCGGCTCGCCGCTTCAGAAGAGTCTTCTCTATGCATCCAATTTCATCTGCAATATCTTCATGATGCTTAAGAGACTTTTCCAACTGCAGTTCTGCCATAATGTTGTCAGTATACCCTTCAATAAAGTCCCTACAAGGTCAGGAAGAAAGACATGGAATTAAAATAGGAAGTGACAGAGGCCTGGAGCCCCTTGAAGTTTTAGTCCATTTGCACTTCTTGTAAACAAGTTAAAATTTTCTTTAGTTGGGGGAAAAAAAGTGTAGGTATTTCCATGTTTAGGGATGCTTCCTTTAAATACATTCTAGTGCAATCTCCTTACTTGTGTGTGTTATGTTTTTGAGCTGCTCTTCGTAACTCTGCAACTTCACCTTCCAACTCTCCTCTTTCATGCAGAAGTTCTTCGATGTTTTGATGCAGTTTTTCCATCTCTTTTTTGTATTTATGCTCAGCTGCCTCTGACCATTTATCTTTGTATTTCCGAGACTTTAAATAATACACAGTGTCTTCCAGCCTTGACACTTCACTCTCCTACATACAGGAAGCAGAACAACAAAATTAAGACCTGTTTTCTATTTCAGTTTTCCTGAGACACAGGAGGAGCTACAGATAACAAAGACTGGACTATTAGCACTGAAGATACAGCATTCTTATCAGCAAGCTCTGAGATACCAGAGCCTTCCTAGCAGAGAGATGAGCCTAATTAATTTGTTAAGTCAGTCACCTATGGTTAAACCTGCAGCTTATAGCTCTGGATCTTACCAAGCTGTGGTGTTCAGGCACGTTGCAGTGAAGGACTCCAACAGGAATGAGCGGGACAGTGAAGGTTGGAGGAAGAGGGCCATAAACAAGGTGGGCTCCCACAGGAGGTGGGCCATAGACAACAGACCCAGGAGCAACTGAACCTCCATTTGCTGCTGCGGGAGGAGGGCCGTACACCACAGTTCCCTGAGGTACTGGGGCACCATCAGGAAGGACTGTGTAAATCACTGTACCAGGTGGTGGTACAAAGGGAGGGTCTTTGGGAACAGGAGTTTCTTCATTTCCTTCATTACCTTCCTTCACTCTTCTCTCTTTACCAAAAGAAAGAAAAAAGTTCTTTTCAAGTGACTTTTTCAGTAAGGTTTATTCTTCAAATGCAGGATTTAAAATAACACATGTCCTCTGTGATGCACAGAAGTGTAATGAACTCAGCTTCAACTGAAAAAATGAGTTCAACAGTAACTAACAGTTTGCTCATGCACATCAAAAAATTCACTATGAACTCTAAGCAAGTCCATTTTTATGTGCTCTGAATCACCCCAAGCCTGAGAGTCTCACCTTTACTGGTTTTCGATTTGCACAACCTATTTCTGACTGGTGAATAAACCCAACATCCTCCTCGACTGGGCAGGTCTTCCTTCCCACACTGCTTGTCCTCACCACACCCCTGCCTGGGTGGGGACGTGCCAGAACACAGTAAACAAACTCCAGAATCTTTTGTGCTGCGGGAAGCAGGGGTTGAAGCCTAAAGAAAGGGAGAACGTGTGTTAATCTATAAACAACAAATCATATAACCCAAATTATTTGTTGTAATCATTCTAAAGCACTGATTTTTCAAGATCAGGCTATACACAGTCTGCTTTCTCTCACTTCCAAGCATCATACTGATTGAAAGAGAGCACTAAATATACTTTAATGATATTTCTCTTAAATTTAAGCACTGTTTTACAAGAAATGCTTGCCTGCAATGTCCCCTTTTAAGCCTTCACCTAAGTGAATTTACAGAACTGCATTTGGAATAGTTGTCTCTAAATTCTTATTGCTACAGAGTAATCAGTGTTATTAGGGAACATTTGTGCTTGAGTTGCTTCAGTATTTCTATTACAGGCCAGCCAGTACTTTTTTTAAGTCCCTCCTATGCAATACAAGTTTATAATGGACTTTCCTGTATCAAATGACTTTCCACATAATAGTATTTTTATGTCTGACCTGTGATGATGGCATGTAATACCAGTATCCCCTTCTCCTCAGTGGGTCCCCTATACTGGTGATGTAATCATTCTGGGATGAAAGCACATTCTTGAGAGCAGCAATTTCATCTTGTAAGTTATCAATTTCATCTTTGTTACCTGAAAATAATCACAGTTTTACAGGCATAAGGCAAATAATTAAGTGATAAATACTGCATTCAGCTTTAATTAAAGTTAGCAGCTTAAAGCTTTTCTCTCAGTGTTATCTTGTTAATCTGAAACAATAAGAGAAGAAATGTATTGCCAGGGGAAACAAGCTATTATGTAGATAGAAATACACCCTGGCCCTTGCAAGTGTGCAATTTGAAGATATTAGAAACACAAGTTCATATACAGGTAACTGAGGCCCATTTTGACTTTTATATAGATCTCTGAGAGTGTTCTAGAGCACTATAAACTGACTGCATAGCACAGTGTTTTCTAAATAGCTGTAAAAAGCATTGTTAATACAAACTAATGAAAACTAACACAGTCAGACTGATTTTCAAAGTGAGGCAAACCTTAACTAGATTTTATAGAGTCCTAGAAAGGTTTGGGTGGGAAGGGTCCTCACAGTCCACCCAATCCCACTCCCCTTCCATGGCAGGGACACTCCCCACCAGCCCAGGGTGCCCCAAGCTCCATCCAACCTGGCCTTGAACCCTACCAAGGATCCAGGGGCAGCCCCAGCTTCTCTGGGCACCCCGTGCCAGGACCTCCCCACCCTCCCCAGGAAGGATTTCTTCCTAATATCTAAACTCAATCTCCCCACCTTCATCTGAAGGCCTTTCCCCCTTGTCCTGTCCCTCCCTCCCTGGTCCTGTCACCAGTCCCTCCCCAGCTTTCTGGAATATTTCCAAAGATCATGTGGCACATCAACTGACAAAGCTGGAAACACACAAGTGCCAGTGCCACTGCTGGTCCTTAACCATCCACTTCTTCCCTTCTTCGTATCTGAAGCAGCCAAGTCCCATACCCTTTGCCTTCCTGTTTGCTTCATACATAGATACAGAGAATCCACTGAAGCACAGTGACTGAATGTATCCCACATAGGAACTGTAAAGGAAGGTGTTCTCAACAGTTTATTCTCCTAGAATAAGCTTCCAGAGCTCTGAACAGCATCCCAGATCCATGACAAATATTGACAAGAAAGTGATGCCTTCTGCATCCATGCTTATTTGCAAGAATTGGCCAGAAAAAGAGACATTACCTGTCCCAATGTTATCCAACAGCCACCTCAGACGGTCAATTTCTGCATTTTGTTGTTCCATAGCTTCATTTAATTTATCAATTTCAAACTTCTGAGAGCTTGATGCAGCAGCCTTCTCACCATCTTTCTCCATCTCATGCTGAAACTATTTAAAATGTAAGTTTAAATCAAAGCAAGTAATTTCAGCTTAAATTAGACTGCATTAAAACTTTTCCAAATGTGCCCATCTGTCCCTACAGAACACTCAGTCAGCAAAATGTACATACCACTGATGCAACAAAATTGTTCTTCCCATCCCCTCATGTGGCTGAGGCTGACAGACACAGCCTGAAGAGAACAGGTGATAGTTTTTCCTTAAGAGTCTGCTACTCTACTCAGGGAAGTGTTCATTTTGTTCTGTAGCAGATGTCAGGGGAGGGAAGAACATTGTGCCTTGGGAAAACTTGAGGAAAAGGGCAGACACCTCTAAATATGGCATTTTCATAAACTCACTGAATTAATGTATCTAAATATTTTTACACTCATTCCTCATATAACATAGAGCAAACATCACCACCACCTACTTGTTCTTCCTTCTCTTTGAGGAGGAGTTGTAACAATTCTATTTCTGCCTCTGCTCTGGCAAGATCCTGAGCTGCACGAGTTGCCTTAGCACAGAACTCTTCAGCTTCCTCAATCTCCTAAAATCAAAATGTTAGTCTGAGCTTTAGTTTGCAGAGATACTTCACAAGCTTGCAGACATCTCACAAAGCTCTGTGAACAGCTGACTAGTGAGCAGCATCAGTACTTGTTTGTTCTGGAAATCCCAGAAACTGGCAGTTTATGTAAAATAATGTTTTTCCTTTAACTTTACAGCATTTCTAGAGAGGAGATGCCACTATGGAGCCAAACACGGTTCCCAATTTGTAAAACTTGAAGCATGCAAACAAGCTTCCATAGTTCCTTCTTTTGCTTTTCTATTTTATGTAAAAAGTGTTCTCTACTGTCTCGCTTCCAGTTAAGAAGAGATTAAACTCGCCTCACCCTCACCTTCTAACACACAGCAAGACAGCCTGTTTGTACCCAAATTTACTCAGGCATTCATCTATGTTTTAAGATGAGACTGTCTGAAGCAAGAGCTCCTGTGCAGCAGGACAATTCAGAACAAGTCTTCGAAGCTGAATTTAAGACACCACCAGGACTGCTCCCATTAGAAAGCACTGCTCATATACAAACAATTAGTTACCAATGTTTATTTACCTCAGCTCGCTCCTGATTAATCCTGAGAACAGTCCCATGAAGAGCTTGGAGCTGATTTTTAGCAATGGAGAGTTCTGTGGCTGCCAGTTTATCCGAGGTGATGATTGCTCTCTTTAATTCCCTGAGTTCTTTATCTAGACTGACAAATTGCATTTCTGCCCTGGCATCTTCTATTTTTTTCTGAAACAGGGAAACAATAGGTTTGATAAGTTTTAGGTTAAAAGCAGCATGGAAGAAAGGCTTTCTGTTGGCAAGACTTTTTCCCCCCCACACACATATCCCATTTTGTATAGTATGAATAGAAGTAACAAAAAACCTACCCCAAAACCCACAAACTCTAAAGCAAGGACAACTAATAAAATTTAAGGAAAAAAACCATGTTATATTTACTAAATCTCTGTGTTCATTCCTGTATTTGATCTATCTTAGACAAGAAAATGATTCAGAAGTTTTTGAATCTTCATTTTGAGAGCAAACACAGTGCAATGACTTGTCCTTATTCATTCCTACCCTTTTCTCTAGATCTTCCAGTTGAGCAAGAATAGTCTCTTTCTCTTCATCTGCCTCTTGGAGCTGTTGATCAGCAAGGCCCTGAATATCTTCCATGCTTTTGATTTTTTCATGTAAACGCTGAATTTCATTCTGTAACTGATGGACCTTGTTCTTATTTTGTCTGTTTTCAGCTTTAACCTGTAAGTAAATTAAGTCAGAATGAGTAGACAGGTTTTTATTTTTCCACCCTATTTTAATGATTTAGGGGAACAACTTCTGGGGAAGTGACCTTACCAGCATACTTTGCACCAGAAAAGAAAAGAGAAAGAATTGCTTTACCACTGTAACTATTACACTTTCAAAGTGCCTAAGTTATTTTGGTAGCAGTATGCATAGTGATTTTCTGAGGATGTTACTGACTACATTTTTCTACCTATAATTAAACTCTTTGATCCCTCTGAGACATATCATTGAGTCTAAATTCTAAATCACCAAATCATCAGGCAAAGAATAGGACTATTAACTTTGAAAAGGTTTTTTTATATATATTTTTTTTCAGACTCCGCTGTTACATGAAGAGTAGAAAGTGGATTTCTCCTTGTTATTATACAGCTAAAATTAAGAGTTGCTTGTGGAAGCTTTAATGCACATTAAACTCTTCTCTTCCAAGCAACATTTTTGCAAGCTTTATATAATAAAAACCAACAACAGGTCAAAAAAACATGTGTCCTGTTGGGCATCCAATTTAACACTTACCAAAAGAAAGCAAGAATGGCTGATTAATTTCCCTTCTTTAACCAGAATTTCACAGTATACACAGCACAGAAGTGATCAACAATTCAGGTTTCCCTCTTTGGAAGCTTTTATCTGTTTATACAGTTTCTTTGCAATGAAAATTACTACATGAGGTACATTTACGCACAACAGGAAAGTAAAAATTCTAATGATGGTTAGTATTCCTCACCACAAATAACAGCATCCTGCTCTGATGTGAGTTGTCAGATTTGCAAATGCACTAAATTTTTCTACCATCAGCTAAATCATACTCCCCTGTAAGATGGAGCAAAGCTGTATCTGTAGTGAAACTTGATCCTTCACCTGCAAGTTACATTTTTTTAAACTAAACTAAAGTTTAGTTTACTCTTGCTTTTGTTGTTTTGATACATGCCTGTCTATATTTCTCCTGTACTTCTTCCAGTTTTTCCTGCTGGGATACCATTTCTTTCTGCAATTGTCTCTGTCTAGCCCAAGCTTTCTCTTTTTCTCTCTGAGCAACAGCAAGGATGTCATTAAATTCTTTCTGCAGATTTGCAAGGCTTTTTCCGAAAACAGCATCTGGATTCTGACATCTGAAAGAGAGAGATCCAGAAAAACAGTGATTATAAATTGCTATACCAGATACTGAAGTAACAAGCTTGCACTATTGTAATAGGCTTTAAGACATCCAATGTAAATGAATTCAGGTGCAGCACTGAACACGGTACACTCCACAGACAGACCTACCCCCTGGCTTTATTTACACCATTCTTTGCTGGTGGGGACAAAGGAGGAGAGGTGGGGGAGAATTCCCCCTGTCCCTTGCAAAAAACCTAAGAGGATGGCATGTTTCCCTCAGCAATGGGAGTACTGAGCTCAGGTTATGTTCTGGATGTTCATGTTTGAACCACCCCAAGTTTTACTCAGTAGGATGCAGCACAAGTACCTTGCTGCTCTCCTGTACTTTGTCCACAAGGACAAATCTAACGCTGCTTGTACATTCATTATACTCACTTAATCTCTCCAGCTCCTGTCCGAAGCTTTTGCTTGAGTTCATTAATACAAGCTAAGACTTCTTCAGGGTGAATAAGGTTACCAACAGCATGGTTTAGCTGATTCTGAACATCTTTAAGCTGCTGTTTCAGGAGATTATTGTCTCCCTAAAAAAAAAGGAAAAAAGAACAATCATGAACACCCCAAACAATCTTTGTCTTTCAGTTTACTTCATGTTGAAAAGTAGTTAAGTGCCAGTTCAAAAATGCTTTTCTCCTTTTTTCAAAACAGAGGAAGTACTGTGTGTAGGTAAGCAAAGCCCAGGAGCACGCATAAGCCCATCACACTGTCCATCCAGAACAGCAGGCACAATTGCAGACACTGTCCCAGCCACTAGACCAAGGAGTCCCACTTGTCCTGACCGCGCTGGTTTGGAACTCTTGTCTGCACATTGACAAGCCTCAGCAAAACAGATAGTGCTAATGTCTGGTAAGGATCTTTTATAAGCTCTTCCAACAGTTGGACTTAATATTCATTGCAGATCCCTTCCAAATGAACTATTCTATTCTGGTGGTGATTGTATCCTGAGGAGCATGTGGGACAGGAAAAAGGGATCTAGATACAGAGAGGGACAGAACGCAGGGATCCCACAGCAAGGGGAACTGCTTTAAGTCAAGCAGCACTTAAACCCCCCTTTTTTTTGCTTCCTTGCCAGACATTTTTTTTTAAAATCTTGAATCTAGTATGTTATTTCTGTCCAGAGAAATCCTTTTGAGTGAGCCTTTCAGCAGCTGTAGGAAGAGGAACACTCAGTTTCTAATGTGAGTTGAGGCCCTGATCTGAGGTGTTTCTGTCCACCTACACAGTTCATTAAATTCCTATGAGTTCAAGCATCACAAGCTCTGTTGCCTGCTGTACTTGGATGCCATTACTGTTTTGTGGCAAATAAGTAAGACTCCTTAGGATCACAGCTTCAAACAGAGGCAATAAACTCTGCTCTAGGTATTGGATCAGGTTTTACTCTTCTGCATCCAAATAGTTTTCTTACTGACATGCACTGCATGAAGCTTATGAGAAATGAAAACATATTCAACAGTTTCTCAATCCCTCTGCAATGTAACTGAGCAGCTCTGAAGTCATTTCAGAGGTCAATCTAAATATCTAAAATAGACAGATAAAAGACTACAGTGTAAAGTCCCTAGACAAGAAAATTCAAGTCAGGGAAAGTCATAAATACTACTGAACCTCAAAATAAGATTTGTACAAAATGCTTTGAAATCCTTACACTTTCCCCATGAGGGAGTGGGGAAATTCTGTATCAGGTAGCTTTTTAAAGGAACATACTTTACCTGCAATTGTTTGAACTGAGAAAGGAGCTTATAATTCTGTTGTTCCTTCTCTTCTGCTAGTTGTGCTTTGGTCACAGCATTCTCTAATGCTTGCCTTTCTTTTTCAAGTTCAGCTTGTAGGGCTGACAGTTCCATCTACAAATGTAGAAATCCTTCAGTTTAATACCCATACTCCCAATCCCAACCTGTGACCCAAACACACAACAGCTATATTTCTTAAAATAATATGATGATATTTTCCAAAAACACCCCAGCAAAACACCTATCATGTTGATTTCTGATTAACTGAAATGAAACCAAGAGAGTGGCTATTGTACATCATCATCATCGTGTGGCTGATGTGCTGAGCATACTCAGTTTCTACTACAAAGAGCAAAGGCAGATTTTGTCTTTCACCTGCTGTTTTCACAGGACTGCTTTAGTGTCACTTTGATATGTGCATGATTATATCTTTCAAAAAAGATGCAGTTTATTATTTCCCCTTTAAATACAGTGAACATTCTCAACAATATCCCAAACAATCTGTACCTTGCTCCAATCCAGTTATAAATCTTAGCAAACTGATACCACTTTCCATTTGGGGGCACACCTAAACCAGCAATTATTTGTAAATCAACACTGGAGACATGGTATGGAGGAAAAAGCTTGGAAGTCCCTCATTTCAGGGTAGATTATTCCTCTGGCAGTATAAGCACTCTGTTCTTACCTGACTAAGTTGTTTCAGTCTTTGCAATTCTTCTTTTTGCTGATTGGCTTCAGCGTCTCTGTCTCTCAGCTGGGCTTCCAGTTCAGACTCATAGGCACTGATGTTCCCTTGTGCATCTCTAAGTGATTCATTTATTTCTCTCTGCTCTTGTAGTGCACCTTCCAGCACTGCAATTTCCTGGGATTTTACATTAATTTTATAAACACATACACAGGACAGGCAGAATTTCCTACAGTACCTTGCCTCTCTTTCTGTTACTCAGGACAGCAGATAGATCAAAAGATACACACTAACCCTAACCACTAAACATTAAAACTTAAACTTAGGTGGCACTACCACATACAAAGGTCAGGTCAGTGTTGCTATTGTGACAGACTGTGCAAAAATCTACACTTCAGTTAGAAAAGTGTAGACTAAAGGACACACATTTGTCCCTGGTAGTAAGGCTTACCTAAAATTTATCAGGATAGGAAGACAGCTCTCTAAGTAATTGGCTGACAGATGCAAGCTAGTAACATGCACATCCTCAGTTAGAGTCCAGACAGTTTTCACAAGTGCAACTGGTTTTAAAGGCCAAATTATGTTCTTAATGTCAGTGTGCACATCTAATTGAAGTTAAGAAAGAAAAATTTTGTCTAAGAAACTATGCTTTGCTAGTCCCAATCTGGTCATTTGGGTTTTTTTCAAGTTTATTCTTTGGTATCTGAATTTGAAAAGAAACATAGTATTAAGCCTTACTTTCCTCATCTTTTCAGCATCCATGGCAACTATCTCCAGGTTGTTTCTTTCATCCTCTAGATCTGCCAATCTTTGTAGCAAAGATTCTTTATCCTTCTGCAATTCTTTACATTCATCATTGGCCTGTTTTGCCTGACACTTAACACTTGCCAGGTACTCCTGTAATCCAATGATTATACTTTCTAAATCCCTTTTCAGTGCTTCATTTGTTGCTATTTGACCTGCAGAAATACAAAACAAATATATGAGATAGTCAATAAATTTCATTTACTTAGGAGACAAACAAAGCTGACTCTCAATCATCTTCCAGATGTTACTAAGTATTTCAACAGGTCAACAACAAGTAACTACAACACAACCAGAAAAGCCTGTGCTGTATTTTAACAGTTAAAGAGTTCCCATTTTACCATATTAACCTGATCACTGGCAGAGTTAAAGAGAAAATGCAGTTCTTTGAGCATTCCCACCACCCCACCTACAATGCCATTCACTACTTCTATACCTAAATCAATTTTGTTTCAATTTGATACTCATAATCTTTTCTGGGACACATACTTTCACATAGGAATACAGTAAATGTATAGCTAGTTTAGTTCATTGGCTTTAAGTCAGTTTCCAAAACTCAGTGGTTCTAACTTCTACTACAATCAGATGAGTGAAACTCAGGCAGCTCAAGTACTAGCTACGTGACAGCTTTTAATTTTAGACTGTCTAAAGTAGAAGTGAAAAATCCAGCATCATTAGGGTATTGAACTATCAATACTTTGCTCACACAATTAAAAGCAGAGTAATCCTTTCTTCTGTTGGGACAACAAAATTACAGATGACAAGGTTATGTTAAGCAATCAACAAACTACTAAGCTCAGACCTTAAGCACGTTCTTGCCTTGACATTTTGAGCCTAAACCCCAGAGCAACAAAACAGTCAAAGCAGCTGTTTGCTCCCCCCAACCTTAAGAAAAAAAAAGGAAAGAAGAAAAAAACCCATAATTCTGTGAACTATCTTCCCTCAACCCCATATGAATGAGGCAACAAGAACAACAATTTTTTAAAAGTACACCAAGTCTGCCTTTAGATCAGTTAAGCATAGTTTTCAACCTCTTCCACACATTCCATGTTCAACCAAAGATAAACAAAACTGAATCAGGTCACTGCTCGTGTTACCCCAGATGCAACAAATGCTCTAAGACAAAAAGAAACATGTACCATCAGTGAGCTGTTGCTCTAAGTCCTTGATTTCCTCTGTTTCCTTAGCAATCCTAGACAGCATCTCATCCAGGCGACCCTCAAGCTGTTTGTAATGTTTGTTCATTACATCAAACTGCTGTTCTTTACTTGCTTTTTGAGCTTTCATGTGAGCCTGTAATTAACAGTTGGGAAGGCAAAGCAGTAGAGATTTAAAAACTCAAATCAATATTTTAGCTCAGTTCTGCAGTCTCCCTACCAGCAGTAAAAGTCACAAGTGATGTTGTGATGCTTGGGGAGGGTTGATATTTTTCCTCCTTAGTGCCCCACAAAGAATCCCACACAGATCACGTGCCTGTCTGACAAACAGCATCATTAGTAGTCCCCCCTTTGCCCAGGCATGATGAGTAAGGCTGCTTTCATACGTTATTACTCATGGGTACTACCTTTCTTCCCACCTTTACTTTTTGTTACACCATTTCCTCTTTCAGTCAAGAGCAAACATGATTTTCTCCAGAAGCTTTTAATCCTGTCATCCTGCACTGCCTTCACAGCAGATGATGCTTTAGAACATGTCAGGTCACCACCCAAATGAAAATACTTTGAACAAGCAGCAAACCAGGCCAAGTTTATAGCAAAGATATACTTAAAACACATTTTATTTTCTCTTTTGTTTTCAATATTTTGCAGAAATACACCATACCAGCAGCTCACACAGACTTTTGTCAGGACCTCATGCACTTAGCATGAATTTAGCTGATTGTATACAGCTGAGAATCCTGATTATCAACACAATATAGCACTGTTTCTCACTGGTATGAAATTACTTACAAGTGACTCAAATGCAGGAAACTTGGAAAAATACAGAAATATACTGTCATGATGAACAGTGCCTTTTTCTTACTACTCTAAAGAAAAAATAAATTGAGCTCACAGTGTAAATTTCAAATAGAAGTTCTTTGAAAAATCATCCATAAAGTTGCTTCTAGAACACAACTAACAGGTTAAACCATAGCCTTAGGGATTTTTAACGGATTAAGCCCGAAGTTAATTTTCACGTTCACCTTAGTATATTCCAACTTGTCACCTTGTTAAAGACAAGCTACCATTCGCCTCTCGAAAGTGAAATTTCAACAAGTACAACCCAAGCAGAGGCGCCGCTGCTGAGTCATTTGGTCGCAGCTGCTGGGTGTCACAAGAGCGCTATTTAAAACAAAATAAATCCGAACACTTACAGCTTTGCCTTTGTCTTTTCTTCCTTCAACATCATTTGCAAAACGCCCCACCCCTGATCTAGAATTCATTTGACTAAAGCACCGGTATCTTTAGCGCAGAAAAGAGTTAAGCTGAGTCTCCCATCTGCACCGATCGCTCCTGCTCCCCCAGCGAGCGCAGGGACCGGAGCTCCGCGGTGCTCGCCCGGCCCCGGCGGCGGTTGGCTCCGGTCAGCGCTTCCTGTGTTGTGATTTGAAGCGAGGGGCGGCCTGCGGGAAGGGCCGGGCGAGGGGCCCGGCCGTTGGTTCGGAGTCCTCCCCGAAACGCACAGGGCCCTTCTCATACTTAACAGCTCAGGGGGAGGAAAAAGACAAGTAAAAAGAAAAAATAAATGCGGTTTTAACAATGTTTGCAGCTCTCTGTCGAGAGCCAAGCGAAGAATTCTTTCTTTGCATACTTAGAAGCATCAATCTGGCCAGACTGATGTTTTAAGTATGCAAAGAACTTTTCATTTAAAAAGACACCAGCTTTTTAAAAAACGTTCTTAAAAAGTAATTCCGTTTAATTTAAATTTAAAATTTCTGTAAGTGTTTGGTGTGCCTGAACAGTAATCCAGATACAATTATATACCTGAACAATAGCTCAGAAATCTAAATTCTTCCTTCACTGGAGATCAAAAAAAAAAAAAAAATTAGACTATCCAGCTAGAGCTGTTGGGGCCTCAAGCTTTGCCCCAAACCTGTAACACCTGTACACCAGGGCTGTGCACAGCATGTTTTTGAAAAGCATAGAGATCAAGTTCTTAATGTGTTGTACAACTGCATTAAAAATTAGTTGCACAAACGCTTTAAAGTTGCTTTTTTTTGTTTGGGGTTTATGTGAGAATTTGAAAAACATAAACATACAACTCCTAATAGTGAAGGAAATTGGTAAATACCAAATGAATATATAATCTGTGAAACCAGCACAATTGAACAGTCTTGAGTTAAAACAGCCTTTACTATGTATCTCAGTACATGAATATATGCAGAGCACAACTTAATATTTCAGTTTTACTTACGTGTCTTGGATCTTCAGGACTTACAGAAGCAAGAGAACTCTGCAAGTCTTCAAGCTCCTTCTTGTTTTTCTCTATTTCTTTTCTCTGTTTTTCCAATTGTTTTTCCAGTTCTAAAGATTCCTTGTGTAGCTGGTACACGATTCCTATCTTCTCACTCAGTTGCTGTTCAAGAGTTTCCTTGTTGGCCTGTGATATCTGGATATATCATTAGGAGACTGGGTAAAATAAAAATACACAGTTGACCAAAACATCTGTAAAAGTTAAATCGACCTGTAAGTTTTTTCTGATGCATGACAAATTGATTTATATATATACAACAGCCCCTTTAAAAAAGAATGGGGAGAAAACCAGTTATATTTTCTACAGCAACACTGCTTCCAACGCTCTCCCTTGCTAGTAACAATTTCTTCACATACTTTTCTCTGAGCCAGAGCATCCTCCAGTTGTTGCAGTTCCCCTGTTACGTCCAAAACTTGCTGCTCTGCATTTCCTATTGCACATTGCAGTTCTTCTAATCTTCTTTGTGCTGCAGATAAAAAACACCCCACAACCCCCAACACACATTATAATATTCAGCATAACTCTGATACCCATGTTTTCTGTTAGCACCTTAATCAGAATGCATTTTCTTAAAGCAGTGATAATCAAAGCTAATACATTATGGTTTCTCAAAAAGTATGTTTAAAGTTGGGGGTTTTAAGTCTTATATAACTAATGCACCAAATATGAAACCTTCCTAGCATTCTCTTCTGAAAATATTTTATCTGTTATCTTACAGTAATAGCAAAAAGAAATTGTAACAGCTTTGACCAAAGATGCAACAAGTAAACGTTTAGAAGTTACAGCACTTACTTTGAAACACTATTGCTATCCTTGTGTCAAACATTTAAACCAGTGGAAAAAATACAAATAAAATCTGAAGTATGATGTTTACCTGAATTAATCTTTTTTTCTTTACTCTCTAGTAGCTCATCTAGAGTTTGGAGCTGTGACTTTAGCTGGGGTTTCCTACAGAAGTCATCTTCATCTAGTTGCATTTTTCCAATCTCCATCTGCTGAGCCTTGTTAGCAATGTAGCCTTCTCTTATAAACATGTTTCTTTTATACCTAGCCTTACCAATGTATGGGCTTTCACCAGGTGCATTATCAAGTTCAATGTCCTGAAATGCATGAAGCAGTGTGTCTTTATAGCTCTCTCAGAAGTATGGTTGCAACCAACACATTTAACTCTCTTAACAAGCATTTAAAGGAAAACCAATTTGAAATGAGAATAATTAGGAGAAAACAGACTACCCTTGACTTCTTTGGCCTTGAACATTCTTGTTATTTTTATAATGCAATTTAAAAGAAATCAACCCAGTTGGGTACAATCAGTATACTGCAAATTGGGAATGCAAATGGATATTTAACTGCAGGAATGAACAGAATATTTTATATTTAATAGTAGTAGAGGTTATACTTAACCTATAGCCTATTAAATTGTTTCACTTAAACATAACTTTCAAAATATATTCTAGCTAATGATTACTGATCTTTCCATTTCTTGTGCAAACTCCTTTCATTCAGGCACCTCTACAATTTTTGAGGCAGAGGTTAGCTCTAGTAGGGAAAAAAACAACAGAAAAAGGACAGAAATTCTAATACCATCTAACTGGAGAACATTCTGGCTCATGGAATATCTCCAAGTGAAAAGGCCTCCAAAATTAAAGGTAGAAGCAAGGGCTATCATTTCTTTGGTTAATAAGAATGAAGTGTTTGTTCACTGACTACCTAGCTGAAACATAAGCATATACATATATATACACTAATATTCATCATGTTAAGTGTCACCCAGATCAGATTAGAAATAAAATGAATTTTTTTTATTTTGTAACTAATACCTCTTCATACAGCAGTATTTATTAGAATGATAGCAAACAAATAAATTTCCCGTTTTCCAAGATGAAAAGCAAGAGAAACAGCAGCAAAAAGATCCACTGTTTTCAAGTTATTACCTCTGATGGAAAATAATTTAATGGCTCAAATTTTGCATCGATCTTATAAAACGCCAGTTCCTGCTCCAATTCATACTGCTTCTGGCAAGCTCGGGTTAGCTCCATTGTCTTCTGCTTTAACTAATAAACCAGTAAACAAAGTCAGTTGCATTCATTCAAGTTTCATCATTATGACAAACATTTCAATTCAATAGAGAGCAGGGCAAAGACATTAACATCAGAAGAAGTTAAGATGGTGTATTTTGGATCAAGAACATCACAAAGTGCAACTTCATTACAAGATACAATATGACACCTAAGAGTAGGTAAGAACCCCACAATTCATACACTAATGATCACATGAAAGGCCTTTTAAGTTTACACACATCAAAGATTTGAAAATAAATCTGTCACCAACAGAAAAAAAATAATTTAGATAAAATAACTTAGCAAAATCTACAACAAATAAGTGCTAGTAATACCACTACTAATGAGCAGTGGAACTATTAACACTAATGTTCTTTAAAAGAAAGAAAATCTCAGTTATCAAGTGCATAGAGCCTATGTAATTCATTTTAGCTTGTGCTAGATAGGTTTTGACATTGGTCTGTTGGGTTTTTGTTGTATTTTATGTAAACTAAAAGTCCATCATGTGATTTCTTTTCAAATCAACTTTTCACACTGAATACCTGAGGGAGAACATGCAGCAAAACTCCGACAGACAGTGGAAAGCAGGACTAATGGAAGAGAAGAAAGAACAGGCTGGCATAAAGGAAAGACTTAAAGAAAGATTTTTAAAACCTGTGTCATGCAAAAATTAACTGTGGTTCAGAGAAAAGAAAGAGAA
>VZTU01026275.1:0-33250 GCA_013400835.1 Zapornia atra
TTGTTTTCTTTCTTAGCCAGGGGACATTCCTCACATCGTTCCCTGGTCCAGCATGGGGTCCCACCTACCCATGGGAGACAGTCCTTCATGAACTTCTCCAACGTGAGTCCTTTCCCATTCATCTTCAGCTCTTCACCAGCTGCCCCAGTGTGGGTCACTTATATGGGGTGCAATCTCTCAGGCTCAGTCTGCTTCAGCCTGGTCCCCCCCAGAGTCACATGTCCACCCAGAGAACCTGCTCTGGCATGGGCCTCTCCACCAGCTGAAGGTCCTGCCAGGATCTCGCTCCAGGATGGGTCATGGCATCTTCCGTATGTCTCCTCCAGCTCCAGCATGGCCTCTCTCCATGGTCTACAGGTGGGGTGTCTGTTTCTCATCATCTTCCATGGGCTGCAAGAGGACAACCTTGGTCTTCTTCACAAGCTGCAGAGGAATACTTCTCTCTAGCACCTGGATTGCCTCCTCTTCCCACTTCTTTGCAGAAGTTTCCTCCTCTCCCCACTGGTGTCTGCAGAGTTTCTTACATGTTCTCACTCCCTTCTCTGGTGGCAAAAAGAGGCTGGGTTTTTTTCCTCTTAAATGTGATTCAGAGAGGTGCTACCACCATTGCTGATTGGCTCGGCCTTGGTCAGCAGTGGGTCTGGCCTTGAGCCCAGATGGTGTTTACTCTGTCAGACCTAGGGGAAGCTTCTAGCTGCTTCTTGCTAAAGCCACCCCTGCAGCCCCCACTTCTCCACCATGAACCCTGCCATGCAAAACCACAACAGCAGGGAGAAGGAGAAGCATAGCATAAAATCATTTTGGTCTGTGTCTTTGATGAAAAGGTTTGTCAGTTATTTTTAATTATTTTGAAAACTGCAGGAGGGCAAGTGACTCAGGTCTGTTCAAGATTCTGCTAAAAGCAAGACAGCCTGGTGTCTTGACTACTGAATTTCGGAAATCACCAGGGAAGGACGTTCCACTTCCTCTCTGTTTAGCCTCTTCCAGTGCTTGACCCATGTCACAGTGAATAATATATCCAATGAGAATTTTTCTTCCTGCTGACTGTAGCTACTAGCTACTTGATCTTTGGCTGTACACATGCAAGCAAGAAAAATCTCGCTCTGTCTTCTTTATAACTCTCCTCCTAGGGTATAAAACCCTCATTTCCTATATGCCAAGCAAACCATTTTTCTTCAGCATCTCTTGATATGTTAGGTTTTTCAGCCTCTCTAACCATCTTGGTGATTGTCCACTAGATTCTCATTGTTTAAATCTCTCTTTTGCTGGGGATCCAAAAACAGACACGGTACTCCAGGTGCAGACACTGAATTCACAATAACTGTATGGAGAAGAATAACCATTTACCTCAGTCTGGTAACTACACTCTTGCTAATACAGAATCACAAGGCTGGAAAAGACCTTTAAGATCATCAATACAGCTCAGTAGGCATTAGTTTTCGTTGTTGGAAAGATATCGTGCCATCATCATAAAGTTTCTCAGGTCCTTTTCCAAAGACATTACCCAGACAGTCTGTCTCCAGCCTGGAGTGATGATGAACTTGTTGCATCCCAACTACAAGACTTTGTGTTTGTGTTTATTGAACTT
Source organism: Zapornia atra (assembly GCA_013400835.1). Classification (NCBI taxonomy): domain Eukaryota; kingdom Metazoa; phylum Chordata; class Aves; order Gruiformes; family Rallidae; genus Zapornia; species Zapornia atra. Next base: position 1,589 of record VZTU01026275.1, read on the forward strand.
TATGAGATTCTTACTAGCCTGATTTTCCAGCTTTGTTGGGCTTCCTCAACAAGAATGGCCCAGCTCTCCAGCATATTGACCATGCCTTCTAATTTGAAGTTATCCAAGAACATGATAAGGGTGAATCCTCATCCAGGTCACTATCAAAGTTGTTAAATAGTATTATCCCCTTTAAAAATTCCTGAGGAACATGAATTTTAATTGATCACTAGATACACTTTGACACAGTGATCACTACCCTTTGAGTCTGACTGTCAAAACAGGTTTTTTTATCCAGCTTCTAGTTCACTCATTTAAACTATCTCTTCAGTTTGGCTACTGGGACTATGTGGAAGACCATATGGAAACTTTGATATAACCAAGGTAAATGCTGTCCACTGCACTCCCTTCAGGCACAGAAATGGTTATTTATGCAAGGAATAATGCAAAGTGTTTTTGAGAATCTAATTTTAGTTATACCCAGTTACTTTTTTATTTTTTCTTCCTTCATGTGCCTAGAAACAACTTAAATGAGGATTAGCTCTACAATTCTGTCAAGTAGTGAGGATGATTACTCTATTTGCCTAATAAAAAGAATTTGGAGTTGTTTCCTGTCTGGGACCTCTATGGTAGAAAGTTAAGTAATCAAATTTAAATAACTCAAATTTGGGTGTCTGTACGGGTATATCAACTAGCCAGCTTTCTTATTATAGCCAACAGAGGGTGGGTTCAGGCACCTAAACTGGAATCTGGTGTCATTGGAGAAGTCTAAGGATACCTGAGACATCCCCAAAGGACTAGAAGATACAACCTGCAGAAGACTCATGGCTTCCCACATCAGAAGATGGAGTCCAGGCAGAGTGTTTCAAAGAATCTCAAATGGTAATACATGTGCTTAACAAACTGAATCATGCCATGGACAGCTGGTTTTGGATCTGAATCATCCTCTTGGCTCTACTTAGTGGTATTAACTTGATCTCTATGGGTTCTAATGGAAGCTCAGCATATGTTTATAACATAAATGTAAACATTACTTTTTGAGCTGAATCTTATATTTAATTGCCTGTACCTACTTTTTACTTCATGGCATCCATTAATTGTGCCCAAAGGGAGATGAGTGCATCAAGTATTAGGTTTTAAGTAGGTTATAGAGTCTTGCTGCTTGAATATTACAAAGCAGTATACAGGATGATGAAAACATTGAATATTTGCCTTCATGTGGATTTGTCAGGTTGACAAGGACTCAGACAGACATTAATTGCACAGAGAGATCTTTTCACAGTTTCCAGTCTCCAAAAAAATGCTGCCAACTCCTTGTATTTTTATTGTATTGGAGCTCCAACATACAGCTAGTTTTTGCTAAGAATGACTGGGAAACCTTTTTCAACAAGGGCCACTTCACTGATGAATTTAATTCCTTACTGACAGCTCTATAAAAAAAGGGGAAAAAAAATGTCTTATGCAGTTTCCTTTTTTTTAATAATATGAATACTATACCTTCCAGAATTTGTTGGGGGGTTTTATGTGTGGCTTTGTTTCTTCCCCCATCCACTCCCCCCCTTTTCCTTATGTTTCTTTATCTTCTCCAAAATCTATATTTTTGAATAAAAAAACATTTATAAACATAGATCAGACCTGAAGAATGTCCTTGGAAATGTGAGCATGAGAAAGTTATAAGGAACTAAATGGCTAAATTGAAAAATACTAATACAAGAGACACTGCTTCATCTGCTGTAATATACCAAAGTTTGCAAATTGTCAGTTACTGTAGGACAATAGCTAATGTTGCTGAGGTCTGCATCTCTCCTGTACCATTGACTTGTAGAAGATAGATGGTGAAGAATGGTTATTATTAAAAGAGTTATTAAATTAACTCAATTTTGTCACAAATCTAATTTGGTATATAATTATGTTAACTAACTGTTGAACTATTGCACTTACAGTATTCTTAATAATTAACTGATAAGAATAACTATTGCAATAACTTGTACTACACTGCTTAGATCATTCCTAATGATGAGCTCTCTTTCGTACAGCAAATAAAAATTTACATCATGTTTTTTATGAAAACAAAATCGGGATTAAAAAGTGATCACCACTCTATAGACGTTGATGTTTACTTTGGGAAGTGTGATTCTGTTAGAAAAGGAAAGTGAAAGTCTGATTTCCTCTGAACAGAGTGTGCAAGACTTAAATAAAATAATAGCTAGAGAACAATAGTATGAAAATTATTTGGAATTTTTTTTCAGTTTCTGAGGGGGCAAGAACTTCTAGCAGTCTTTGAAACCAATTTATCGGGACAAATTTAAATGACTCCAGAATAACAACAGGGAATTTTTAATTATTTTTTTTTTTTAATGTTTCTGGATGTCAGCTCTGAAGATTTTCTTCAAATTACTGAACAACAAGGAACTCTTCAAGAAAGCACAATTAGCAATGCTTATGAATTAAGGAGAAAAAACCACCAAAGAACATTTCTTAATCATGTAAAATGTAATGTTTTGTTCAGCTGGTTGTGATAACAAATAATGAAACCAGCTCTGTAATGATTAGCAGCTAAACAGACAATTTATTTCATCTTCACTCCATTTTATAGTGAAGATTGTATACTGTGATGAATAGGTCTATATATCATGAGTCATCCCTCTGAAGTCAATGACCTCCTTGCACAATTAATGTTGTCTATAGCAGACTAAATATCAAAATTTTATTTTGAGGATCTAACTCTACTCATTTCACTGCTAAATCTCTCTTTGCCTTCATAGCAGGTTTGGACTCAGTCTATTTTTATGCATATGCTTTATGTCAAAAAGAAATACATTTGGCTGCACATTAAAAAAACCCCAAACAACAATAATCAAGCAAACCCCACTAATTTTAAAAGAAAGAAGATGGTCATTATTTGGGGCATTTTCCAGCCAAAAAATGTCTTAGTGCATTCTCAATATAGCACTTTATATTTTGCATATTTCTAAAAGTAATAGTCCTAAGAATCTCAAAGGAAATATTAATACCACAACAACTAACACCTCAGTAATTCAGAGAAATTGTTCTAAATCAATTGATGTAAATGGAGAGGAAGGAATAAAGAAATGAGGTCAACATTTTCAGATGCAAAGGGCTACAGCCCTTTTGCCTATAAAATAGACACATACTTCAACGTTATCTTTCGAGTTGCTGGGAAACCCATGCTGACTTCTCAACACTTGTTTCAGTCAGGCAGTTGGCTTTAACACAGACTTCCTTCATGTTATAGAGCAAGAAAAACAGGACTATTAATTATTCTAAGTTAGGAAAAGAACAGAAAAGATCACATTAAATTGCATAACGCACAGTATTTATTAAAAAAAAAAACAAACCACAAACCTTGTACATTTCATCAGTCTAATTTCAGATATAGTTAATAAGTAGAAAATCTTCTTTGGAAATTAAAGAACCTTTTTACATTATCTTTATAATTAACTCAGTATTACATTACTAACAGAGATGTAGTAAAACTTTAAAATGAAGCTTTGAAATATAGAATTACAAATAGCTAATACAAATAAAAATAGAGATGAAAGAAAAAGGAGAGATGGGCCCACTTCAGGGGAAATTATCAGGAAAATAAGTCAGTGGTTTTTTTGTGTATGTGTGTGTAAAAAAAAATAAATATAAATATATATATTTAGGAATATGTCCAAAGAAACTACAAGCTACTGATATTTCTGACTTCAGATTAGGAATATATTGTGCTATGCTTGCAAGATATATTGGCTAAGAATTTAGGAATATGGTCTTTCATTTGTAACCCAATTCTTCTCTAGGGGAGCAGAGGTATTTCTAGGCTCCTATAAGAGGCCTCTTCTAATACTTTCTATTCAAGTTTAGTTTCAACTATGTTGTTTATAGCACGGTTGGGTGTGTGTCACAGAACACTCCACAGTCCTAGTCCCTCAAGAAGCAAGACTAGGGAACTGTACAAGCCTCTTCTGACCCTCATATACTGATTTTGATCCAGTTGAGATCACAGCATGGAGCTGGAGGAAGAGATAATGACACATTTCCTGGATTTGTAGCATCACTTATTTGCAGCGTGACAGCTGTTGTGTGTATCCAGACAGAGAAACTAAGAAGCCTGGTTCCTCAAAATAGGCATCAGTTCCAATTCTGTCCCTATCTTTTGCTATAGTGGGACTCTCTACATTATATGGGATTAATAGCCCAAAAGATCAGAATCTGCTTGCATTTCCAGAGGACTTTTCTAATGCTGAAACATATAAATACCTGTAGTTCATATTCCTCTCAAAGCTGCATTTACAATATTGGCATCGATATTGTTAAAATGTCAGTCCATTTTAAAGGTAATTTCTATAACAAATCTTCTCTTAACCTTTGCTTACCAATACCAGAATACTTGTGATACTGAGATGTCATCTAGCTTTGAAACGATCGTGTTCAATTTTATATTTCTTCTTCTGTATGTCAATAAAGCTGGAACACTTTTCAGATATTGCTTCAGCAGAATGCTAATTCAAACTTTGAAAGGAGCTCTGTTACATAAGAGGCAAAGCTGCAACACATGCCAGAGAGAATTAAATTCGCTTCTTTTCAAACAGAATAAACAAATGAATAAAAACATATTATATTTCTAAATGAAAAGTCAAAACACAAACCCGAAACCTATCAGAAGCAATTAATCCAAAAAACTCAACTGAGAATGTGAATTACAGGCATAGTAGAGCCACTTTTCGAATCATCATCACCTATTTCCTTTTACATATCAGTCTTGTCTTTTTCTCTCTTGCCAAGTGACATAGGTCATATAAAATTTACTTTTAAAAAGAAAGAATTTAAAAGTGAAAGGAAAGCATAATTTGAATGAAAATGAGAGGATTTAAATATATTTCTGAGGGATGTTTCTGATACTTAAAAGACTGCAAAATGAGATTTAAGTGAGTTGATACAAACAGCATGTGATTGGAATGTAAGGGTTTAGGGATGTGTATTTACCACTGATGGGATATCAGAAATAGGCTCAGAAAGCCTTAGGTATAAAGATTTAGGGTTTAAATTATGATTAACCATAATAGCTGTTATTATAATTACTATAGCAGTTATTAGGGGAGACAATAAATATTCAGGGAGGAAATTAAAATATTAGGGGTTTTTTTAGAATGGGCTTTACAGAAGCCACTAGTCATTGAACATCACCCCATTTGTTTTTCTGCACCTAGGTACCTTGATCATTCCCTGAGTCACGGTTCTTGTAAAACTTCTAATTTTTCAAGTAATATTTTACAATGTAAAAATGCCTAGAAGCCTCAAAAGGTCCTGTCCTTTAATGTATAGTTCCTTTTTCAAAGGATTAAACTTAAGACAAGACTTCATTACTGAGGGAAAAAGACGGTCAGGTACAGGAGAATGTCCTACACACACTTGTCTAGTTTGATCTAACTTTAGACCTAATGTGCCCATGATCAGGGAGAACTTGCCATAAACTCCGTCCATGTTCATTGGGAAGAGACAGGCATCTGTTCTGATTTTGTGTTGCTGTACCCTCAGTTGCCAACAGACTACACAGGGATCATGGTGAGGGGTTTTTTTTCCCTAGTAGGATTCTTAATTAGGACTGACACGTTCAAGTTGATTTCATATTATGTGTATACACAAATAAATGTGATCTTTAGATTATGTATTATAATTATTTCAGTGCAAAGGAAGTCTGGAGAAAGAGAAATTGGCTATCTTGATCATCTGTGTGCTAAGTGAGGGGTACCTTGTACACCCCGAGCCACTCATGACATAAAATGAAACTCAGACACCTCTTTCAAAGTGATGATGAAAAAGATGTAATACTAAAATTGGAAAAGTAAGTAGGAGCATAAGAAATATAAGGACCAATGAAGGTTGAGTGGGTGGATTTAAAATATAGGGAATAATGTAGTTGAAATGTCAAGCAGAAGAGACAATCTTGCTATATTTTATACTTGTTCTCCAAACTAAAAAAAAACAAAACCCCACCAGACAGGAATAAAATGTCTTAGCTGAAAATAAAAAAGTTTACATGACATAATTTTATAAATATACCTAAAAATGTCAGTGAAGTCATTATTATCCCATTAATTTGATGCTGTCAGGCAGTCATTAGAGAGTTACTGTATTGTAATTAATCTTTTTTTTTTTTAACTATACTATCACTTTTTTTTTCTTTTTTTTTTTTTAATTCAAAGTTCACTGTTCTGTTTTCCTTCAAGGGAAAATACTAGTTTCACCAAACTGCAAAGAGGATCAGAGAAAAATATAATTCTGGAGAATATGCTATATTAAGATTCAAATTCCGAAGTTGATAAATGTTTTATATGACAGAAATATTTAGATAATTAGGTGCATATAATTAATAATTATGATATTAGCAAAAAGGACAAAACCAGAATGTTTTCTTTATGAACGAGATTCAGAAAGTCTCTACAAAGTTAATGTTTCATTTTGGCAAGAAAAAATTTCTTAGATTTAACTGAGTGTAACGTTTTCTGTTCTGGAAATCTAACTTACTGTGAAGTGTGGCTCTTTGGCTGAGATAGACTTAATTTTCTTCACAGTAGCCACTATGGGTCTGTGTTTGGGATTTGTGCTAAAAGCTGATTCAATGATATGTAATAATGCTAAATAGATTGATATAGATCTAGCTTAAGAGACAATTAATTGATATAGCTTTACTATAAGGACAATTTGCATGTTTTGAGAATAGAAAGTATTTGCGTGTTTTGGATTATTAGTAAAATATGGCTGTAGCTGTTTGAGCGGTTTTGTTGGAGCAGCTACAAAATCTAACCATAACAGTGGAACAGCTTTGAAGATAAAGAAAGTGAAGATAGGGGAGTAATAAATAAGACGACCAATGACCAATTAAGAGACAGAGTATATCTTGTTTTCAGCTTAAAGGGGTTCCTAACTAGTTTGTTCAGGAATGTGGTTTTGAGACTACGGAGAAAATCTTAAAGAGCATTTGCTGAGAGAGAAAGAGAGGAAGACATTCAGCCTTCGTCCCTGAAGACCATCAAAAGACCCCCTGACTGTCACTGAGCATGCTCCATTTGGGAGAGGTTAATGTAAATGACTTCCGGAAAATAATTTGCATAAACCTGCCTTTTCTTAGAAATTATAATAAATATGTATAGTTAATCTGTATAAATTGAGAAATTTTGCTTTAAACAGTGTGTACATTAGGAAGAGTGGACCCAGTGCTGCAATAAAGAATACCTGCTCAATAGTTGCCAAGGCTATTGAGGTTTGATTCTGGCTTTTTGAGGCTTCAAAACAGTGTTGGTAATGGAGGAATGTTTTCATCACTGCTAAGCAGTGCTTACACAGAGCCAGCGGGGAGGCTGGGGGTGCACAAGGAGTTGGGATGATACACAAACCAGGACACTTGACCCCAACTGACCAAAGGGATATCCCATACCATATGATGTCATGCTCAGCATATAAAGACAGGAGAAGAGGAAGGAAGAGGGGAATGTTTGGAGCAATAATGTTTGCCTTCCCAACTACATCACGTGTGATGGAGCACTGCTTTCCTGGAGATGGCTGAACACCTGCCTGCCCACAGGAAGTAGGGAATGAATTAATTGTCTTACTTTGCTTGTGTGCACGGCTTTTCCTTTACTTATTAAGCTGTTTCTATTTCAACCTACAAGTTTTATTACTTTTACTCTTCTGATTCTCTCCCCCATCCCACAGAGAGGTGGAGTGAGTGAACAACTGTGTGGGGGTTAGGTTACTTGCTGGCTGGGGTTAAGCCACAGCAGGAGCCTTACGGCTGGCATTAGTATTGAGAGTGGCTGATAACTCCTGGAAAGAAGAAACGTAAAGGCAATGTATCAGACTCAGTGCAATATTAGCAATAAGTTTCCTCATTATGGAAATACTCCCCCAAAATCTTCACGCCTTAACTTTCATGAATACAATAAATTTTGCCCTAACTTCTTTGGGTTTTTTGTTGTTGGTTGTTGTTTTGGGTTTTTTTCCAGAAAGTTTTAATTCATTCTCTTATCTGTTTTCCTCAGTAGACAATATAAAATACTAGAAAATAGGATTCAGGTTACAAAACGCCCATGATATATTTGGGCATTATATTAGCATTTATATAGATTCCTGTGCTTTAGTCAACAGAACATACAGAGAGAGCAGAACAGATGTAGTCAAAGACAGAGCACTAGTATGTCTTCTTTTCTCATAGAAGACTTAAATGCACACTGTTTTCCTTCAAGAAATTTTCAATCTTACTAAAGGGAATGACAGAAAAAGTTTGCATACTTTAAGTAGGATCAAAAATTACAAATTTTTCTTGAAATGTCTAATGTCTAAAAAGCCAATTCCCAAGAGTACACAAGTTGCACAGCTTAGTTCCTATGCTCCTTTGTATTTCATTAGATATAATAAATTATTACATCAAAAATAATTACATTATTTTACATAATGGTTGGCCCTGACCAGTTCATCACACATTGTCTCTGCCTTTCCTTCTTTCACTCTTCTCCTGCTCCAGCATGGCATCCCTCCAATGGGAGACAGTTTTCCATCCACCTCTCCACCATGAATCCTTCCTAGGAGCTGCAGTTCTTTGTGAGCTGCTCCAGCAAGGGTTCTTTCCACATATCCTTTCCACAGGGTGCAGCTCTTCAGGAACAGACTGCTCTAGCACAGCCTCCCCACGGGGTGACAGCATCCTTTTGGTGCATTGGCATAGGGGTCTCTACAGGCTGCAGGTGGATATCTGCTCCATCATGGACCTTTATGAGCTGCACCATGGTTTTTGCCATGGGCTGCAGGGGAATATCTGTTCTGGCACCTAGAGCACCTTCTCCCACTCCTTCACTGACCTTGGTGTCTGCAGAATTGTTTCTTTCACATCTTCTCACTCCTCTCTCTGGCTACAGTTACTCTTAGTGTTGTTTGCTTGGGGTTTTTTTCCCTTCTTAATTATGCTACCTCAGAAGTGCTACCACCATCACTGATGGGCTCGGCCCTGGCCAGCAGTGAGTCTGCTTTGGAGTTGGGTGGCATTGGCTTTATAGAACACAGGAGAAACTTCTAGCTGCTTCTCACAGAAGTCACACCTGTAGTGCCCCAATGCCAAAATCCTGCTATGCAATCACAATAAAACTTGAATGAAAAATGTAACCCAGGTGTTCATTATATTTGCTTAAACTGTTTGTTGTATATATGAATTTAGAATATACTTCAAGCTCTAAAGATCCATACCATGTTTTTTCTAGTGGCCACAAACTGAAAAATGCTGGAACTTCAAAGATTCTTGATGCTGGTGGCTGGAAGCAAAGCATTTAAACTCCTTAAACTCCACTCCATCCAAATGGGAAATTAATGTAAAAGTAGTTCCAAACTAAAACTGTGTCTCCAAACTAAACTACTTTCCGGTTTTGGGTTTTATTTTTATAACATGCTGTGTTTCAGGAGAGCAAGCTAAGATCTAGAAATTGTACCCTATTGAGTGAAATATCTGAGCATTGATGGAGTCTTCTTGAGTTTCCAAATATTCTACTAATAAGAGTCTAAAGGATAAAGGAAATAGTTTACCCATTTTATTTCTTCAGAGTTTGTTTATCCAAATATAATCTAAGTTGGAATAAAGACTGATATGTTAACCAGGATCACATTAGATACATTCTTGAAATCTATATTTTTATATTAAAATGTTTTAATGTAGAATTTCAGCTTTCAAAATATTCTATTTATTGGAGTTTAAGGTAGTGCTTTTAAATTGCATAGCAAAGACTGTAAGATCTAATAGACATGAGGTCTACTACAGAAGAGAAAGAAGTTAAGCTCCTGGTATTAAGGTTCCAGCATTAAATTGTCTAAGTAAGCTTCACACTTCTGCCAAAGAAACATTTGTGGTTCCTGTCATCAGACTATGGTCTACCTCTTTATGTCCAATGGAAAGGAACTGATACTTCTATCTTGTTACTCACAAAACCTGTTTGAAGCAACTCCTTTAGAGTGACATGAATCATACACACAAAGGGCATCCTCTCTTCAGACCGTTTTTTGCTAAGTATCTGAGGAATGTCTCTGTGTCTTGCAGTATTTTGGAGAGTGGAGCCCTTTTGGAAGGTTTGTGGATCCTTCCTAAATAAATGTCAGTGACAAAGCTATCTGTGATTACAAGAGATGGGGCTAGATGACTCATGCTGTTTCACTGGTAATGTCTATACAAGTAAATAAAACTGTTCTGGACTGTGAACCTGTAATAGCCTGCAATTGTCCTCACTGTTTAAATTTTAGCACAGGCCCTGGCATGGCTTGTTCCAAACAACAGTTTCCCAGATAATCACTGCATTGTCGAGGTAATTGCATGTGCCAGGGACCATTCTCAGTATGGATTTGGCCTTCCTATTTTTAGGAAAAAAAAGTGCTTGATGATGCACCATTCCATTTAACCTCAGTGCCAGAGGATATCCCTAGCATATTTTAACTTCTACTGTAGACATTCCTTTTCAGTCCTACATGATTATGAGATTTGGGGCCATAGAAAACCAAAAAGGTTCATTTTCCTCTAAACCATATTAGTACAGATCTTCCTAGGAAACTAGAAATCTAAGGTCTTGTGCAAACATCACGTGAACTTTACAGAAACTTCTATATTTTGTGGAGTTTCTGTGGGATCGCTTAGAGAAAATATGTGCTTCTAATGAAGGTGAACTATAGATTCCATGAGACATTTGCCAATGAATGTGAAGAATTAGTTCACTAATGATTTTCTGAGACAAAACTTTATATAATCCAAATCCTGTAACTCTAAGCAACTTCTGACTCTAAAGCTGTCTTTGAAAGACTGGAAATAACTGACACATGTAAACAACATCTCAGGGAACATATTTAAAAGGGAATCAAGATTAGGAAGATACACTCCAAAATCCAAGGTTGTAGGTTGGTTTTGTTTCGTTTGTTTGGGTTTTTTCCCCAAATAGTGAAACACATCAAAGGCCAAAGGAGAAAGATAGAAGAGGAAAAAGGATTTCAAGCTTAGATAAGAGGAAGCAAAACAGCATTTGGGGAATAATAAATATTTTTTTCCACCCAGAGATATTGTGAGAAACATAGAAATTTCTCTAGCTGGGGTTGTAAAAAAAAAAAACCTAATAACAAATTTTTGTCTTACAGGCATAAACTGATAAAAAGCAATGATCTTCTAAGAGGGAATGAAAAATGAATATACATAAGTTGTTAAAATCACTAAGCAAAGTTTTACACTATTTTATGGAGGTAAACTCTACACACATTACTATGTTACCTATGAAATATAAAGTAATAAAGAAAATACCCCAGCAGAAAATATGGCCTACCCTGTTACTGGTTAACTGTCTGCAACCATGATTTGCATCCAAGAAAGTCTAAACTGCATAAGATAAGTTAGCTCTGTAACTGACTGTGTCATTCCCTACATTGCTTTTATTATACTTAATATATATCAGAATCTCACAGATTAGTGTTTCAGTTTGAGACTTGACAATCTTTTACCTTAACATACAATCAGACAAATGCATAGAGATAAAGGTAGTGTTACAATATGTCTTCAGAGAGGCAAATTTATAAGGCCTTTTAGGTAGTGGTATGATAACAAAGATGAAGACAATTAACACAGAATTGTCAGAATCATTGCAAGCAGCTTCTTGATCACAGCAAGATCCAGCACGACCTTAATCCACTTTGTTTTTATCAGAGCACTTCCTTGTGGAAATGTTCTGATATATCTCCCCTGGCAGTGATATATACTGTTTAATTTCCAAAATATTTACTGTTTAATTTGTAAAATAAGTTCATGATCGGTGTGAAGCCATATGTTTATTTCATATGCCACCTCACTACCAAACTTCACCATGGACACCCAACACACTGCTGTAGGCCAGAATCAAGGCTGAAGACATTGTCATAGACTCTATACAAATCAATGCAGTAGGTAACTGTATGCAGTGAAGATTTTATGGTATATAGTTCATTATAAACAGAAATTCCTTTAGTCAATTCTATGTTACTCATCAAGGAAGAGTAACAGTGTACAGATGCTAAAACCAAGTACCAAAACACTAAAATCTTTATCTAGGTCTTTCCCCCAGACTGAGGTGTTATGACAGTGAGGGGCCAGGGAGAGGCAGACTGCCCAAGGCAGAAATCAGAGGGGTTTGCCAAAGGTCACAAAAGAGTAATTCATTGAAAAACTTACCTAGAGGCATTACTCAGACATTATGATAATGGCCATAAAATGAAAAACTGTATAGACTGAAGAACAGAAATGTAGAATTATATTAGATACTGAGAACATCTCTTTTGAAAAACTTGGATCCTTAGTCATGTCTTTCATGTTCTTAGGTAAAATCTTGAATATACAAAATACAAATTTGAATTTCAAAACTTTGTAAGCAATTCAAAAAAAAAAACCAGAAACATTCCTGACATTGCTTTGGCAGTGGTAAATTTGGCATTGCCATGAAAGTTTTAGCTAGCCAAGTATTCTTTGGGATATTACTATGGATAAGTTAATGTAAACAAAACAAGTGCCACCACCACACACAAAAAAAGAGAGAACTAAAATCTTGCTTATGGACTCTAAGTTTCTAGAGTCTGTGGAGCATGGGTCAGTCTTTGAGAAATGTACAGGTTACAGGGCAGAATTAATATTGAGTTTAAGTGATGTTGATGATGTAGAGAAAATCTGTTATGTGGAGAAAGAAACCTATTTGGAGTGACTTCTCTCCTCTTGGGTTCTATGAGATTCAGTTCAGAACTCTGTTTTTTTCATCAAAGCAATTAAGCACATGCTTAATTCACACTGATTACATCTGTAAGCAGTTAAAGTGCTTAAACATGAACTCCAGCCCTTTGCTGAACACAGGCAGATTTAAGTACATGCCTGTTCAGCTGGAGTTGCTGCAAAGAGGTATCTCTGTGTCCCAAATAAAGGCAGGGGATATAGATATAGCCTATCTGACTGGCATCTCTCCTACCACTCTTTCACCATGTATTATAAGTTTTGTTCCCTTCAGATTTTATTTTGATACCCATATATATTTCCAGACACTCTATTAAGGATGACAGAGCAGTAACTCAATACTGTTGGGGTTTTTTACAAGAAAATATTATAACTTTCAGTCTCAAAGTTTCCTTTACTCTCAAAGAATTTTCTTACTAGAAATTGATGCTTATTTGTCCTCCATCATCCCAGACAGTATGTGCTTGTTGTGAGCCAGGGGGTGCATGTCAGCTGGTGCCTATGGAGCCAGGCTAAGAAGCTTTGTGACTACCTGTTGCATCTGGTTCCTGAAAAGGTTATGAGATTTGGTGGAGTAACACAAAACTGTGTGGGTGAAGAGTGTCATGACCATGTGGTGCTCTGCCCCAACAAATGAGTCTTCCCAGAACTGATCATGCCAAGGTATTTGAGCTCGATTTCTCTAGTGCCAAATCAAGTTTGACAGGGTTTATTAGCTTAGGATCAAGCTATTTTGCTTTAGCTTGAATTCTCAGCTTGGCAATTGTGCCTGATCTAATAAATCCTATAGAATTGAGCTGGTTCCTCATAATGCCAGCTTGGCTGTCTGTACCCATGGTACATTGCTTTGTTATGCTCTGTTTTGAAGCTTGATAATCTATTTTAAAGGGACAGTTGAATCTCTTTGACTATGACACACAGTTTCTGATAAGGCAGAAACAAGAAACTATTAGAAAACAAATGCTTACTTGTAGCAAAGGGCTCTAATTCACTTGATTTCTCCTGTTTTATTTATTTATTTTCCCCTTCAGTGAAACAGTCTGAGGAAGCTGAACATATTTATTGGTAAATATTCTAAAACATGAAGTAACTACATAGTTGCTTTCTCTTGTACAGTTAAAGGTGCATTTGGAATCCTCTAAATCAATAATTCAGACAATACATCTTCTGCTTTACTGCATCACTAAAAGTTAATATGCAAAGCTGAATCAAATAATAATATTTTACAGTTAATAATTTTGTTAGTTACATTTCTATTTAAAACCAAATATACCTTCACAAACACTATATTGTCAAACATGCTTATTTTAGTAAAAAAAAATTTCCTAGCATCATTTGTGGAAATAATTCTTTATTAGAGCAGTTTGTTATAAAGTATTTTCTATAAATACAAAAAAAATGTAATGGATTCACATAAATGGTATTTTTCTAGTTCTATGACTGTATCTCTAAGAATTGGAGATTTGTGGGATTAACAGGAATGATTAATAGGAATTGGTCTGCCTTTCATATCCTGCAATATCAGTTTAAATCACACTCATTCAGCAAATAATTATGACAGTAGATTCATCTGCAGGAAAGATGAAGAGCACCTTTAAAAGATGCAAAAAACCAGATGTGAATATGTGTGACAGCAAATTTGTTTAAAATGACTGCTCATAAAAGCTTTGTATTTTCTGTCACTTGAGTCTGGAAAGCAGGGAACAAGACACCAAATACTAGTGGCATTTCTGTGGTCAAATACCTAACTAATGAAATCATACAATCTTGTTGCCATTAATTTCAGTAGGTACAGTATTTCACATCTGAATATATCTATGTAAGCAAGAAGTAAAAGAGTGAGGTGAATATTATTTTTCTTTTGTAAATAATAATTCTAATGGGTTGTGACACTCTTTTCCTACATGTGTGTTTTATTAAAAAGTATAAAGCCAGGTATTTGACACCACTATGAATATAATTGTGACACTCTTTTCCTACATGTGTGTTTTATTAAAAAGTATAAAGCCAGGTATTTGACACCACTATGAATATAAGTATGTTGTTCCAGGTATAAAATTTCATGTCTCACAGCACTTACTATGAAAATATAATAACAACAGGCCAGAATTGAAGGTTGATTGCTGAGGTTAAATTAAAGATTTAGAGTAATTTGTGTCTTCTTATCTATGAAGTTTTTACTAATACTTGCAATCATGAGATCTTACACCCTAAGCAAAAATGAAACAACTATTTGGCAGAATATTATTAACTTGCAATTTATATCTGAATATTTTGTGAAAGCCAATGATATTTTCATTAAAATAATTAGTAAAATGACTATAGAGTTCATCTTGTAGTTACAGGTTTCAAATCAAAAAATTAATTTAACACTTCAGCAATCATCCCTAACTTTTTATTCATATAGTTAACACTTTCATATTGGGTACTTGAAGATGATGCCTTATATAAGAAGGCACGTAAAATACTCCATCTGTTTCATTTTAGTTCTTTATTTAAAGTAGGCTAGGTTTTGGTTGTGGTTTTTTTAAAGTTATGTAATGACACAGAACATATTTCCCTTAGCTGCAATTTATTTTAATTTTTTTAACTTGGGAATGATTGCATGTCAACATTTCACTACAAGCCTTACATTTCTTGTGCAATATTTAACTTCTGAGCCTACAGAAAGTCCCATGAGCATTTTGGAGGTGGAGAAGGTAGGGTAGATGGCAGTGCAGTTCTGCAAAGTCATTGCATCAGAGGATCTGGTATGTACATGCTACCATGTCCTAATAAGGAGATTTCAGATTTGTTTGAGCTTCTACTTGTAATATCTCAGCTGTTTAAGAAGGATTGATTTCCAATGGGAGACCTCAGAAAGCCCTCGTAATTGACCTCCAAGAGTTAAGAAAGCACAATTAGGATTCACCTGAGGTTTAACTAGTATCCCTGTGCCTAGATTTTTTGACTCCGTTGGCCCTATGAAACAAATTTTTGCTATTTATTCACTTGGCAGGCACATTTCTTTAGCCGACTTTTTCTCATATTGCTGAAAACAGTATTGAAAAAATGTCTCTTTTGGATATAATTTTATTAGTCTTTTTCTTCCAAAAATGAAGCTTAAGACACCCCATGACCTGTGACTTGTGTTCCTCCTCCTGTAATAATTTATTTCTAAGAAATTGATTGGAGGACTGGATGTCTTCCAGATAGTTACTCCCTATAAGTGTTACTAAAAAAGAGGAAAAAAAAACCCCAACAAAACACCTACAGGGCTAGAAGGAGATTGAAGTAGGAGTATTCAGGTTTTTTTCCTTAACAGCTTTTGATACTAGTCTACTAATTTCCACAACACATAATTGCCATCAAATTGTTATGCTGGAGCAGGTAATAGGCGTATGGCTGCAAAAGAAAATTTTAGTATAAGTCCATTAACATATCAATCAAATAAGCTAAAAGTCTGCAAAAACTCATCTCTATTAGTGCCAGGGTTCATTAGACTACTGTCTTTAAAAGGTATTATTTCTCTAGAGGAATACATGGGCATAGAGGACTTTTAGAAGTAATTTGCACAAGGAAAAACTGTGAGGGCCAATTTGTCCTGCCCTCAAGCTGCTAAAATACCTTCCATGTTTTGGTCAGTAGTTAGGCACCTGAAAACCGTCCTCTTTGAATCTGCACATTAGTATTGAGGTTCTTTTGTCTGAGTTGTTACTGAATAGCGCAGAAGAGGTGTGTCAATGGCAGGCACTTCTGCAAAAAAAAACCCACAGCTCATATTTTTCATTTGATAGCTGATAAGTAACAGTAATTATAATAGTATTAGGCACTCGAAGCCATTCCCTGTACATTCTGATATGGCCATGAGCTTCTAAGTTAGAACCAATAATAAAAAATAGATCTCCCTTGTTTTATTAATAAAAAAACAGTCCTTCCATTTATTATACATTAAAACTGTGCTGAAATACCTAGTTAGGGCAGGCACTGATTTGTTGCAGCCTGCTGCAGGGAATTTAATTGATGGAGAGCCTGTTTCTGAAAGCTATGCAGAAGTATACCGAACTACTCCAAAGGTATGGGTATTAAATAACCTAGGACCGGGACAGAGTTATTTCATTGAATGAATGGCAATTAGGCTGAATGTATCATATTGTGTGTAATGGTCTTATCAGCTTCTTATTTTCACTAGAAAAAGCATCAACAGCCTGCATTAGATCAACACCACTAAAATGTTCTCTATTTAAAAGTACTCAACTCTATTTTGTCCTTAAAAGTCGGATCAATGGATGGAAAGAGTAAAGTCAAAATGAAAAAGTGGTAAGGAATCTATCTTTGGAGAACAACTCTGGAGTGTGCCTTTTATTTTTGAACTATGTCCTCAATGGGAAATCTGTGAGCATTGTAACCTAGCTGGTATACGATAAGAGAGAATAAGTACCGTTATACTAATTCCTGGGAAAAACCTAAAGACAAGAAAGCATTCTAAGGTGTTGGAGTTTTTGCTTTGTGCAAAGACAGGTAGATCTTCTATAAGATACTTATTTGCACATAAGTGCAAGTAAGTCTGAGCCTTAATCAGCTCTTGGGTAAATCCAGTAAAGTCAGTTTGAATTGTGTCAGCGGTGAATTTAAGCGTGAGCCAAGGAACATCTGGGATTACTCTTAAGGAATATTCAAACTGAGACATGGAAAATAACAGGGTACAAAGAGAAGAAAAGGCAAATACAAATTGCTTAGAAAATAGATACAAGTGTCAAAATAGCTTACAGCTCATACAGCTGCGGTTTGTTGCAGCACATTTTGCCAGTGAGTATCTTATGGTACTAGCTATTAGCAGAAGCAGGATGGGAGTATTTGTTGTTCTGTTCAAGTTGCTGGATGTCTAAGAGTCCTGGCTCCTAAATCGCTGTCTAGCCCAGCTCCAAGCCTCCTTCTCTCCATGCAGTGTGTCAGAGGAAGCAAAAACTTGTTGCCCTAGCTCAGCTACCCTCATCAGCCCAGTTTTCCAGAAATCCTGGTTGCAAGGGGACCCTACCACTTTACTATTACCTAAAGCTGCACAAGAAATGTGTATTGCAAGTAATTTATCTGCCTTACACTGAAAGAGCTGCAGACAAAAGGTCACTTGCAAGTTCATCAAAGTAGAGCAGTAAGACAGAAAACGAGATATTAAATGTTTGCTTATAGCCAAATAGTAGTTATAGTAAAATCTGACCCCACAAAATTACAGATTTTTGGTGCTAAAGAAAAATGTAGCATTCAGCAGCAGTTTGGATCCTACAAGGATAGTTCACTGTCTTAAAGAGATGGTTTCAGAATGCTTCATTCACATTTGATACAGATTTTAATATAGATTTTTCTTGTATCTATAAATGCTGGAAAATCTATGAATTTAGAAGCAAACTGGCACACGAACTGGTGGCACAAGATTCTGAACTCTTCCAAAAATAGCTTATTGCAGTGTATATTATTTGAATTTAAGTGCATCTTACCCTACAGATTTAGAACAGAGGTTAAAAACTTGGTGTTGTCGTATCTTTTCCAACGACTTAGGCAATTTTCCATTGGTTAGTTTGAGAGGGTCTTCTCTGTATTACAGTGCTTTCCTATAATTCTTTTAGCAGTAAGAGAGAAATTACAATGACAGAGAACATCAGTAAGATATAATGTTTAGATCTGACTCATTGCCAGCTGCGAGTGTCCTGATCAAATGCTTTAAATTTAATATTTAATGAATAATGGCTAAAAAAAGAAACTAAATGACCTGAAAAAGGAGCAAATGAAAACCACTCATGTTAGAAGGAAAAATGGAGTAGAGAGTACTTCAAAAATCTTACTTGTTTTGACTTCCTGAGTTACTTGAAATATCAATACATGATCTCTTCATGCTACCAAGCAGAGCACCTGCCCATCAGGATGCAAACTTCAGAGCTCACATAGCTAACCCTATCAGGCTAGCCTGTTTCTATTGTAAAAACCAAACCAACCAAACAAACAAGTATAAAACCCCCTGTCCTTTTGAATTAAAATACGACAATCCCTGAGGGAAAGGGGGAAAAAAAGGCAAGCACCATCTTTGCTGTTTCTTTCATCAGGCAAGAGTGGTGAATAAGTAATTTCACCACATTCAAATTCTGAGCATTAAAGAAATTAAACATGTCGCTTTAACCCATTTCAGGATTTATTTGCACTGTATCAACATGGTATTGTCAGCCTTTTAGCCTAACAAGCTTGTCTTTTAGCGGTTTTGAATTCTCTACCTTTCCATTTGTGTTTTTTCTGCAATGAAATGCAATGCTCCCTTGTGTTAGTGATATTTCCCCACATGCTACGTGACAGTTCCAACCTTTCAAAGACTTTGACCATGGCACAGTTTCCACTGGAGTTGTATTTCAAGCCTGTAAACCCTTTACCGTCCTAGGGAATTTTCCTTGTACCTCCATCCACATAACTTGAGCATACCTAAGGCTGTGACTTCTTATTTCTGTCTTGAGGTGGCACTGATATATAATAATTTGACATTGTTGACCTGAATGGATTCCGCTTTCATTTTGGCTGATCATGAGCTGATGTAGGTTAAGTGGTTTCACAGTGTGTAAGAATTAGATATAGCCCAGCGGGATAATTCACAGCACCACATTCATTCCCTATCCATTTGGTAGAGAAGTTAAGTTCCTTAGAAAGGTAATCCACAAAATCTGTGTGCGATGATGGAAAGCCGCTCAGAGCAGGTACAAAATATTGCAGTCGCTGAGAACTACAGAATCTCACACCAGCCTTGATAACTGACTCAGGACTTGAAGTTTAAGCTCTTGCATCACTTGGCAGTTTAGAAAGGTTGGCACCTAACTCAGCAAGGCTTGCTTTTTTTAAAACCAGGGAAGTAGCCTTAAGGCCCTTATTTCGTAAAAATCCCCTCAGAATTAAAGCAGTCTTCTTGAAAGGCAGGGAATTAAGGTCCACTTCCAGCCAGAAAGAATTCAGATGCACCTTGTTACTTTGCAGAGGACTTTTTTAAACGACTCACGGGGGTGGGGGTTGTGAAAGCTACTCAGCCTTGGATCGCCTTGAGGTTCCATCTCTGCAAAGACAACTCATGGGGAGCTGTGCAGATAGATAGCTCAAACCTGTGTTGTCCTGTAAACTGAGACTAAACAGGGCAGTGCTGCATAATTCAACGAACTGAAACCTGGGTTGAGCTTTGAATTCTTTCAGCAAACAATATGCCCTGAGTGCCAATCAAGCCACTATTCAGCTCTCTAGCAGTAAATAAAGACAAGCCAGAGGGTCCCCATTTGGCTTCAATGGGCCCAGACAATACAAAGATAGCCAACAGATAAGGGGGAACACTGCTGGTGACAAACATGGCAAGTGGTATTGTCCATTCCCTGCACAGTCCTGCCCACTGTCCCGTGGATCAAAGACATAAAACCAAATAAAACCCCTTGGATTGGCTAGAGAAGCTGGAGCCGTTTCTCCAACTCGGAGAGGAGACCCTTCCCCCTTGGCCACGACCCTGGCTAAGGTAAAGTATAGAGAGCCCTTACCTGGAGAGAGGACTGAGTGAATATTTTGTATGCTTTAAGTTTGTAGTCTTGGGCGATTGACTAACGCACGTGTAGTTATTTAGTGCGCTTGTGAGCTGTGGGTGTGTTCCATGGATCTACTCTGGTTGTAATACTGACTCTTGGTACGTGCCCGCGGGCGGTGATGGTGAGTGACGGGCCTGTTGTGGGTGTAATACCGCATTTCGTGACTGCTCCGTTGGCAGTAGAGCATTTTGTGACTCTCTTGTGGCAGTGATGAGTGTAGTCGTACTTCTGAACTGCAACAGTGCATTCCTCCATTGTATCTGCAACACCTGCAGTAGCGACGTATTGAGTCTGCCTGTGGGTTTTAAACTTTTTTTGTTATAAAAAAAACCCCAACCCTTGCAGTTGAGCGTCTTTCTGTCACACTCAAGAGAATTCAAAGGTTTCAGAAATTAGCTGGCACTGACAGGTCTCTTGCAATTAAGATCTAGTAGCTCTAAGTGCAGCTACTTGGCACGGTACTTCCACGACTGCCCATGTAAGTTATCTCTGATATGCTATCAACTCTGAAGAAGTTGAAATCGAAAAATCCTTACAGAGCTGCTGCAATTTCTAACATGAAAAGGGGCAGGACTTCTTAGTCTTAAAATGGTAAAAACGTTTGCATAGCACCACCTTTTAGGAAACAATATGATTTTAGGATATCAGATTTACGGAATGAAACTTGATGTTAGGGTTGCTTCTGTAGATATCACAGTTCCTATTTAAAATGCCTGAAGCATTCAACTGCTTGATACAAATTGACCTGGGTCCTCCTCTCTCCCATACAAATAACGCAACAGCTCATAACAGAGGACGGCTTGATTCCACGCGTAGAACTTGTGTGGACCTCATGTTTATGTTGAAATTGTACATGAACAAAGTGGGAAACTCCGGCTCCTTGTGATGTCTTACCTTCACTTTGATGTGAGAGTTCTCATTTTCCATTACAACTGTTTTGTTTTTCTGTTTGCAAAGGAGAACAGTTGGAAGGCAGGGAAAATGCGGCTTGGCTGGCAAGCCACTCTGTCAGTGGTCTGACACAATAGTAAAATACTTCCCTGTCCTTGACTCCTCAGCTCAATGATAACCTTCCTTTGCTTCACTTTCCTCAAAGTGTGTTACATGGAGCTCTGATACCTGTTGCCTAAAATCAGAATATAGATAACTATAACATGGTGTGTGAAATTGCAGTCAAGACTATAGCATAGAGAATTTTTAAATAATTCAGGCAGAACCTATATGAACAGCACAGTATGCTGCAACATAAATTTGCCAGACTCTGTAAAGCTAGGCACCCTTCTAAATATTTTACCCTCTTGATGTATTTTTTGCAGCTAGATATTCTATAGAAGTAACGAAATATGTACTACTTCATACATATTTGAAAATGCACAGAATATACTTTAATCATAACATTTCAGATTGGAACACATGAATCTTTAGAATTCTCCTGTGTCACAACACCAGAACGTTAAAGAAGTATATTATGAAAACACCTCAACCTGATGTTTTTCTCATTGGCTTGCATACATTTTTAGTTAAGAAAAACAATAAACTGCTGAGGTTAAATTTGATTTAAACTTTCAGTATAGGCATAGGAAATTATAATACCAGGTGCTTCTTCTCAGCTGGATCTATTTCATCAACATGCACAGTGCATAAAGGAAATACTTAACAATATTAGCGGCAACAGGACAATACCCAGAAATGTCATAGAACAGCAGGGCAGAGCCACCCCACTGGTCTTCAGAAGATGATTTTTAGTTAGCAGCCGCCAAGGAAAGGAAACAGTTTTGGCACCAGTTCAGTGATATTTAGCCATTCACTTGCCCTATGAACATGCCTACGAGTGTAGCTGGCCAAACCCCAAATACACATCAGGGTTTGGGATCTTTTCGAAGGTAGTGCTTTTGACAAGGAAGAGAAATGATGCTGTGTACGTTATTCTTTCACAAATGTCCTCATAGCAGAGCTAATATTGCAGAGTCATTGATAAACTTTGCAAGAACCAGATCTCAAAGCTGCAGACCCAGTGAATTAATCAAGTGTTCAGGATCCAGTTGTACACAAAAAAAAGAGTGTGCTGCTGGAACATTCCTCTTTTTCCCTGATTGTTTATTCTTCTTCAGATGGCAGAAAAAATCATATGACCCAGTGACTGAGGCAAAGGAGATCTGGAAGCCCAACTGAAAAAAACCCCCACCAACCAAACCAAACAAAAAGAAACCCAAAATAAAAAAAACCAAAACAAATTCTTGGTAGCCATAATGCCAATGGAAATGCCAGAAAATTAAACCAAGTACACTTTTTTACATATTTAATGCATTTTCAAGATGATGTAGAGCATGCTTTCTAAAAATTTAAATTAAAAAACAATAAAAACAGATACTTTGAAACACAACAACCACCAAATCTCTTTCTGTGTGAATTAGATCCAAGAAGATGCAAAGTATATATTATTTTATTCTGAGACTTTGTTTGAACATTTCACCTGGGAAAATTTAAAATCTATTAAATAAACTGACCTGATGCAATTATAAGTGTGCAACCTTTATACCAAACTATTAGCTTATGTATTAGAAACTAAATTGTTTTGCCCTTTATCTTTTACTAAGTAAAAGTGGTAGCATGGCTCTTGACTGTTCAGGGCAAGGTCGAGAAGGCAGAGGACCATTATATTCTCAAGTAATTTTAATTTGAATAAATGTGGCAATATTTTATAGTACAGGGCACAGATGGAGTGAACTCTGTGAAGAAAAGTGAACCATCAAATATCTAACTAGGATAGAAAACCCTCCAAAGTACTGCTCAGAGGCATTACATCTAAGTGAGATAGTATTAAACTTCCAGGATCTTTTTTTCCCTCTCTTCCTTTACTTCTTTGCCTGATCATTGACAAGTAAAAAAGTCTTTGTTAAAAAAACAGTTGGTTAAAATAGGGTAAAACATATATGACACCATCTTTATTATATATATTCAGTTTAAGACATGGATTTTGGACTACAAAATTAAATCAAGTTTACTTTCAACTAATTTCCATATGTTAATATGATTAATTAAACACTGCCTTAGGATGGATAATTTCTTTTCTGAAAGTGATGGTAACTAAAAACCAAGGCAATTTTTCTAGTAACTTGTGTTCGCTGCTTCAAATTGTGAGGTAATATCTGGTATGACAAATTATGGTAATCAGTTGGTATCTTAAAATGAATGTTCTTAGGAACAATAATATGTTTTGTAACCTACCTATATGTAAGTTATGAATATATAAGATTCTTCAAATACTCTGCAATTAACCAGGTACTTCGATATTACAGAGTGAAAAAGATGGCTCAACTTTTAAGATACCCATGAAGGAACTTTTGGAACTAAGATTGCATTATCATATTAACTGATCCTGACATGAAGACATGTCCCCACATATTCTTATGAGATACCTTGCTTTTTATCCTAAAACAAATGAGACATGTATGAAAATCCAAATCTCACTACAGTCCATGAAAACATATATTAATAAAACATAGCTAACGAAATACAATCTCCAAACTATTAGATGGAAACGAACCTATTTTTTTTCTCTATGGATTTAAAAATCTGCAGGATTTGCTAGTGTTGTTCTACACAACAGGTTACCTACACGATTAATATTACTGTCCTGAAAACTATCTGCCTTCCAATATCCACTTTTTCTGTATGTAAACATTGTCTATCATAGAAATATGACGTGAAATATATCATATACATTACTTGTAAGAGTCTGGAAACCTAAGTAAGTAGTTAAAAGTACTGAGTATATTTATACTATATAAACATTTTCCACATTCTCATAATTATTATCATGTTTTAATTGTAAGAATGGCTTAGTGTCTAATAATTTCTCTACATATTTATAAATTTTGCAGCATAATTTTATTATTCAGATTAAATACCCTGATATATGAAGATAAAACATTTTGGCACAGTATTTTCACCTTTTCAGAGATTGGCAGATCTGAATTTGTTAATATTCTGGGAAATGCTACTTCAGTAGAGGGGATTACATTACCTGTAAGAGGTTTGGAATAAGTCATTATTTAATTATTGGAATATTTTTCCTCTTTTACAAGCCTGTTTCTAAGCGGTCACAGCACCGAGCTTGACTGAGTTCAAGAAGCATCTGGACGATGCACTCAGTCACGTGCTCTGTTTTGGCTGGCCCCGTACAGAGCTAGGAGTTGGACTTGGTAATCCTCATGGGTCCCTTCCAACCCTGGATATTCTATGATTCCATGATTAATGCCAGCTAGTATTCACATTATTAAGGATTTATTATTAACATCTCAGATTCAACTGAATCATCCATCCTCAAAATTTGTAAAAATTATACAGTCACTGCAGACTATTTTCTTATTTAGAACTGCTCTCATAGATCTCATTATAGGAAGTACAGTGTCAATAAATACTGTCATAAAGTGGAAAAATACATAACTTTTTCTATTTTTTAATTTTTTTTTTAAATTTAGGGTGAATGTACTGCTTGTCATTGCTTGGAATGCAAAAACCCCACAAAGGTGTAATGTTTTTGTGATGAATTGTGATTTTCCCTGGTAATGTTTTGAAGTAGTAATAGTAGTAACAGTAACAACATTGTTACAACAGCCGTATTATTTTTAAAGGGAAAAAAAAAAAGAGCATATTTGACAAAAATCAGATTTGATAGGGAGGGACAAAACCCAAGTTATTCCAGGATATTATGTTTCCAAATGAGATCAAACTGAAATAGAACTTGCTGAAATAACCATATGCATTCATACAGCTATGAAGTCTCTCACTTCCACAAGTGGTACTTGATCTGGTGGCAGAAAATGCAGTAACGTGAGGCTTTATCACAACAATATTCTCTGAATTATTATAGCTGCCATTCACAGAGATAGATTTTCCATTGACTGCTATGATTTTGAGTCCCCGTATCTCATCTTAATTTGAGTAGCTGCCTGATGGAAGCTGTGTGTAGATTGAAAAATTAGCCCTCTCCATCACGGTGTTTGGGTGACAGAAGGATTGCTTCCGTTTAATGTCACATGTCTACAGTCTAGACAGGCCAAACAGTTTGTAACAATGCTAGTATTAAAAATTCATTACTCTTGGAGAATTACCATAGCTCTTTATGGTAAAGGAACCTTTCATGTGTGGGTATGTGTATGTGCTTG
This sequence comes from Zapornia atra, assembly GCA_013400835.1. Classification (NCBI taxonomy): domain Eukaryota; kingdom Metazoa; phylum Chordata; class Aves; order Gruiformes; family Rallidae; genus Zapornia; species Zapornia atra. The sequence goes on from VZTU01026275.1 coordinate 27,085, forward strand.
TGTGTGAAGGACATTTGATAAACTGTGAAGAAAGGCTGCCTGAAGAGACAAGGCTGGAAGGAGGTTATTCACAGCGATAACTAAAAGCAACTGACTTAAGGGCACAAGCCTCCAGTGTGACAGGTGTCCTAGAAAGACTTGTCTGGAATACACTGAAGTCTCCTAATTTAAACAGTAGTTAGGCTACCAGTAGTTAGTCTCTGAATAGTCCCCTGAAGGTGTGGATTCATTTCACCTAAGTTTAAGTGTGTAATTAAGATTCCTGAGTTAGTAAGAGCAAAGGGTTGGATCCGGTCTAAACTAGATCCTGAAACAACTCAACTGGATTATCCAGGTAGCCAGGACTAACAAAACCTGTCTCCCTTACAGTCAGGGAGATAAATGAGGAATTCTGGAATAAAACTGACCTGAGCTAGGAGGACAAGCATGTCAGAAAGTACCTATTTTCTCTATTAACTATATGGAGACACTAGATGGTCAGCTGATTTTATTAGGTCAGAAATATCACTCCTTCTAAAACCAAGCCATTATTATCAGACTGATTTGGAAGTTAAAACTGCCTGGAATAGAGGCATTGCAGACCTATCAAATGCAGGAACCAGCCTGGTCAATCCACATCCCTTGCATTTATCATGGTCAAATGGGAAATGAAAAACAGTGGCTGCAAATTCCATAGCCTTGGCTGATTGACATGCTGGAGGGAAGGGATGCCATCCAAAGTAACCTTGGCAGGCTTGAGAGGTGGGCCTGTGTGAACCTCATGAAGTTCAAAATGGCCAAGTGCAAGGTTCTGCACATGAGCTGTTGGAGCAAGTCCAGAGGAGGGTCACAAAGATGATCAGGGGGCTGCAGCACCTCTCCTTTGAAGACAGACGGAGAGAGTTGGGCTTGTTCAGCCTGGTAAAAAGGCTCTGGTGAGACCTTATTGCAGCCTTCTGGTACCTGAAGGGGCCTGCAGAAAAATCTGGAGAGTGATGGTTTATCAGGGAATATAGTGATAGGTGTAATGAGCTTAAACTAGAAATGGGTAAATTTAGATTAGACATTAGGATTAATTTCTCTACTGTGATGATGGTGACACACTGGAACCGGTTGCACAGGGAAGCTGTGGATGCCCGTTCCCTAGCAGTGTTCAAAGCCAGGTTGGATGGGGCTTTGGGCAACCTGGGATAGTGGTGGGTGTCCTTGGCCATGACAGGCAGTTGGAACTGGATGATCTTTGATGTTTCTTCCAACCCAAACCGTTCTGTGATTCTATGATTCTCTTGAGAAAGCATTTTAATGACTAACAGTGAGGTATTGATTATCAAATAATGACTGACATGTGCTTGTGGACCAAATAATTACCTTTTTTTTAAATCATGACCTTGTAACACTATGCATGACTTATAGGCTTCATTGCTGCTTGACTTTTCAGTTTTCTTTGTGTTGTTTTCATCTATTGTTTTGGATCTTAACTGAGAATAACAGGCATGAGAGAATTCCTTTTTTGTATGTTTATCTGAAGTCAAAATAAATAAAGTATTTATAAAAAAATCTGTCAGAACTTGAAATGCCTTCTTCTTATGGTGGATTGCCCTTACACAAGCCCCTAGGGTGAGTGAATAGTCTGTTAATGGGAATGTAACAGTTACGAATCACTGGAATCTATGTCTTTGTCACAGAACAAAGATGAATCAGCTGAAATACTATCCAGAAGATTATAAGTCTAGAGTGATGGTTATCATTAGCAAAGTTAAAAGTTCCACTATCTGATTTGTATACTGTAACTCTCAAACCTTGCAAAGCTGCCTACAGTTGAGTTCTCTGGGGTCCATTTAATAATTCTGACTATCTCTCTATCTTGTTGACAGCTTGTTGCTGAAGGTCATATTCTGATGAAGCGCATCTTGTTAAATACTTCTTTTGCCTTCTAAAACTTAATCAAATACTTCTGGGGAAAAAGAAAGATACCTCAATGCTCACTTTTCTTGGTATATGCATTTGAGAAAGTATATTAAAAAAGTGATGATATTTTCTCACTGAAAAGTTACCCCGGATATCTGACAACTTGAGGGAAATAACTGCATGAATCCAGGCTAGATGAACTTCACTGACCTGACAGAAAAATGCATCACTGCAGCCTTGCAGATTTTGTTATCCTTTCTGTTTGACTTAAAGCCACATACTATGTTTTTTGATCCAAGATTGTAAGAAGAAATGATTCCCCATTTTTCTTTGGGCATCCATGGAAAGACACTGGAGAATTATGACCCCACCCATGATTTAATACCTACCCTTGCTGTAAAATTTGAATGAAAGTCAAACCTGAGCTCTAACCTACATTTCCTGCTAGATATACAGTTTTATGATGGGTTGATGTTGGCTGGCTGGCAAGTGTCCATCTCACTGTCCTCTCTCATTCCCTCTCTTCAGCAGAGCAGAGGGAGAAAATAAGAGGAAAGCTCTTGAATAGAGATAAGGACAGGGAGATCACTCACCTAACACCATCACTGGCAAAACAGACTTGACAAAAATTAGTTATTTAAAAAATTAATATCCAAACCACCTTTCCCTCATCTCCTTCTTCCAAGGCTCAACTCTACTCCTTCATTCCAACAGCTGCAGTTCTTCAAGAACCACTCCAGCATGGATCCTCTTCAAGAAGTATAGTCTTTCAGTACAGACTGCTCCAGTATAGGTGCCCCACAGGATGAAGTTTCTGCCAGAAAACTCTCCATGGGCCATAGCTCCTGCCAGGAGCCTACTCCAGCATGGGCTCTCCATGGGCTGTGTCTTCATTCAGGGCATCTCCACATGCTCCAATTTGGAGTCTTCCAGAGACTGCAGTGGTCCATGGGCTGCAGAGGGACAAGCAGATTCCCTATGGCCTTCTCCAGCAACTGCAGGGAAATCTGGCACCTGGACCACTTTAAATCATTATTATTATCCCTCAAAACTGATCTGAACATCAAATCTGCTCATAGGGATAGGATGAAACACAGCCAACAACTTTGTAAAAATGTCTAAGACCTAGTTTCAAACAATGGAGTTGCCGGCTTTGAGATAATCAGAAAATCATGGTTTGTAGGACTATGTAAAGAGTGACTATAGAAAACTTTCCTCACAACCAATTGGTTTAGAATCTGAATGCTATTGGATGGCATACAACTACATGGGAGTTATTTGCTCTGAGCATCATCTGACCTAGAAGTAACATAGAGCAAACTGGTGTAAATAATTGGCAATGAGTACAGTATCAGCTGTGTAATTTTGAGGACTATCGACTACAAAAATGAGTGCAACATACGTTGAGTACAACGGAGTTCCTTATGATCTCAGAAATAACTCTGCTATGATGTCAGTTGTTTTATACATATTTTAATTGTCTTATAGCAGAAGAATATCATTAAAGCTCCTTAGAGTTCATATACTGGAAATGGAAGTGTGTGTGATCACACCTAAATACTTGTGTTTCAATACACTGGATCCCATGTATTTTTTTATTATAAAAGTAACTGAGAAAGCTGACAAGTTAGGTAAAAACCTGTAATATTTATTTTTTATAATTTTGTTTATTGCTCTCTTGGTCTATTGAATCTTCCAGAAAAGCAAAATTTGTTAATTGTAATGTCACTTAAAACTCACAAAGAAAAGAGTGACTTTGAACACTGAATATGGAAGAGAAGTGCATGTTCTTTTAGTTTACTTTCTTTTTCTTTAAGGCATTGCTGCTTAAATATTTACAGAGAATACTTTTAAAGATAAATGAAAAGCAATGAACTGATGTCAACTGCACTGTCAAAACATTTAGGACTCTGGAGATATCAGGATGAATACACTGATCTGAGAGACAGCAGTCCTGGATTTCATGGAGGATGACAAAAAAAGTAAATGAATTAGAAAAGAGAATTTCTGAACAGCAAATTTAATTCTTGAAAAACTTATATCAAGAGGATATAAGGAACGTTTATTTTTATATATCTTAATGTTACATTGGAGTCAGATGTTGTAGTTTAAAGTATACATTGAACATTCAGATTTAAATGTAAACAAATATATAAAAAATGTTAATGCCCATAAAAACTGCCTGTATTTGATTCGTGACTTAGGTTGTGTAGATATCCATAGATGCAAATTGTCTCACTCAAAGGAGTTGCTCTGGTAAATTGTTGTTTCCAAACTCTAAAACATACCTGGTGGGAAGTGGGATGAGCAGGGTTCTGTGCACATCCTCCCCTTCAGAAGAGTGTATTCCATGCTTGTCTTCACTGGAGTTCTGGAGATTACACTTCCTGAGCTAAAAAAAAAAAAGTATTTTGTACTATTTTTTTTTTAGTAGGCAGCATACTTGTAAGTACACTTACACTGTATATTGAATCTGATTAGAGTTTGGAATCATGCATTGATTCATTTTCTTTCCCTGAAGTGTCACACTATTTCAGAGGTGAGAGGGAAATCACCCTTCCCCATCAAAGTTTTTATTCGAATGGATGCTATTATAAACTTCAGAGGTAGTTTAGCAAGTTGTTTCTGAAATATTTAAGCAGTTAGATTCTGTCTCCCTACTGAGTATGGAGCCCGTTTACTTTTAGGTGTCAAGTGCTTTTCTCTGCTATGTTCCCTGGAGCAGCAAACCAGATTATTCCCAGGAAGGTACTCAGACAACTGCAGATAATAATTATCTGTTCATGTTAGAGACTGGAAATTATTTTCCCACTACTGTTCCATGGAGGGAGGTTCTGCTGTCACCTGAATGATAATTTTTATTTGCCACTGTTCAAACGTTCTCTAGACCTATTTGCTTCTGAGCCACAATCTTGAGGCAGGGGGTGACAAGTGTGCCCTTTCAGCAGATAACAATGACTGGAGCTGGGAGAGCAACCAGTCCATACATTTACCAGTCATCACAAAATCAGGCTTTCAGGTGTTCTCTCCACCATCTTCCACTAATGATTCAAGACAGTTTTTACTTATGAAACATGTTTACCGGCTCCTCCTTTCCAACTGCCCCACCCAAATGCATAGACAGAAAGCTAAGGCCCTTCTCACAGGATGGCCTCGTCTTCTGTCACCTAAGAAATATTCCTTTTCTATCTATTCTGGTTTGATTTTTTTATATCCTGTAGCACTCTGAGAGGATTAAGTTCCTTTTGCCACTTCCTACCTGAGGTTCTTCGAATCAGTTTTCCATCCTATATCTTTATTAACACAGTCCAGGTTGTAGTCTGTGTTTTCTCCCCATTACAGACTTCTGTGGGTATAATGGTAAAAGATTATATGAGCAATGTGAAATAGTAAATGTGCAGTTTTATTACTTGTTTTGTGACTAGTTTTCTATTGAAAGTATTAACACATAGCATGACATCATGAATATTTACATTCTTAATTGCTGAATGGCATCGCCTTCCTTTTTGTACATACTCTTAGTTTTACAGGTTGTAATATTTAGCTAGAGGTTACCTTAGCAGTGCAAAGAATGATTTCCAAAGCATGAATAAAAAATGTAATATATTAGATTTATAAAAGCAAGCAAAACAGCCATTCGAGGCTGATTATGGCCTCTGTTGCCTGTGTACAGATAGAACAGGAAATGTTTGATATTTATTCTACCTACTAAGTATCTAAAGCCATCAGCAGAGCTTAATAATTTCGTTTAGTTAAGTTCTTCTTCATTCAGATTTCCTTTATCTCACTACAAGCCTCTGTTTTTAGTTCATGTCTCATATTGTTTCTTGCTTCATTAATTGTCTGTATCAGTCATCATTCCCCTGTTTCTCAAAAGTAAACCCCTTAGCAAGTGTCACAGATCAACGGTAATGTAATTTATAATAGTACGTCATAAAACCCTCACTGACTGTCAGGATCAGATATCATAACAGTTAGAAAAGAAAGAAGTGCCTTCTAGGGTTGGTTGCCACCTTGAAGATTTGTGATGTAGTAGTGTACTTGACATCACACTGTATGTCCCAAAGGAGATGCCAAAACACAAATTACAAACCCAGTTAGTACATAGCCTGAAGAAGTTACCTCTTTCAACTGCTGGGGAGAAAGAAAATATACATTAGAAGAAGTGTAAGGAAAGCTATAGGATAAAATTCAAATCGTCTGACTTTCAATTTAATGATTTACCCTGGAGACAGTGCCTCCTGTTAATTTGGCAATGTGTATGGTAGAATGTAAGAGG
>VZTU01026276.1:0-42634 GCA_013400835.1 Zapornia atra
AGCCTGGTACAGACCAAGCAAGCATTCCTCCTGAAGCAATGTGAAAAAGTGATCTGAGTCCCACAGCAAACATCACAGACTGCAAATAACATGAAACAGATTTGTGTAATAGGTAGTTTATGAAGCATAACTGAAACTCTTTATACATTTTTTGGAGCTAAAAATCAAAAATTTGCTTTTGCTGCAAGAGAGGGGAAAGGGGCAGCAGTCAGAACACTGGCATTCCAAGTCAATAACCAGGTTTCAATACTGTTGACATGCAAATCTGATTTTTTCAGCAGCTGTGAGGTGGCATGTTAAACTTCAGTGTTAAGATTCTTAAAAATACTGCAAAAGGTCCCTAAAAATACCAAAAATATATCCCATGCAAGAGATGAAAGAGTTAGGTAATTTCCCAAATGAACAAGCACCTCTGTAGCACTTTCTCCCTGTGCTACGTAGGGGGAAGGTAGCCACCAGTTCAGAAGCCACCTGATTTCAGAGTTGTAGACTACTTCCACAAAACAGCAACAACCAACCAAAACCAAACACTAAGAACATTATTTATTTGTGACCATAATATTTTTGTCTGAAGTATAAACTTATGCAACTAGTTCTGAAGGTAAGGGAATTATATCTAAGTCTGATTTACAGTTCAAAATATTTTGGTGTGAGTTTTATTTCAGTATTCTTTTTATTAACAAAAATTTGTATTAAAAAACAAAGACCACATTCCATTTTACCTTTCCTATGACTACCACTAAGAGCAACAGAAAAGGTAGATCAGGGACAATAATGACAGAATATGATTTAAGGAAGTACTCTGTTTTGCTCACTGTGATTTGTAGGACCTTAGTCATTATTCAGACAAATGGTAGGTACCTACAAAAACGTCTGTAAATCCCCAAAGTTTCATCTATTTCATAAAGAAATGATGTGTAGCCAAGAGTTCATAGTATTTCATTTTTAAATCTTTGGTTAAAATCTTTTAGACAGGAATCTGGCAGTGCAAGTAATATTGTTTGAGTTGTATCAGAGTTATCATTTCTTTCTATTTTCCCTTCTTTTGCATTTAAAAATTTATCAAGGATTTAATTATATCTCACAGCCTTGGGCACATAAAGGCTGATGAAATCATGGCCACTAATTTCATGTGAGTTTGGAGCCATGGGAACAAAATGCCAATTATGAGATAATCAGGATGTAAGACTAAATCTGAGGGAAGGAAACAATCCAGAAACACTTTCAACACCTGTGCATAATGCAAATATAAAGGGAAAAAACTGCCCTGCTGAAAGTCAGAGGAAAACTCCACTGATACCTGAAAAACACAAAATGGTAGCAAAGATATTGAAACTTCCCACTATGGCATTCTGCAATGCTAGCTACCTCGGCAAAATGTACATGCCCCTAAATGGATAGATCCACTTATTTATGATGTCTGAAATATGGTAACCGTATCCTTCATAATACTTTCATAACCCAGCTCAGGAAGATTGTGTTTTCAGTGGACAAGTATATTATTTCTAACGACTTGTGAGATGTACTCAGGATTGCTCAGTATTGTTACCGAAATTCTTATGGGTGGCATTTCCAAGAATGTCCTAAAATCATAGTATTCATTGGGAGGGTAAAGAAAGCATGATATCCGCTGCACTTTTGTCACAATCATAATGCTGACGTCTACTATCTGACATGCAGACAGGATTATGATTGTATTTGGGAAAAAAAACCTCTTTTCCCAAATACACATTTTACTCCCACAATATATTTTCTGTTATAGAATCTCAGGGATCAGAATTCTAATGCAATCTGCCCTACTGTACACCATTTTATCATATGGCTGAATTATGCTTTTTTGCCCATAGGTCTGCAAATATGTTTGGAATCTGCTAATTGACACCCGTCTTAGGTGGATAACCCAGAATTTAAAAGACAATTTAATTCATATTCTCCTTTTTTCTATTCTGACAAGTCATTATATCAGGTGGTGCCTGCTGAAAATCATGTAAAATCCACCCTCATACTGCCCAGACAAATAGAAATGTCATGACAATAATGGAGTTATTAATGAAGTACCATTTACATTAATAGCCCCATTTATATAGCACACCAAGCTAAGTTTATAGTGTTACTTCACTAATTTTCTTCTCTGACCTCATTTGGCAAAGGAGATATATATATATTTTAATTTTGACATTTTTTTCTGTCATCAGTTCTTCGTGCAGCAAAAGGAAAAAGGGAAGCATTTGAATGTAGGTGATGGACCAAAAGAGATTTCCTTTATAACGTGTCTTTTTACAGTTGCATATACTGTAGGTCTTTTTCCATCATCTTTTTTATCCTTTACAAGCTTTTTTGGACCAAGTACATTCCAGGAGTGATTGTGCTGATTTCCACCAAGTCACACATAGGATGAATTTGGCCCTTTCTATTCTCCTCAACACTCAGTTGTCATTATAAAACTCTGAACCATTTGTTGGATTAAAGGTGTTCTTTTTTCTGATCTCAGAGTTCTTCTAATCCTGTGTGTGACTCCGTTTCTCAGTTATGTTAAATGTTATCATATTCTATTGACTGATGTTCTGTGATGCATGTTCTTATGTACTAAGTCTATTAATCCCATGATAATTTTGCATGTTGTTGTAATTCCCTTAACCACAAAAAATCTGTAACAAATAAAAAAGTTAAATGATATATATATGTGAATATTCAAAGAGTTCAGCTTTGTGTCTCTTTAATTTGACCCAAAACATTAATCTCCAGCTTCTTTTAACATAACAAAGAAATTATTTTCCCAAAAAGCATACATAAAAGGGCCATATTGACCAAGCTTACAAAACAAACTATTCTTTTGAATTAAAAATATGAAACTTTTATCACAGTGTTTCGATTTCAGCTGCTCCCATGAAAATGGGTATGTTTCACTGTGATTGTATGTTATTTGCAAGCCCTTTCGAATCCAGCCACATGGGCTGAAAAAAGTTACAGCCTTGATCTAGGTCTATGAAGTAATGCTTCTTCAACCGTATTTTTTTTTGGTTTATTATGACTCTGATCCCTTGCCAGCCACACCTTTCCTTTTCTGTGAAGTCTTTTTTGTATCCGTGTCTTAAAAGCTGCCAATAGAAAAACTAAGAACACATCTAGAGGCGCTGAGGAAAACATAACTAAGCAGGGACTGCACACAAGATCCCAGAAAAAGAGGTGGTGATTAATGATATGTACTGAATTAATCCTTTATCTATCTGAGCTCTTGTATCATCAAAAATCATCAAGATGTCTTGGGAAATCTTCCACAGTGAGGTGTTGTCACTGGATGTTCAGGTCTTCATTGTATTTTTTCCAAATACTCTTCTGACACACATAAAATTTCACACTTTTATATTTTTTTAAGTATGAAACAATGTCCACCAAAGTACAGAATAATCTAAGTTATGTATTAAGATAAAAAAAAAAGGAAGAAAAAGTAATAAATAAAACATAAATTCTTTGAAGAATGAATGGGTATTATAGAGGGTATGACTCATGTTTCTCTACAGGTCACTAAAGGAAAAAGAGAAAGGAGATCTAAAGTAATGTCTGATTGTTTATTTACAATAGCCTCAGACCCCTCAGATTTTTATTATTCTGCAAAGAATTATGGGATATATAGAACCTCTTTTACACATGGATGTTTCCTATATACTGCTTTTCTTTCAGGGCAAAGGCTCATGTGGCTCTGCATTACTTTAGACCTTTGCAGGGAAAGGGAAGTCTGACCTTTACATGAATCAGTAAAAATTCCTTAGGAAATTATAATTATGAAGGAAACCTTACAGTTCCAGGATCCAGTTGTCTCCCAACAAGGAAAGACAGAACAAAAGGTTTGGTCTACAACAGCATAGAATGTCCTACTCTTAACCCCATTAAGACTTTAACAAGCAGAGACTAATTTGGCTGCTGAAATCTTGGAAAAGGACTTTTGTTATACCTATGATTCCTCTTTAAGTTGTTGCATTCTTCATGGCTATGTGTGCTTAGCAGTAATTTAAAGAAATTAAAACTATATTTAGCATTAAACAAGTGGTGGAAAACATCTCTACAGTGATTGAGAGTCACCAAATACTAGGTTGAGTAGTCAGAAGATCAAGAGCCTTCTATCTAAAACTTCTAGCATCTAGCTTTATTTACTGTTGAACCCTTTGACTTAAAAGAGGTATTGACAAAGTGAAGATAGTACAACAAAAGACCACTGGGATGGGTTGGGGACTGCAGCACATGATTTGTCAGCAAAGACTGAGAAAACTGAATTTACATGGACTGAAAAAGAGAAGGGTCATTGTGGTGGTTTGGCCCTGGCTCGGGGTCAAATGCCCACCAAAGCCGCTTGCTCACTCCACTTTTTACGACTTTTTAGATAAGGACAGAGGGATCACTTTCCAATTAGTGCAATGGGCAAAACAGACTCAACACAAAATAAAGGAAAGAAAAGTGATTTATCAAACTACAACTACACACCCTGTAAACCAGAGTCAGGTAATGAGAAGTGAGGCCAGGTCTTAAAGTACCTTCCCCCCACCCCTCCCTTCTTAGCAGACATAAACTTCATCACAATTTTACTCCCTTCTTCCCCCCTCAACATGGCACAGAGAGGGGCAGGGAATGGGGAGAGGAGTTCCAGTCAATTCCTCACAAGCTGCTCTCCTTCCCCAGATCTTAACACTTCTACTTTCCCCCCACCCCCCCCTTCTTCGCAGACTTGACTTTAATCATAAATTTGCTCCCTTCTTCCCCCCCATCACGGTGCAGGGAGGGGCAGGGAATGGGGAATGGGGGGGTTTCAGTCCATTCCTCCTGAGTTGTTTTCCTTCTTAGCGGGGGTGGGGAGGGGAGCATTCCACACACACANCCCTTACATGGGGTCCTGACCTTCGGGCCCAGACTGCTCCAGCCTTTTCCCCCACAGAGTCATAAGTCCCCTGGCAAACCTGCTGTGGCGTGGATCAATCTCTTCACAGGCCATAGATGTCTCTGCTTCCCATTGTTATCCATGGACTGTGAGGGGACACCCACGCCACCATGGTCTTCTCCACGGGCTGCAGGGGAATCTTTGCTCTGGTCCCTGGAGCACTTCTTCCTCACCCTCCTTCTTCACTGATATTCACTGCAGATATTCATCGAGGATATTCTCTATTATTTAATCACAGGACCATTTCTTCCTCTCTTTTGCCCTTCCTCATGGCATACCAACCGGCTTCTTCAATGAAGGAAGAAACAGGCATAGTTCTAGCTATCCTGCACTAGCTTACAGGAGTGGGGACAACTACTGTCTTTGGTTCTTTCTGAAATAAATTCCAGTTTCTGGAAAATTATGACAAATAACTTGTCTCTGTTTATTAATCACAAATGAGGCAGAATGATTTCTCCCTGTACAAGATTCTTATCTACCTATCTACTCTATTCCTTAGGCAGTGGTAAAATAGCACTTTTAGGAGGTAGTTCATCACAACTAATTTACATCTCTACATTAGAATAAAATAAATTGAATCTTTCTTTACATAAATTACAGATACAGTCTAGCTAGATTATCTAGTACAGAAACAGAGTTTACAGATGAATCTCAATTTCACGGTTAGTAGATTACAAAGTTAGTTACAAATTTACCACCCTAATAATCATTAAAAAGTGGTTGGTTATTTCAGCAAGGTCTATTGGTTCTTACTTCTAGGACCCAAACCTTCTCTTTACTGGTTTGGGTAGGCTGCTCAGTCATTATGTATGTTGACTTCTCCAAAGACTGTCTCCTCTCTGATAAAAGACTCCGCAACTTTTAACTACAGACTTCATTTAAGAGCAAGTATGCAGCATAGGTTTCTCATACAGGGAATAGTAAAAAAACCCAACTCTTTCTGCTAGTGACAAAGTCTCAAACAGTAAGGTCATCTCTGCAGCAGCTGAAATCAAACTAAGCATTTCCATTTGCTTAACAATCCACTTTTGTGCAGCTACCACATATTTTTATTAATGATGTTATTTCTGTATTCAGCATAATTTAAGTTGCTATCACTATATGAAGAACATGTGCCTATTCATGTCCCATATTATTAAATGTTAAATGTGCTTATTTTCATGTTATCATCTTATAGTAACATACTGTGTCAATTTTGTTAACTCAAAGGAAACAGAAATCTTTATTAGTCTACTGTTTATCTTATTATCAAATAACCACGACTTCAGTGATACAGCTACATTAAGTATGTTTCTTTTTCTTTATATGTACCCAGTTTTACTTCAACATAAAATAATATTATCAAGTTCAACATAGCAAAGAAGCCCCATGACAGGCAAAATGTCAGAATAAGAATTCATAACATTTGTATTTCTTGTTGATGATAGAACTTGTCTGTTTGACTGTACCAGTGTCTTTGAATATTTGCTATGTTCTCCTTGTTTCTGATGTTGATGCTGACATTAATGTTCAGAATCCTTTTAGTAATCTGTACAAAAGTTTGATTCACAATGTTCTATCAGAAAATGTGAAACTCAGAATCACAAGGTTGGAAAAGACCTTTGAAGATCATCAAGTCCAACCAATCCCATCCTAAGCTAAACCATATTCCTAAATGCCTGATCTACCCCTTTTTTAAACACATCCAGGGAAGGTGACTCTACCATATCCCTGGGCAGCCTGTTCCAGGGCCCGCAACTCTTTCAGTATTTTTTTCCTAACATCTAATCTGACCCTGCCCTGGCACAGCTTTGTGCCATTTCCCCTTGTCCTATCTCCTGTCACCTGGCTGAAGAGACCATCGCCCACCTCTCTACAACCTCCCTTCAGGTAGTTGTAGGTGGTGATAAGATCTCCCCTCAGCTTCCTCTTCTCCAGGCTAAACTCAATAGTAGTTTAAAAGGTCTACCAGTGTCAAATATCTTTTAGTTATATACCACTTGGTTGTCTTTAACCCCACTAACAAAACTTCATTCTGGAGCCATCAAAAAAGAAAGGAAAGGGTTTTCCACTGTTCTGGATACAGCATCATGTGAGAAGTGGCTCTTTTTTTCAGATGGCAACAGTAGACCCTACACACAGATGAGGAATTTTCCCATCTCTTTTACCTCCACATCCATTTCAGGAAGTGTTCTCCAAGACTGGCTTATTCATAGAATTTCCTCATAACAATGCTCAGAGAATACAACCTCGTGTTACAAGGGGACAGTGACAATAATATGTATGCAAGATGCAGACACAATATATTGAGTAGTTTCTCCTTCCCAGGAAAAAAGAGACATTTGAAGTTTTGCTTTATGGGTATTTTTTTTTCTTCCACCATAAACAAATTCCTAACTAAAAGGAAAGACTCCTTTCAATTTTCTTTTATACTGAATTCCCAATGAACAGTATGGCAGTGCCAGCAGAAGCTAATGCCATATTATGGATATTAGTATGGAGTTGGAGCAGGAAATTTGTTGGTTTTTACCATATTCCCTAACCCGGATATCCTTGACAGAATAAACTTAACCACCTAAAAACCTATTACTCAAAACTTCTGAAACTTTAAAATTCCAAACTAATTCAGCGAACAAATGTTTCACAAGGTCATCTAATTGTGGAACAGCAATGGCTATCTGCCACTTAAAGCAGAGTTTGACAAGAACAAGCCATTACCAGAAGAACTCTTGAGGCTGTTGAATGTTAGAGTAATGGATAAGTTTAATTACTTAGGTAACATGAAATAGAGGGGGGAAAAAAGAACTTTATTGTGTAGAAGAAAACTTCATAACACATAGAATACAAACTCAAGCTTGAAAGGATGACCTCTTCCATCTGCAGTTTACTGTGTGAAATGGTTTGAGAACGGAGAAAAATAAAACTTGGGTCCAATAATCTTATGCTTTATACTAAGCAAGAGTCATATCCAGAGAAAGGGAAGGAAAAAAATAAGGAAAAAAAAAGAAAAAGAGTATTTAAAGGAGAATTGCAGAATTAACAGGTAAAAGATGTAAGAATCTGTTATTATGCTATGAAAGGAGGAACTTAGAACTCAAATAAAGCAGATTTATGTTGATAAAAAAGCAAAGCAAACTACTGCCGACTGTTAAAATAATTGCTGAAGGGTTATGGTAGCTCGCCACTGCCGAAATTAATCAATCAGAAAAACTTTGCCAGAAAAAAAATTCTATGAAAGATAAATTCCATAAAAAAGGAGGAAGTAATACAGAATGTTGGAGCTGAGGGGACTATAGCAGCTGTAGGCCAGCTATACATATGGTATTATAAAGGAAGTCTCATTTTAATACAATATTTAGAATCTTCAAAGTCATGACATAATCCAAACCACTAGATAGTGCTGGTTGCTGTCTTCCACAGAGGCTCACAGGAAGACCTCTGGTATTGACAATGCCCAAGACTAATGGTGTCATACCACCCTGCCCTGAGAGTGCATTGGGCTGGGAGTCATTGAAGCATCCAAGCACAGTCACCTCTCTCCCAACTTATTTTTCATACAAAAGAAATCTGGGGTTGCAGAACAAAAGGGAACTACACTAAAGTTTCACAAAGTTTCAGGTCTGGATTGTTATGGGACCAGGACCTGAAGACTCTAGCAATAAGATCAATTTACATAAAGTGTGGAAACTACAGATCCCTGTAAGAGCACTTGGTCTCTGATGGAGCAGCTAAAAGCTAGGTTGAAAATGACATTCCAGGAAAGAGAGATGAAAAGAGAAAGGTTTAAAAAGTACTGATTCATTTTGTGTCTGCAAGCTATAGTAACCCTTAGAAAAGAAGACAGTAGAAACTTCTTGATAACAGCTGGTCTTGAAGAACTTAGTGTTTGTAGTATTTTGCAGTTAATTCAGGTAGATGAGGCTCAGGCAGAGGAGACTAACTGCAGAGATATAATACAGTGATTTGAGAAGTGTTGCTCATTCCATAAAAATGAAACCCATCAGCAATGCATTTTTAAGCAGAGAGCACAAAAAATGGGAAAACACAGAAGTGCTCATGTGTGAAGAGATAATGTAGCAATTCAGGGACAAACTGAATCCTTGATAATATCAGATCATGATTGGAATCTGGAACAAAACAGCCTAAAGGAGACATTAATTGAAGACTCAGATTTAATTCTTGACCAGCAATTAGAATTTGTCTAGCAAAGAGAGTTATGCAGAACAGACAAATCTGTGGACTTCAGTCATCTGAGACTTGTAGACATGATAGAGAATCCAGAATAGTGCAAGAAAGGACACCTGAGGCAGAAAAGCATTCAGAGGTCAAAGTAAGAATCTATTGAAACCAGAACATGATGTTCTGCATGCTGTGGTAAACAGCTGGAGTCAGCTGAAACTGAGCCCCAGGATATGGCAAAACCAGAACTAATAGACTTACTGCCATCTGACAGCAGTCATCCTTATTTCTCACAGGAAACACCGTCCCTACTCCCGCATTGTCCCAGAACTGCATGCAGGGCATCTCTAAGATTAAATCACACATTCCTATTTACTTGTAATCAGCATCTGGGCCACACACATTTTAAATTTTGCATTATGTTATTTATTAACTACAGGGTTACTGTTGTTAAGGGTAGCTAGAAACAGACAAAAGAGGAAAACATGTCTTTAAGCTATTGATTCATGCTATTTTAAACTCATACAAATGTTAATATAATATCAATGATAAGCCGTTACAAGTTACTGAAGGATCACAGATTTAACAGCTTCATTCAAAATGAAGTAACTTACATCTGGCCCTGTTTAATTAATTCATATAGAGGCAGATAACTAGACTAAACTAGTACTTACAATGGAAGGAAAATCCAATCTTTAAAATGTTTGTTCAGACATGTCTTGTTTCTGAGACATGGACTTTGTCATTAAGCTATGGTCTGTGAGGAAATGTGGAACATGGGCACACACAGAGATGAGAAGGCCACAGACTGAGTATATCTTTCTCACAGATACCAGCAACCAACAGTAAGGGGTACTTAGATCTGCAGAAGAGCTAGACAGAGACCTGATAATTTGTGAAAGACCAGGCAAGGCAGGTACTGACAAAAATTCCTTTAGATGGTCTAGGAGGATTGCGTCCATACCTCTTTTCAAAAAATGACCACTATCTTAAGAAATAATTTGTTGAAGCATATCTTTGATGGAAAAAAATACATATCTTCAGTGCTTTCTCTTTTTCCCTCCCAACTCATTTCTCTAGAGTAGGCTCTAAAAGATGTCATCAAAAATTATCTTTGAAATTAAAGGATACCTTAGTAAACCTAAACTTTAAAAAAGTTTTAGAGACCTTTCTTCGAGCCTCTGTGCTCTCTTGAAGCTTGATATCTGCCAACTTTTTTATGGTATGATGAGGAACATCATGTAGAATAATGAGGCATTCTCAAATTAAAGGCTAAAAAAGATCCAGTATAAAGCCTCCTACAAGACACACAGTATTATAAATATTCTTAAGCTGTATAAACTCATCTAGTCAATTGCTTTCCTTCTTGTATTATTGATATACTTTGATATACATTTACTGTGATTTACTGTGATGCCCAATTCATTTTTCAAGTCTATTGTTTCAGTGTAATATTTTGAGAAACAACATTTAAAAATATGACCACTTTACCTAGATCATAATTTGTTTCTACAAAAAAGAAGAAAACCATTATAAGAAGAAAAGACCGTATATGAAAAGTAAATATATCATCATGGTTATACATATCAAAAATACAATGTTAGAAAAATATATTCTCTATGCAAAAAAGACATTCTACTCTATAATTTCAAACTGAGTACATTTTTATCTTTCATTTTGGATAGCTTTTATCATATTCACACTTTTCTACTTTGCTTAGAAATAATGAACAACTTCAAAAGGTTATATTTTTAGTTGAAAAGACTTTCAACTGAATTTTAATTTAAAAAAAAAAAGAAAGTAAAACTGGGAAAAAGGGCAGAATGTATGCAAAGTTACAGCATAACATTTCAGCCTGCCTCCAGTGAATGCTTGTTTTCTACTATGATGTAAATGGCATAAAGGTATAAAAGATCATTTTTGGTATCTGTGAAAACTGTATAGAAATATAGTTCATACCACATAATAGAAAAAAGAACCAGTAGCGGCTAGATTTGTCAGCTAGCACAAAGAAGCAAAGTAGCACTTCCTAGCTGTCTCAGTAGAGCAGATAGTGTGTGTCAAATCCTAAGAAGCAGTCTTCCCCATAAGCAGTTTTCAGACAGCTGAATCCACAATGCTAAAGCCAGTTTATAGTTGGTTTTATTATTGAAACATTGCTTTCATTATTGAAACAGACCATTTTTACACTACCTCAGTCTTTTATGAACTATTCCTACAAACACATGTGAGTAACTTTATGTGAGTCATTCTCTTATTAAAGTTCTATAAATACATACATACATAATTATTTGCAGCATCTGGCCACTGTGTGTAGGACACAGCAGACACTATCTTCAGCTCACAAAAAGAAAACGATCATACCACAGAGAGCTAGAATAGCTTATTATTTGTGAAGAATAATGCCTCAAATCCATATACAATATAATGAAAATTTTCTTAATATTACCAAGCACAGTATGTCTGCTTTACATACTTCCGTATATATTTGAAGTACTGTGTATACAAAACCCCTTGAATGCCTTCTAGCTCCTGAGTAACATAATCCTGATTGCATGATTTATAGTTTGCAGAGCACTAGTACTAGAAGTTAGCGTGGCTTATGGTGAATCATTCATGGCCCGTTCAATACCTGAAATGACAGTAGTTAAAAACTAAACATCTAATAGTAAACAACTGTCTGAAATACTATTTTGAAGTGAACATTTGTATGCTGTTCTCCCATCTTAAAGCATCTGGCACTAAGAAAAGTGTACTTTTTCAAATTAGTTTAAGAGGTTTTTTTCCAATACAATGCTTTGCCTTGTTTCTCAAATGTTTTGCTGATGTATGGATTCTTTTAACATAAGGGTTTTTTCCTTTTGTGGGGGCATATTGTTTTAGAGAACTGAAAGCTGACTAGATCTCTGCTGAAACCTTGAAAGTCTAAAAGTAGGCTATTGTGTAAAACAAACCAAGTATAATTTTCATACAGTCCGAATCACGTGCAACCAACCACCAGAGGGAAAACAAAGACAAATTTGAATGAAGGACATGAAGTCACCAAAGAAAATTATGTTCCTTGACCAAGAAATCATTATAATAAAGATGAAACTTTAAGGCTAAACAAGGACACCCAAATTGCGTATAACTGTGCAGATTTTCATATCACACATCCCAAGGGGTTCCTAAAATATTCTTGGGGACAGAAGGATGCAATCGGGACATAATGTCATCTACTGAGTTTAAGTAGAAAAATATTGCAGACCTGTTACTGTAATTGTAACTGGCAGTAAAAGCTGCAGACTCATCCTGAGTAGAGAAGAAATCACCCTATAAAATTATACCAAAATATCTTGAAAACACAGAACCACATTTTTCAAAGTAAAGGAAATACCATGAAATATAGTAGGATACCTGTCCTGCAAGTATCTTCAGGAATGTGTTTTAAATGCCAAACCATTGCACTTTTCAGTAATTAATTATTTAATAAGCACTAACTAGCAATAAATGAATGCAGAATATGCGATACTGAAGTTGTTTGTGAATTTTAGCTCTCTGGTGGCATTGTAGTACCAAAATGTTTCCTGTAGCAGCAACTAGCTACATCATTTAGCGATGTTTTAAGAAGGTGGCTTTCTAGACAAATAGCATTTTGGGTTAAAATTCTCCTTTTGTACTGATGACCTGCATAAGCTGAAACAGACCTTATACTATGAGTACTTCATTAGTGTGTTGGCTTCAAGCAGAGCCTGAAATTCATCCCAAGGTGCTGAATTAAAACAAGAGATTTTTTGCAGTGTTTTCTTAAGATTAAAAAATAAATAAATTAATCCATTAACCTTGGACATAGACTAATGTCATCACCTGCCAGATAATTCTACACAACCTTTTCATCACTGCTATAATTAGTGATGTATTCTTTTGTCTACTGTGCAGTTCAATTAGCACACACTGCAAAGGAAATTCTGCATTTTCACTTGCAAGACATATCATTTTTTTACTTGATTCAACTTTTGCCTAATGTGGAAAAAAAATATCCTTCATTTTCTAGTTTCTGTTTTAAGGACAGTTTTTCAGTGGAGAAGGTTGTTTGCTTTGTTTAAATAATACCCTGATCAAAGGTGTTTATCTTGTGTTTTCAGAAGACAGTCATCGTGGACTAAAGCAATGAATATATAAAGAGAGAGGCAAATTCAAGAAATAAATTTCATGACAGCAGCATACTGATAGGCAGGCAGTTTGAGATCCTGAGAAATGTTTTGACTCTGCATTTAAAGATAGATATTTATATTTATGACAAATGTATGCCTGATTCACCGGTAAAAAGGCACTAAACCATTTTGTGAGTTGCACCTTCACTGCATGGATTTTAGGATATGATTAAACTCAACACACAATGAGTAAATCCATCCCCTTGTCCTGAGATAACAAAATTTTTGTCCTACACAATGTAAAGCACAATTACTGGAACTGTTTGTAATAGCATCAAGGTCTATCTTACAGTTTATTTCTGTAAGAAGCTCATGACCTTCTAGCTATGGCTGAAGTAAAAAATGTTGGAAGAGGTGATGGTTTTAAGTCCGCAAATGTAGCTATCCAGAATATCACTAATCTCACAAAATTAACTGTGAGAGATTAGAAACTAAAAAAACCCCAACAAAATCCACCATCAAAACAAACAAACCAAAACAGGCTCCTCTGCTTTCTGTCAAGGATTCATAAGAAGTGACATTCATTACAATTTATAATTCTCAACAGTTTTGGGTTTCATAATTCTGAAGTGATATGGTACAGAAGCCATTACAGTATATACTTATATATTGTATTATAATAAATTGTGTTACATTTGTTGTATATACATATATATATATATGTTTTCTTTCTATTTTGTAACTGAATAATGCTATTGCAGTATTGTAGATCTGAATGATTTTTCTGCTGCAGTCATGATAGTTGCTCTAAATGTGAATTTTTATAGCGGTGTTTTATCTAAACACATGTGCATTTATATAGCCGCTTTATTTAAGTTACTCCTGGGGTAAGTATACAACATTAAAAAGACTATTTGGAATGGAAGAGGGTTATCTATTCTTGTTAGGAAAAAGCTAGTCTGCTGCAAGTAATTTTTGTAATATTGATATAGGCTAGAGGCATTCTCCTGGTTTAGGAGTAGAAAGAATATCTCACTATTTAACCAATGACCCAGCTAACCCTGTTAGATATCCTGTAAAACTTGAAAAAACTTCTTTTATAATTTCTGGTTATCATCTATCCTGAAGCCAAAAGCACCTGCAAGAAAGGAATGCTTATGGCTTTTACTGAATTTAAAATAAATTTTAAAATCTAGAAATCAGTGGCAGAAACAATCACTGTTCAACTTGTCAAAATGTAATTGAATTAGAATAAAGAACTCATATTCCTGTTTGGTAATTACTGTGCTTCACTGAAAAGACTATTGTGCAAAGGTAATTGTACTGAGCAGTTTCAAAGGTGTGCTTTTATTTCTTCAGCTACTGTGTTTAACTAATTGCACTGCTGATTATATCAGTTTAATTTATTAGAATCATGGAGTCATTTAGGTTGGAAAAGACCTTGAAGATCATCAAATACAACTCTTAATCTAGAACTGCTAAACCCACCACTAAACAATTTCCCTAAAAGCAAGATATCTACAAGCTTTGTAAATACCTCCAGGTATGGTTCTCTCAGACACTTCCACACAGAACTTACACTACAGACATTTCACCGGCTTTGTTACCCTTCTTTGGACACACTCCAGCACCTCAATGTCTTTCTGGTACCCAGGTACCAAACACAGTACTCAAGGTGCAGTCTCCCGAAGGCTGAGAACAGGGGAACAATCATTTTCCTAGTCCTATTGGCCACACAAACCAGGATACTGTTTTCTGCCTTGGCCACCTAAGCACACAGCTGGCTCATATTCTGTGGACTATTACCTGGACAGGCTGGAGATGTGAGCCCAGATGAACCTCGTGAGGGTAAAAAAAGCTAAGTGCAGGGTTCTGCGCCTGGGTCAGGACAATACCCATTATCCATACAGTTTAGGAGAGGATGTGCTTGAAAGCATCACTGAGGAAAAGGACTTGGGGGTACTCGTGGCTGGACATAAGCCACCAATGCAGCCCAGAAGGTGCTGTATCTGCAGCCCAGAAGACCAACCACATCCTGGGCTGCATCAAGAGAGGTCTGCCCCTCTATTCTGCTATGGTGATACCTCACCTGGAATATTGTGTCCAGCTTTGGAGCCCTCAACATAAGAAAGACAAGGACTTGTTGGAGGGCCACAAAAAATGATCAAAGGGCTGGAGTACCTCTCCTATGAAGACAGTCTGAGAGAGTTGGACTTGTTCAGCTTGGAGAAGAGCAGGCTCCAGGGGGACCTTATAGCAGCCTTCCAACATCTGAAAGGTGCCTATAAGAAAGCTGGGGAAGAACTGTTCACGAGGGCATGGAGCAATAGGATGAGGGGTAATGGTTTTAGACTAGAAAAGGGTAGATTTAGGTTGGACATTATGAAAAAGTTCTTCAATATGAGTGGGTAGATCACTGGAACTTGTTGCCTGGAGAGGTAGTGGAGGCTCCATCCCTAGAGACATTCAAGGTCAGGCTTGGTGGGGCTCTGAGCAACGTGATCTATTGAAGATGTCCATGCTCAGTGCAGGGGTTAGACTATATGATCTTTAAAGGTCCCTTCCAACCTAACACATTCTAAGATTCTATGATTCTAAGATGCCCAGGCCCTTTTCTACCAGGCAGCTTTCCAGATACTCTTCCTCAAGCCTGTAGCAGCGCATGGGCTTGTCGTGACCCAAGCACAGGACCCATCACTGAGCCTTGTTGTACTCGGCCCACTGTAGATCCACACTCGGCCCACAGTAAGATCCCTGCCCAGATCCCTCTGTAAAGCCTTCCTACTGTCAAGGAGATCAACACTACTATCCAATGTGCTGCTGTCTACAAATTTACTGACAGTGCACTCAATCCCTTTGTCCACTTGATTGAGATTAAGATTTTAGTGGATTGATTAAGATCTTAAACAGAACTTGCCCCAATACTGAGCTCTGGGGAACACCACTTGTGACCGGCTGCCAGCTGGATTAAACTCCACACACCACCACACTTTGGGCCATACTGTCCAGTCAGTTTCTAATCCAGCAAAGTGTACACCCATCCAAGCCATGAGCAGCTAGTTTCTCTAGAATACTGCAGGAAAAAGGATCAAAGTCTTTACTGAAGTCCATCCATAGCCTTTCTCTCATCCACTAATCAGGTCACCTTGTAATAGAACGCAGTCAGGTTTGTCAAGGAGGACTTGCCTTTCATGAACCCATGCTGACAGGGCCAGATTACCTGGTTGTCCTGTATGTGCTGTGTGAGGGCACTCAAGATGATCTGCTCCATAACCTTCACTGACACTGTGGTCAGACCAACAGACATCTAGTTCCCTGGATCCTCCTGTCCATTCTTGTAGATGGGTGTCATATTGCTAACCTCCATTCAACTGGGAGTTCACCAGTTAGCCAGGACTGCTGCTTAATGATGAAAAGTGGCTTGGTGATTACTTATGCTAGCTCCCACAGGAATCCTCACTCATTCTTCCTTTGCTCCAGTATAAGGTCCTTCTCTCAGGAAACAGTCCTACACAAACTTCTCTACCTCGAGTCCTTCCCATGGGCTACAGTTCTTCATGAACTGCTCTAGCATGGGTCCTTTCTATGAGGTGCAGACCCTCAGGAAAAGACTTCTCTGGTTTGTGTCCCCTATGGGGTCACGAGTCCTGCCAGCTTTGGAATGAGCTCCTGTTTTGGAATGAGCTTCTCTCCACAGGCTGCAGGTCCTGTCAGGAGCCTGCTCCAGTGAGGGATTCCCTGGGATCACAGCCTCATTCAAATGTCTCCACCTCCTCTTATGTGGGAACCTCCATAGGCTTCAGGTGGAATTTCTACTCCCCATCATCCTCCATGGTCTGCTTCACCATGGTCTCCACCATGGGCTTCCAAGGAATCTTTGCTCTGGTCCCCAGAGCACCTCCTCCTCCCCCCCTCCTTCTTCACTGACACTGGTTTCTGCAAAGCTTCTCACTTCTCACTCCTTTCTCTGGCAGCAAAAAAGTTTTTTCCTTTGTAAATATGTTATCACAGAGGTGTTACCACCATTGCTGATGGGCTTGGCCTTGGTCAGCAGTGGGTCCATTTTGGAGCTGGCTGGTATTGGCCCTGTCAGACCTAGGGGAAGCTTCTAGCAGCTTCTCACAGAATCCACCCCTGCAGCACTCCCACTACCAAAACGTTGCCATGCAAACTTCAAAGATTTCAAAACACAAAACAGCTCCTTTGCTGCCATAGGTATATTTTGTAAAATATATACATTCCAACATTTGATCTATGAAGTGATATAGTGGGATCTTTTAATGGAAAGGTGTCGTGGTTTTACCCCAGCTGGCAGTAAAGAACCATGCAGCCACTCATTCACTGCCCCCCCAGTGGGATGGGGGAGAGAATTGGGAGAGTGAAAGTGTGAAAATTCATGGGTTGAGAAAAAGACAGTTTAACAGGTAAAGCAAATACCACACACCCAAGCAAAACAAAATGAGGAATTCATTCACCACTTCCCATTGACAGGGAGGTGTTCAGCCATCTCCAGGACAGCAGGGCTCTATCATGGGTAACAGTTACTTGGAAAGATGAATGCCATCAGTCTGCATGCTATCACCTTCCCCTTCCCTTTTCTTCTTCCAGTCCCTTATATGCTGAACATGATGTTATATGATATGGAATATCCCTTTGGTCAGTTGGGATCTGCTTTCCTGTCCCAAGTCCCCTCACAAATTCTTGTGCACCCCCAGCCTACTGGCTGGGGGGGTGGTGTGAGAAGCAGAAAAGTCCTTGGCTCTGTGTAAGCACTGCTCAACAATAAAAAAACATATAACAAAAGCATCTCTATATTATCAACACTATTCTCAGCACATACCCCAAACATAGCTCCATATTAGCTACTATGAGGAAAATTAGCTCTATCTCAGCTGAAACCAAGACAAAAGATGAATAGAATGGGTGTACAAATATTCACTGCTTTGTGTGGGTGATACTGGCCTACATAAACCATGGTCTTTGCCTCAGGGATCCTACTCAGCCTTGCCTGTGAATCTGGTGTATAAGCAGCAACACTCACACATGTGGCAGTAGGCCCTGGACTTGCAACCTCAAGAGCTACAAGCTTACAGGTATGACCAGAGCTGTAGAGGCTTTTCTACTACTACCTTCTATGATAATGTCAAACAAGCAATTAAATGATCTAAGTAAAACTTTACAACTGAGGCTTTGAAACATTGCATGGGAAGATCTATAGTTTTGACCTGTGAGTGAAATGGAACACAAACAATGCTTACAGTCAGGCTGGGGCTGATGTTGGCCATTCACTGCAGAGACATTTACAGTTTGTATGTATATTAGGGGAACTGAGAGCTTTTCTGAATTCCCAGGTCTGCATGTTCACCTTAGCTGTTCCCAGTGCCCTGATGGTTTGAGACTCGTGTAGCAGACCTCCACCTCCAATCCACTACCCTTCACTGTTATAAATGGAACTTCAAGTATTAATTTCCACAGGAAACAAAAAATAAATTAGTGGATAAGTGGGAGCTGTGGCAAGATCTAAACACATGCATGACATGGAGACTAAATATCCCATTGCCATATATCCCAATGGACTCCAGTAACCAGGTTCAGTTTAGCTGTAGTGTCTCTGCATTGTACTAAAATCTGTTGATTAGCCTCTAAATTGAGGCTATGAGCAAGCTCATAGCTTTCAAGCTCATTTTCTAAAGTAGCCATCAGTCTCTTTGTGTTCACCCAAATAATTTTATTTTTTTTTAATTAGAAAAGCTCACCTCACCCCCTCGACAAACAGACTTGAATTTCAAGTGACAAATCATGTGGGTAGCATGTTTTAATTATAGTTAATAATCCAGAGAAATATAGGTATCTTGATTGCATGGTGACATGATAAATTAGAAATTAATAGCTGTTTGAGTAAATATGATGACCCAGATTCTCCTATTACTTTTGGCATGCTACAATGTAGGTATCTATGAGTTTCCTTTTATAGCCAATGAGAGAGAAACAATGGTTTAGGGTGCAATACAACAGACCTGGTTTAGACATCTACCTCGGGATAATGCTTTAACAGCTCCTTAGAAAAGCTCATTTCTCCTGGGTGATACACTGTATCTTGCACATTTCTGCATGTAATCAGCTGGATTTCACTCCCAGGTATTCCCCATGCAGTGTCTCTACAGCAAAGCAGCCATAAACTGTAAAGCAGACATCCCCAGGATAATCACCCTTTTCCCAAGGATCACAGAAACATACAATTTCTCCATAATTTTCTCAGCATCAGGGCAATGGCTAGGTGAAACACATATAACTACTCTATGACTAGACTAACAGTATTTTGTTCACTGGGGATTGTTGAACTTTGTAACATCTTGTTTTGTTTTTTACCTACTCCAAACATAGCCCATATATATATATATTTACATGATACTACTGGTAAACTTTTTAATCTGCTACACAAGAACCCCAAGCATGACAGTCTACAACATGGGACCACTCCTCATACATTTCTATTTGTGTCTCCATGGATCTTGAAACATGGCAGGGAGGGGATCTAGTTAAACTCAGTCTGTTTAAAAGCCTGAAGGGAAGGAGAAGAGATGTGAGTCTGTATCTTTCAGACCCAAAACAAGCCCCTTCTGGATGTAGAGAATTCCCAATTTATAAATGTCTCTTAGACAATGCTACAGAATTGGGAAATTGTGGTACCATAATCATTACCACAGGGGAGAGACTTGTTTCATTCTTTGAAAGAGGAGCTGTAAGTAAGCAACTTACCTTCTAGGCAGGGTACTGTGTCAGGGATCATAAGTGGCTGGAGGCATCTTGCGATGAGCTTTCAGTCAGCCAGCAGACTTCAGAGATGGTCAGGCTATTAGATATACACCTGTCGTCAGTGATTCCCATGCTTTCATCAAGGTAGCTCCTCGGGCAGCCCAGAGGTTTCCTGGATTCAATTCTGAGTTGCTTAGCTCTCTCTAGGTCCTATGTGGGAAGACATAAATCTAACTCTGAGCTCTGAATTGTGCTGTGTTCCCAGGAAGAAAAGTTAAGTGGAAATTTATCAAATCCTTATTTTTTATCTAGCTCATTCTTTCTCTTTCTGTGGCTCAATACACTTTAAATTATTCCCCGAAACAGCCTCAACAGAAGATAATCATCGCCAGTGCTGGCTGAGTCATGTAAACACTTATTCCCATAATGTGAGAATATATGGATGATTAGACCAGACAGAGATTCCTCTATTCCTTATTAGTTGGGTCTTCTTAAAATTGGATAATGCAGTGGATGTACTTGACAGAAGACCTAAAATATTTGAATTATGAAGAATTATGTAAATAAAAACATCTATTTGGTGCTTTGCTTTGTTTCTGTTTTGGTTTGTTTAGTTTGGGTTGGGTTTTTGAGGGTCTTGTTTACTTGGTTGGTTTTGGGGATTTGTTTTCTTAGGAAGGACTGTTTTAAGCTCCTGAATGCAAAGGAAGATAAAAAGCCTTCCTGCAGTCGGAATTCCAGATCTCACTTTCTTACACATAAAAGGCAGAAATACACTTGTTCTTTACCTCTTAAGGATAATTTATGCATCTTTCCACTCTTCTGTGGGGTGCAGTAGGATGGAAATGTCACAAATACTAAACCTTGACACAGTCTTTGAAACAGGAGATCAGAACTCAAACTGGAAACACCTGTACTAGGAAGTGACATAAATCCTAAGAAATAGAATGAGATTCAAAGGATCACAATGATCTCCTTTGTGAATTGCACCCAAGATGAGGTAAGGGGAATAATACTGATGGAATAAAGGAAACAAATGAAGAAATTTACTAAGGACAATTCTATAGATAAACCTCTTGAGAAAAAAAAAATCAGAACAAAATAGAGGGGTTTTAGGGGGGGAGTGGTGGTGGGGGGGGGTTGCTGGTTTGTTTTTTGGTTTTGGGTTTTTTTGTTGTTGTTTATTTCTATATGTGAGAAAGCAGAATAACAGATGTCTGTGGAACTGGGTCAAAAGCAAGTAGTGGTCCACAGTGTTAAAAGGTCAACTAAAGTCTAGAAGGAAGAAATTAAGAAGAATGTTATTAGCTAGATGAAGGAAAGCAATTTCTGTACTATCACTAGAACTGTGCTGAAATTAAAATCAGTTGAGATATTTTGAGCAATGATTAGAGAGATAAGAACAGCTATTGGTTGCTGATGGGAGAGGTGGCAAATGTGAGGCAGGAGTGATGAAAGGAGATGCTTTCATTGGTGGCTAGAGAAATAAGATTCTCTTTTTTTTCTTTTCTTTTCTTTTCTTTTCTTTTCTTTTCTTTTCTTTTCTTTTCTTTTCTTTTCTTTTCTTTTCTTTTCTTTTCTTTTCTTTTCTTTTCTTTTCTTTTCTTTTCTTTTCTTTTCTTTTCTTTTCTTTTCTTTTCTTTCCCTTCCCCCCCAGCTTCAGATGACAAAATAAAGGTCAGAAATTAGGTAGTACAGTTTGAAAAATTTGTAAGAAAGGACCTAAGCAAAGGTAGGATAACTAGGCCAAATAACAATAATCAGATCAGAAGTTGTGAGAATGTCACATAACGGGTTAAAAAACAGGTGTCCACTTCTCTCCTATACAAACAATGTGAATAGAGATCAGAAAGACTGGTATGAGAAGAAGCCAAAGGAGGGAGTCTTCCAGAGGCAAGATGGCCTTATTTTGGCTAGACATAGGCAGTTTCTACACAGATTTTTTAAGTCTATAGTTCCAGAAGTGGGACCTTTTGCTTAATTATTCATTAAATTAATATGAATGTTGACACACCTAAATATGAAAATTAGCTAAAAGAAGTACATGCCAAACATATGCAACTCTACTCTCCATCCAAGTCATGTTAAACATCACTCCTGGGAGGGTGAGACTAACATTGCGGTATTAAGGGTGAGGGGAGATAATAAAATGATAGACCCCAAAAGAGGTAATTGATGGGCTGTGCTCCTTCTCCTCCACCTGAGAAAGGGATGCTTTCTTAGTAAGCAATTGCAATTTCAAGTTTTTGTTGAGAATACCTGGGACAGTGTTTTGATAGCACTAAAATTAGAATCATACTCATACATTAGTGCTTTTGCAGTAAGTGCATTTATCAAGGGCAATTCCAAACTCTTTCTATCTGTCACTTTAATAAACTTTCTATTAATTTCAACTTTGCAAAACTGTCTCAGTGAAAGTCCTTCAGGGGCTCTGACAGGCAAACATTGATATAGGGAGCAAAGACAGTGTCAGCAATAATTTTCATTTATTTTCTCTAATATCAATGTCAGTTCTACATTTTTCAACAGTACTTACTCATACTGTCAATCTGTGGCTGTTCACACTGACATAAAAAAATAAAATAAAATAAAATAAAATTATAGTTGTCCGTTTCAGTATCTGTTCCAAATTTCACCATGAGTACAAAGAATCATAGAATGGCAGAAACACCCTCCACTAGACCAGGTTGCCCAAAGCCCCATCCAACCTGGCCTGGCAACCTGTGCCAGTGCCTCACCACTCTCACAGTAAAGAATTTCTTCCTTATATTTAACTCTAAATCTACCCTCTTTTAGTTTAAAACTGTGACCCGTTTTTTCTATCTGCATGCTCTTCTAAAAAGTCCCTCTCCATCTTTCCCATAGCCCCCCTTCAAGAACTGGAAGGCTGCAATAACTCTTTGAGGCCTTCTCCAAGCTGAACAAGCCAAACTCTCTCAGTCTGTCTTCATAGGAGAGATGCTTCAGCCCTCTGGTCATCTTTATGGCTCTCCTCTGGACTCACTCCAACAGCTGCATGTCTTTCTTGTACTGAGGACAGCAGAGCTGGATACAATAATCCAGGTGGGGTCTCATGAGAGCAGAGTAAAGAGACAGAATCACCTCTCAACCTGCTGGACAAAATTATTTTGATACAGCCTAGTTGGTTTTCTGGGCTGTGAGTGCACATTGCCAGCTCACAACCAATTTGTTATCCACCAGTACCCCAAAGTCCTTCCCCACTGGGCTACTCTCAATCTAGTCATCTCCCAGGCTGCACTGGTACTGGCTATCACCCTGACCCAGGTTCAGTACCTTGTGCATGGTCTTGTTGAACCTCATGATGTTCACATGGGTCCACTCCTCAAGTCCCTCTGGATGGAAGCCCTGTATCCACAGAACTCAAATATATATGTAATCTTTTTATTCTTTTTTTTTTATCAAGGAAAAAAAAAATCTGCTTAAAATGTATTTGAGAGGTCAAATAAAATACTTTCTAACCTTTCAGAAAAATAAAGTAACCTACCTAGAAGTAAATATGTGTCCTCATTTAGACTTAAAAAACAGAATGTATGCTTTACTAGTAGCAGTGGCTATACTAAAAAATAATAATAATCAATGAGACATTTAATCCAGTAACTTCTGCCAAATATTTAATAGGATGGCAAGAATTCTTCATAATTAGAACAGATGAAAACCAAAGAAAGCCATTTAAAACTGACTTTTTGGCAGAACAAGAGATTTAGGATGGAAAATTATAAAGGGAAATGAAACACAAAGCACCTGGTGCTTTGTACAGTCAGGTAGATGAATCTCATTGTCAAATGAACCTGGAATAAAGTACCTTTTATCTACCTAAACCACAGAGGCATCTTGTGTTTCTTTTTCGTTTATTGCCCCACCTTACCAATTAGTGGTGCACCACAGTCAAGCTCCCTTAAAGCACTGCATGATTCGGTCAGAGAACTCTCTAGAATGTATTTTGGGAATTGTAGTCCAGATGGTAAATGCATGCTATGGTGTAATTGAAATCATGTTGGAATTCCTGGGATTTTACCAGCAGGAAAAAGAAGAAGAAATAGCGAACCACAATATTTAATTTCCTTTTTTTTTTTTTTTAAGTGAAATCCTTAATCTATGTATGATGTATATGTAACATGATATTTAGTGGAAAATTTTCATGGTCATGAAACAGTAATGGAACATCAGGTTAGGCATATGCAATCCCCTTAGTCCCATCTCCTAACCCACAACACGAATGGTCAACTAACATAAGAAAGCTATCATATTCCACCTAGAAAGTCTTTTTAGTCAAAACATGAAACTACCTCCCAATTTTGCAATTTATGTTGTCATTTTGCATGGCCAGGTTCTGGTGTAAGAAGGGGGACTGCAGGGGTGGCTTCTGCAAGAAGCAGCTAGAAGCTCTCTGCAGGTCACAGAGAGCGAACACCAGTCAGCTGAAGGCTGGAGTTGTTGCTGACCAAGGCCGAGCCCATCAGCAATGGTCACAGCGCCTCTGGGAATCACATTTAGGAGAAAAAAAAATGCACGGAGGTGCTTTTTGCCTCCAGAGAAGGGAGTGAGAAGATGTAAGAAACTGTGCAGACACCAAGGTCAGTGAAGAAGGGGGTGGGCGGAGGAGGCACTCCAGGCACTGGAGCAAGAGATTCCCCTGCAGCCCATGGACAAGACCATGGTGAAGCAGACTGTCCCCCTGCAGCCAATGGATAATGATGAGGAGCAGAAATGCCATGGATGACCCCATGCTGGAGAAGGTGGAGACACCTGAAGGACTCTGTGACTCCCATGGAAGACCTTATTGGAGCAAGCTCCTGGCAGCCAAACCTGCAGCCCATGGAGAGACTGATCTAGAGCACATTTCCTGGGGAAACTTGTGACTCTCTGGAGGACCATGCTGTATCAGTCTGGGACTGAAGGTCAGCACCCCATGGAAAGGATCTTCACTGGAGCAGTTTGTGAAGACCTGAAGCCTCGTGGGAAGGGACTCAGGTTGGAGAAGTTCATAGAGGACTGTCTCCTGTGGGTGGCACCCCATGCTGGAGCAGGGGAAGGGTGTGAGGAATGCTCCCCCAGCTAAGAAGGAAAACAACTTGAGAGGAGCTGACCGAAACTCCCATT
Source organism: Zapornia atra (assembly GCA_013400835.1). NCBI lineage: Eukaryota > Metazoa > Chordata > Aves > Gruiformes > Rallidae > Zapornia > Zapornia atra. The sequence goes on from VZTU01026276.1 coordinate 25,099, forward strand.
CCCCAACTCCCTGCCACTTCCCCGTGCAACCTTGCCAAGGAAAGAAGGTAACAAAATCATGACTAAAGTGAAGTCTGATAAGAAGGAAGGGGCAGGGTAAGATGCTTTAAGATCTGGTCACACTTCTCATTATCTGACTCTTGTCTCACTCTCTGTGTAGTGTAGCGTAATAAATTAGAGAGTTTTCTTTCCTTTATTCTGTGTTGAATCTGTTTTGCCCATGACACTAATTGTGAATTGATCTCTCCCTGTCCTTATCACGACTCCTAAGCCTCACAGATGTATTTTCTCCCCTGTACAGCTGAAAATGAGAGTGATAGAGCTACTTTGGTGGGCATCTGGCCTCCAGACAGGATCAAACCACCACAGTCTACTATTTCGATTTGACATATTTGGGTAATTTTTATAAAAGGAAGGAAATTGCAAGCATTAGTAACTGTAATGCTTTGTAAGTGTACAGAAGGGTGCAAAATGGCACAATATACACTGCTTTCAACATTTTCTGATCCAGATGCTCCCCAATCCTGAAATAATAATTCTAAGTAGACTTGCGTGAGAACGGAAAAGAGACATATATATTTTTTAATCCAAATCACACTGTTTTGTTTTGTTGTTGTAATGCCCCACCCAGACTGAGGTCACATATCCTAGGGAATTACTGCAGTATGATACCAGATTATGTCAACTAATTTCTATCTTAATTCATAAATCATAATTTTGTGGGTTTTATTAGGGTAACCCTGAAGAACTCTGGTGAAATGAAGGCTGGTGAAATAGAAAAATTTTTATCTTTCTTCTCCCACACGATATATTCCAATGGTAACCAGTGGGATTTATTCATAAGGTGTGTGAGGAAATCTGGAGAGAGCCCTCTGTCATCTTTGATAGGTTATGTGCTTCAAATTGAATATCAAACAGACTGATGGCATCGTCGATCAGTGAAAAAGGTAGCTTTTCTCCTCTATTTGGAGCCTTAATTTCTTCTGGATAATAAAAGAGAAGCACTCTTAACATACTTCCCTACAAATTCTGTCTTCAAGTTCATAAATTGACATAGACTAAGCATAGTGGATTTTGCTACATCAGGAAAAAGGTGAATTATTTGGACTTGAAACATTACTTGTGGGTTTTCATCTTTCTTTAATCTTCCTTTCTTCCTTCTTTCCTTCTTTCCTTCCTTCCTTCCTTCCTTCCTTCCTTTTTTTTTCCTTTCTTTCTTGTTTGCCTGCAGATAGAATAGTGTCACTTTGTGAAGATACTAGAAAAGAAATAATTTCAGGAGGCATCTTGACATCTACAAGTAGAAAGATTCACAACTATTTTAGGTTCAGGTCAGAGTGCCTTTTTTGAAACCCCTAGCACATTAAATACAAAAGTATGTCTGCATAAATTACTTACCAGAGGAATACACGCATCTCTTCGACACCAGCAGCAGGTAATCTGAAAACTTTCCTGCTTTTAAAATAATTTCCCAGTTATTCACTTTAAAAGGAAAGTGACATATATGGCAACACTTATTTTTACATTAGTGCAATTTTTCTTGAAGGCAATGGAAGTTATGCCCACCTACACCAAAGCTGAATTTGACCCATAGTCTTTAGAAACACTGATTTTTAAAATATTCTTTTCAGTAACCAGAGATCATCAAATAATTATTCTTAGATATCTATGTTTGCTTCTTTTAAAGCAACAGATGCAGCATAATTGAAATTTACTGATTTAAGCAAACACATTGACTTTTTTCAGCATGACCTTTTATATGTACTTTTGGCAACACTTTGTCAAAATTAAGCATCTTTTTTACCTGTAGAAGAGGTCTTAAACTTGGCAGCAAGGTTAATACTTTATTTAGTAATGAAATAATCTCCTGACAGTTCTTATTAACCTTAGTCTATAGGCAAGTCTTGCACAGGGCTATTGAGCAATCAAGAATTCCCCGGGCAAGCCAGTCTTTTTGTGGACCTGTAGAAATCATCCATTTCTCCCAACTATGGAAAAAATGCTTTTTATTTTCTCTTCCTGCTGTTATTCATTTGAAACTCAAGACTCACAAATCCAGAAGTTTTACTAGCTTCTAATTCCCGATGCTGCATAAGATCTGTACAGTATTTTCACTACCGTGCTTAGAATCATGGCATTTCTGAGCCAGCCTGCTTTAAAAAGGGAATACAGAAGCATTTGATTTGGAAGCTTTTTTCTATCCAATTTGAAAAGTGAGAAAGACAGCAATCCTGAGCTTTTCTCTAGGGAACAAGTGAGCAGCCCCCTGCTCCAGCGGTACTAATCATGACAGACAAGTTGACAGTGTCATCCTGGTTTTTATCATGCCCAAGCTTTACTGTTTTAATTCCCTCTAGTGAAAATGACCAGAAAAACATTTTTGACACTTGACACCCCCTGCAAAGCAGCAGTTTTGTTCACTGGGGTAAGAATCTGCAGGCATATTTCATGTGCCTTGTACTTTTTGTGCTGCCTATCTGTGTCAGTAGAACAAACAGAAATAAGAAAGACTTATAAAAACAAGATGAAGATTTACAGTATATGGATAATAAGGGTGAGCTAGAGCCAGAACTTTTCACTTTTACAACAGGATTCAAGTGTATTTTCATAATTTCTCACAGTGATTAAAACATGAGAAAGAGAACATTACATCTGGATCTCTCCCAAATTTTGGTGTGAGCAGGAGAGGAGTCACATAATCTCCTCATAAAAGAGTTTGTAGACTGGTCCAGTCTTTACTGCTTGTTCCCTGTGCTGTAAGCCACTGTGCTCCCCAGTCAAGCTGAGTTGGGCCAGGTTATAGAAATTACTGTATCGGAAAAATAACAGTTCAAAATAAACAAGCAAGGAAGACTGAAGGAAGGGCTAGGAGAAATTTGCACAATTGTATGACTGAATAACATAAAGTTACTACTTAAAACGTGAGAAGATCATCGTATAATCAGGTCCACAAAAAACCAAAAAAAACCCAAACAAGTGTGTCTTTATATATGTCCAAGTTCAACCTGAGGAATGCTAAACTGAATCAGCTCTGTTGATGTCTAATGTCTACTGTTATTAGGAACCAGTTTGGTTGCCAGATAGAGAAACTTTGCTTGTACAGAAACAAATCCTAATAAAGTAAAATGGTAAAATTCTTCCCTAGAAAAATAGATGTCATATGAAAATATAGAAAGTACAGATGCAATTTCCCAGCTTCTCTGAGATTTTCTATGATGCAGATTCTATTTATTATGTATTTGTCTTTTAGCTAGAACTCACAGCATTTGGGCATTTCACTTGTCAGACCTTTGCCTCACTGTTAAAATAGAAGATCAAATCAAGAGACCTTTCATCCATTTTAACTCCTTACTTATGCAGGTGCATATCCTCTGATATTAGGGATTTTGTCTTAAGCACAAAATGAAAGTAAACATGAAATAACTTGGCTTAAGCCTAAATGGCTTATGACTGTTTTATCTATTTTGTTTTCCTCCTTCCCCTTGCAGCTGATACTGCTAAAGCTTATGGTAGGTACTATTTTGTGGAATACTAAAAAAGACTCCTACACTCCTTAGGCAGACAATTAAAAATGTAATGGAATTTCTCCAAAACTCTTGAGTTTTTTTCCATGTTATGCACCTCAGTGACATACTACTGGGGATCAAGATTTTTCTGCTTTGGTACACAAATAATTGCATTATCATTTTGTTGTCAGGCAAAGGAGCAGCTAACAGTTTAAAGTTTGGGGTCAAGTGAAATCTATCGGTGGCTTTATGGGTAATTAGGTTAGGTTACAAGAGTCAAGTGCATATTCATTAGTTGCAGGATGAATACTCGGCATGCAGTAGAAATTTGCATGTCTACATGCTTCCAAACCTAATTCATTACTAGTATTGACATAGCAATCACATTACAGGCACTATTTTCTTCCAGACAAAGGAATAATTGATTTGTAATAATCCTTAAAGTATACCAACAAAACTTTCTAAAGGAGTGACTCCTTTAGAAATCTGATAGAATTAAGCTTACTTTTTGCCCCTGTTATTACTAACCTTCATCTACAGTTTTTAAAAACCACATATATTAAATAGTGGAATGTATATCGATTAACATAATTTTGTATAAGCAGCATCGTATCATTTTGACAAGTTCCAGATTTACATATTCATGTCTGGCAACATTTATATCTCAACAATGAATCATAAGACTTTTGAAAGTCTCAAAAGGATTACCTAGAACATTAAATAATATATAAATGGAGCCTAGATACCCAAGTTCTATCAAAACTTTCATTGTATTTGCTTAGTGTAAGACATCCTCATCTCTTTCAAACACTATAATTTTTACCAGATGCTTGTTTAGATTTTGTTAGTACAACCCTGGTGTTATATAACAAAATTACACTCCTATACATACTTTCTTATCTAAAGAATTAGTCAAGGAAACACCAAACAATAGAGAGATGGCTGCATAAACCTAATTTGAGATGATTGCACAGGTAAGAAAAATCTTCCCTTTTCAGGAGCTAAAAATAGATTAATCAACATCTATAGCAGCTGCTGACTTCAGCAGTCCCTCCTCTTTGAATTCCAGCCATTTCTACAGGCTTTCTAACCCTTCACATTTCCCAAGCCAAGGTAGCGAGAAAAGTCTTGCTAGAGCTAAATAAACAGATGGAGTCCCTTTCTATTCTTCCTAGCAATCCATAAAATAGAACGAAACCGTCAATAAAGCCAGAAGTTTCTCCACTGCTTTGGAGAAGAACAAATAGAACAGATGCTTTTGCTTTTCATTCTTTATTATTAAGTCCCAATTTAAATGTTCAAAACTATTCTACATCTAAGATTTCTATTTCTGAATTCAAATGAACATGTAATTTACATACAAGTATGGCTTGAAATTTTAACCCACTGAAATCGATTAAGGGCTAGTCATTGAATTCCATGAGACCAGAGTTTTGCCAAACTGTGATCTCACAGTTTGCCTTAAGTTTAACAGCAAAGGACTGATACAATTCCATGGCATGTACAGGTCAAAAAAATTATCAAATTCTGTTTTTTAAAAGTCTATCACATTTCATTTTACAAAATAGGTATTCAGGTATTCTCCAGAAGATATTTTCCAGTATATATTGTATTCCAGGACCCTTTTATTTATCTTTTCATATTTGTATTACTGAGAACATTAAAGGCAGCACAAATATTTTTTGGAAAAGTATTTGTATCTGGATGAAGGCATTGGCCAGAAATATTCCTTTAGCCACTTTGTCTGCATGTCCACAGAAGATACAGATGTCAAAAGTTGTTTGAGTAGAAAGCCGAAAGAGGATTGAGAAGGTAAGTTATTTTCAAATTGTGCATATAAATTCCATTAAATGTGCACCCTGCATGAGCAATAGTATGTGAAAGACACTTTGTAATACAAATAAGAGGTCCTTTTGCTGAGGAATAGAAATATTTGCAAAATACTTGATTCACACACTGTGGGGGAAAGTGTTAATAATACATCCCACTGGAAATGTTCATGTTTGGGAATATCTATGATTTTCACAACTTACCTGTTTGCAGACATGATCCTGTGTCCATTTGGCCTGCAACCTATAATGAGTTAGAAACTAAGTGCCTTGGCAGCAGACATAGCAAATTTTAGCAACTTGGCATGAACCAACTACTTGCAAAATATGCTAGGAAGCCATTATATCTATTGTATCCTGTTTCTTTCCCATCACTGGGAAAAAAACCAGATCCTTTCCAAAACTGACTCAATGTAATTTTTCTAATGCAGTGGTAGTGAAGAAATTAAGCTATCTTGTAAGTTCTTTCATTAACTTATTTATCATGCTAAAACTTTATCATTGTCTCATAAGAGCATTTATCACTCCAAAGTTTTCGTCATACTCTGCTTCAGTTACTGAAAATTAGGTCATCCACTGTACAACTTGCTGGCTAGATATATGTCTCAATTAGGAAAATTTAAATATTAAACATGTACATCAGTTCATGTAAACACCCATCACTTTAGTGTCTAAGTACCCAGAAAGTAACCATTTATTCTCAGAAGTTACCAACCCAACCTATAGAAGCAGTACTGCCACCATTATGCTGACATACAGAGAGAAAATTCGCATAAAACTCACCCTGGGTCATAGACACAAACTGCTGCACAGCAGTTTAGTCCCCAGCCAACTTCCTTCTCATTAGGCAATTTTATGGTTTTTTTTAAAGAATCAATCCCCATAAATATAAATGTGTCCAAAGCACAAGATTACTACTTTTTCTCCTCATCAATTTTATTTTCTTTTTGGTCCCCAAACACAGCCCAGATTAGGGTAGGAAGAGTAGTAATTGTTTTGGTATCTGAAGTGAGCTTCCAAAAAGTCCTTATTAAGAGGATGACTTCTTCTAAACCATCCACTTCCCATGCTGGAGCCCAACAAAGCCAGTGCAGAAACCCTGTTGGAGAGGAAGCTACTCAGCAGCACCTCAGGCTTCCTACTGGAGTTAATAACTTGAGACAGCATGTGCAGCTGTCGTGAGAGAACAACACAGCTTGGATACGTAGTGAGGCATAAGAAATCTGGTATTCTCAAAGCAACTGAAAGGCCGAGAGTGTGTTATTCCCCTTATGGCCAATTAGAACATTTGTAGGGGAGAAAACATGCTTTAAACTAAATTAAAAATATTTATTAAAAATAATATTTGAACTTATACAAACTTTTTTCTATACCCTGTCTGATTTTGAAAAGCTTGTCCTCAAATCTTACTTTAATTTTACAATGGTGAAATACAGTGAAGCTTCTTTTGGTTTACATTAGTGTAACTGATATCAGCATCAGGCCCATTGTCTTCATTGTAAGCAAGTCATAAATGGTCATTTTTCATGGTCATATAAAATGATACATAGATATTGGTAGAAAAAGAAGTCTCTTGGCACAATCATTACTTTTTCCATTTTCTGTAGACAAACAAACCCATAAAACAGAACTGACAGATGTTACAACCCAAGAAAATGAAAGAGAAAACCCCACAGTACAGAGGAACTAAAGAAATTCCAAATAAAATCAAACTGCAGCAACCTCCTGGAATATACCTGTTTGTATTCCAAGGTTTGGAAAACATAAAAGCCATAGAAACAAGTTACTACTGTCACTGTCCTTGTTAGATCAGGGTGCTGCAAGGCATAGCAAAAAAGATCCCAGAACTCATTTTGGGTTGTGCAATCAAGTTTCCTTCTGTTTGAAATACATCAGGTTTGTATGAATCAGTCTATATTAATATATCTTAGGTTCTGGTTTGGATTGTTTTTAATAAAAACTACACTGATTTTCTGATATTTGCAATAGCTTGCTGTGTTTACACTCACCACTCAACAGCCAAAATAAAAATGTGGACTTTTCAAAAAACTGTACCAGAGCATGTTGTGATTTAAAATTAGTTTAAACTAAAAATCTCAGGAACTGAAAGTTTTATTCTTTGTTGAAACTACGACCTCAAATTCAGCCTCAGCCACATCTGACTGCAGTTGGAAACCTCTGAAGTATCAGCATTCAGGCTGAAGCCACCCTCAACCCAGAGGAAAAAAATGCAGTTCTTTGAAAATGAGCCTTTGCACAGACATAGTCACAGGCTAGAGAGATTTACCAGATTCTCTGATTTGAGGGTGGTTTCAAATGTAGAGATTTCAAAGGCCTCACTTAATAGATACTATGGCTCAGGATGAAGTTGAAAGTGCTAGTTTCGACATTGCTGGAGGTTTTAGGAATGCTGGAATTAATAATGGATTGCACTGAATAAAACACAAACAGCACACAAAAATCCTCACACGGACAAAGAGTTTTTCTTACTTTTCCCTTATCCTGGGGCACATGTAGCTATGGGACACTCATATTCCCACCAATGAATTAGTGTCTCATAACTTAACAGCATCAAACCTCATTAGTAAAGCTGAAATCTAGCTTTCAGCAGCTTAAGTTGGATTCTGCTCCAAGTTGCTGCAGTTCTATAATTCTCTGACTCCGAACATCTTCAGACTGTACCATTGGATCTGGTATTTTGAAAGGGAAATGCTTGTATGTACATGTGTATATACATTTCTACTCGCTTTTGTTTGTGCACGCTTCTCCAGTCCTTCTGTCTACTTAGCTGTTTATTTGAATAGCAACAGTAATTGGAAACCAATATTATAGAAATATAATTGCAAATGCAGGGCTAACTGAGCAAACCGTCTCATCCCGTGCAACTGCTCATTGAAGCATAAAACAGACATAAAACCCTCACAAGCAAAATTCATGCAGAGCTATTGTAAGGTTCAATTAATGTTTTTTAAGTGGCATAGGATGCTGAGTAAACTGAAGAAAAGCACAGGAGAAATGGTGCATACATGTTTATATGTTTTTAAAATCTGACTCTAAAGCTTTTAGACTTGACATGTTCTGGGTGCTGTCAATACTTGGGCAACACAAAAGAGCTGTAAACTTGATTCAACCACCCAGTTAAGCTACCTTTAAGGGTACTTTGTATCCTGGCAGTGAATGCCTTGGGTCATCAGATTAATTCAAAGGGATTGAAGTAAAGGAGGGAAGACAAGGTATGAAGTAGGTGAGATCCCTTAGAGCTTGATCCACAGCCAATCGACATCAGTAATAAGATTCCCATAAGTGCTGATCATAATTGGTCTAATTTAGTGGACTGCATCAGCCATTTTCCTTTGCACTTAACTTTGTGGTGCTGACCTGAAAAGCTACTTGTTAGCCCTTTTTCTATTTAACAGTGAGGAACTTCTGTGCAGCTGTTCCATGGCATAAGTTCTCTTGAATGAAAACAAGTAAATACAAAGCTGTAGTCATGCTGTTCATGGCATTTCTGCAATAAACTTCGGAGCCATATAATTGGTTGCTTTCAATGACTGATATTGCCTGAGTAATTCTCTATTGCTGATGATACATACATCTTGACTGATTTGGGTTTTGTGGCAGTTTCAATGATGAATGCCTAATCTCTTCACTCTAGCTTATGTTCTTATTCTCTCTGTCTCATGGCTGTGACAACGTCCTTTGCACGGGCCTGCCAAAAGCTTAGTGAAGCTGACACTGCTCTCCCTTCCTCTTCCTCTTACTAATCACTAGATTCCAGAAAGCTTCTTCAGAATAACATAAATATTGTAAGAGATAAGCAAGCAGAAATTACAAGACTCTTAGCCTGGTCAAGTTTCCATAAACTTCAAAAAATTCTGATGGTGTTTTTTTCTGGGGATTTTTAATGATAATACCCATCCTCTAAAACCTCATGTCTAACAAGTTTTTCTTACACACATCACCTTAATTCCCCTCGGCCTTTTCACTTTCTTCCTGCTGTTTTGATATCCCATGTGTCTGCACTGAAATTGAAGCTGCCAAGCATGGTTTTCTATAGCATTTGTTAACACAGCTACACCAGCTCTTATCTTTAAAATTTCATTAAGAAGCTAAATCCAATCCTCACAATGTTCCCAATTTGAAGATTTTTTTTATATATATAAAAAATTAAAGATAGAAGGCATTGTAGTTGTCGGTAAATGCTACAGAAAAGCCACATTACTTGCTGGTGGCATGAGCTTTTAAAAACAGTGGGCTTTTGGTTTAGTTCTGGGCAGTTGCTCAGCTGCCAATCAAAAATCTTGTTATACATGTATCTGATGTCAGATCAATATTTGACAAGATTTTTGACTGGCAGGACAAATTGTTAGACATGGATGTAATGCCACATCCATGGCCCATGTAGAACAGCTGCCAGTGATAGAATCCTGTCATTCATATATTATCATAACAGTTAGAACAGCTCCCTGAGTCTTCATGCATTAAGTAACTACATCAGAGCATGAATTTCATCTGTAACTCTAACCAAAACTCATTAAAATTACAGAGTTCAATTGAAGAAGTAAAGAATTCTGAAGTGTTTGTGCTTTTTGATTCATTGTCCAAAAAAAAGGGTGGTTTTTTTTCTTTTTCTCCCTTATGATCTCTACAATATAGCAATATTCTTGTTCCACTTTCTGTCTATTAAAGATGTGGAAATGTATGGGGTTTATGTTAGTGTGCTTAACCAGTGAAACAAAGCAGTCTATGAATTACACTGACAGGTGATGGAATAGGAGGGGTTCTTCCCAAGTGAGATAGACCACCATGAAGATATGCACAAAGCATGTTTAAAATTCATTAGCTGTACACAAGCATTAAGTTAGTCCATATTTGCTTGGAGTTCTAGCTCGTTCTCTAGATTCACCTCTAAAGGCACCGATTTGGTGAACTTATTCATCAAAAGATGCCAGAGATATAGTACTGAAGCACTGTCTGGTAATAATGTCCAGAGTTATCTGGTTATATAGCAGATTACAGTGGATGTAAAGCAGTTCAGAGCCTTGGCCTGCACAGAGCTCCAAGTCTTTCAACTTAAAAGTCACGTTACGTGCTGGTGGAAGCACAACATTTCAGAAAGGCATTCACTGTGAAAAGAGAAGCTGAGCTATAAAGAGAGGAACAGGCATACTTGGATGCTTAAAACAGAAGTGGTGAGGGAGTCTGATGGAGTGATTAAATTTGCCTAAATATAGGCTATTTCAGATAGTGAGGTATAAATGTGGAGCTGAGAGCCAAAACACATGGGAAACACGTACTTTTTTTACGTAACAGCTGGAGATTAGAAGTACCCTATGTAACTTGTATAACTCCAGATTATTACATTGAGTCAGGTGAACCACACTGTGACTCTGTTTTCATTTGTCTACCTGAGGCTTTTCCGCACTGCCTATTGCCATGGTAACTTATCAAGGACTGTCTCCTTGCTCTGAACGCAGACCAAAAATTGCCAATATCAAATCCAGACTTAATCCATGCTTCTGACATTTGCATCATACTATTAATATCTAAAACCTACAGAGACACTGTATTCAAGAAGGATGCTTTCCCAGTGTGTGTGCATCCCACATATACACATGGCTTTTCTATCCTTAATATTTTATTACGTACCATAGCCTTAAATCTGGTAGCCTTAAATTAGGTATCTTTAAATCTATCACTGAGGAAGGACTAGTTCTTTCATGTTGCAGGTATTTTTGAAAATCCCACAGAGAACTAATTTTATCTGTTGGTGAAGTGCAGTGGGGAAAAAAAAAGGGGGGAAATCCTTAGCAGCTCACAGCAATACTATAAACTCAGATTTTCATCAGAGTTGAAGTATATTTTACCTAAACAGTATTGCAAAGCTTCTCTAAGTGGATAAATATTACTTTTGGTACTAGAAATAAGACAATTCATAAAAAATAATACCTCTTCTCTTATAAAGGGTGTTATTGTGAAAGTCATGAATTTGAGCTTACATCTGTCTGTCTGTATTGTATGTCTTTGTACTAGGTTCAGCACCAGATCTCACCCGTGTTTTATTCTGGTTAGAAGACAATTGACTACCCAGTGTTTCCTAGCGTCAAGAGTTTTGACCAAAATTGGTTTGGAATATAGTCCTTGGTTTTGCTCAACAGCATCAGAATATTCTCTGGAAGACCCCTAAATAGCCACTGTACAAACAAGCAGAGCTATGGAAGACCTACACCAAAATAAACTAGTTCTGAAAGAGTGTCTTACACAGGGAATGGATTCAGACATTTGATGACCAAACATCATGACATGACTGAAGGAGCAATAAGCAATAAAAATGTCCTTATTCCCTAAAGACCAAACAAAAAGACATATGGCTTCCTTTGTGGCTTTCAATGTCAAGGCCAGCTGCATTTGTACGCAGATCTCTCTATCTTTAAAACAGAAAGGGCAGTGAGCTAACCTGGTAAACACAAATTTGCTTAAAAGAGTCCTACAGTTCTTTGCAGGATCACTTTACAGTAGAAGCATAATCCAAATTTTTCTTTACCTATATTTCTGAATACTATACAGTTTAATGCATTCACTTTATTACCCTACTAAATTGTAAAAGACACATTGACAAACATGTTTTCAGTTACCATACCTTGTACTTCTGTTTGCTGACAGTATATTCTATTTTAGTAGTTGGTTATGAATTGCCTTAAGTCACCTGAGCTGCATGATCCAAAGATGTTCATATTTCTTTCCTTCTCTGATCGCAAAGAACTTCTTTCCTTTCACAGCCTCTTTTTAAAAATTATAATTAGTCTAGAGTCTTGCCTCTACACTCATTCATCATTCTCCTCTATTAGTCTTATCACACCATAGGGCTTGAGAGAATTGGCTAGTAACATAACTAGTAACTCAAGTTTGAAATAAGGCTATCAAAACAGATAGGCTTACGTGCCAACTCTTTGGACAAAGTGTAATTGTAAAGAATGGGGCAGGGTGGTAATGAGAGAAAAAACTCCAACCTCTGGGAATCCTGCTTTGCTTCTCTTTCTTTTCTATACTTCTACAGGCATGTAGAAGACAAAACCAATGATGAAAAATTTCAGTTAATAATTTATTTTATGTTTACGTTAATGCTGTCCAGTGTTGCTTAATACAATTAATATTCACTACAAAATTTTAAAGTAAGCACTGTTTATAGTTCTATGATCTGATATATTAAATTGATTTTGAGATGGGTATTTAGACCCTCCTCTACAAACAAATTATTACTGTACAATTACTTCCAGAGAAATTATTCTGTTGTTATGAGCTGCAGCTATTAATACCACCAAAGAAGAAGATAATAGAATGGGGAGATGAGAAAGTTTTCTTCTCTGATCTAGCAGTAAAGAAAATACTAGAAGCAAATTGCTATTAAATACTTCACTATTATGTGCTGCTTTTTAACATGTTCTAGAGTGCATTAAGGGTGCCTTTAAGAAACTTAAGTTCTATTAATGAATGTGATGAGAATTGTGAAATTACAGGTGTTTGCAAACATACAAGCTGATATAAGTATTTCACAGTCTTAGAAAATCAACTTTCTGATCACAGAAAAACCTCAGATCTTCTGAAATTCCAGCAATGTAATGTAACAGGAGTTTCTGCTTCTAAGTTGCATGATTATAAGTAATTAAAGAATCCAAACCTTTTCTGAAGGCTGAAGGAATAGCCATAGTTGCAGAAAATAAATGTGTCAGCTTATCCAACATGTTCACAGCCTGTATGTTACAAATATCTACAGAAGACTCAATAAACGGATTTTCTTCTTTACATTTTAAAGTCATGTTTTTAGACATCAGTAGTCATATTTAGAGAAGGGGATTCACATCACTTAAAAATGTATAAAATTTATATGGTTAAATCTAGTGTAGCTTTCCCCTAGAAGTAGTAAAAAGAATTGTCATTTCTGAGGTGTCAATCTTCTGAACAAATGCAGAGCAGATAAGACAAATTCACCTTAAAAGTAATTATTTCTCTCTGTTGACTCTGTTCAGAGTTCCTAAGCTAACTGGCCAAGATGACCAAATGAATTTTTCCAAGAATCAGAAAATTATAATGCACTGAAAACTGAAAGCTTCATCCCCACAGGGTTACAGAAAATGTTAGAATTAGGTACTTAAACTCGCAGTCGGTACTAAGAGAAATGCATATCCTACAGTCAAGCTGATCATGACAATTCCCTGAAACAATCATTCATGAACATGACATTCTTGGACACCTGCCTTTTTGTGGCTTGTGAATACCTGTATTGTTCCAAATACCATTTTGAGGGAACTGGAATGAGTGGTTTGTCTCAAACAATCTGTCTTGCAAGACAACAGAACCTACAGAGGCAGGATACCATTTTGTGGACTGGCTCTCACCTTACAAGGGGCTTGATCTGCAGGGCATTAGACTAGGGCCTCAATCCTCCAAAGGCTGGAAGGGCATGTAGGGTCTTAATCTCAAAGCAGCCACTCTGACAAAATGGACATTATGTTTAGGTGGGGTCTTTATCCAATAAACCACCTGGAAGGTCTGCAAGGGCAGACCCCATTCAGTAGCCACTCTGATAACCAGATCCCATCCTTATCCAATAAGGAACAGTGAAAGGCAAGTGGGGCCCTTCGGACTCAGAGCATCTTCTTGCTAAAATCCTGTGTGAGGCCACTGAATGGGGTCATCAACCCAGTTGGGGCGGTCAAATGATCACTTGGGACCACCATTCCCTAACGACTAATTTCCAGAAGACTGCAACTGAACACTGAGTCTGTGCAAGATATGCTAAGCCTCCCTGAAAGGTGGGGCCAAGGAGCATAATAGATTTGAGACATCCGGAACACACCCACCATCCAAGGGCTACAACTTTATGACAATCTACACTGGATCCCTGGGTGGTGATATCTTCTTAGTTTTTCTCTTTTACTCTTTCTCAATCCATCTCTATCAATCTCTTTTTCTCTCTCTCTCAACTTCTAACCTTATTCTCAGCATTTCCAGTTTTGCTAAATTCCACTAATTTTAATACGTTGCTCTGAATATATAGTGTAGCGCAGTTTTGTTTGCAAGCTTTATAATTCTACTGGCTTTTAAGTAAAGTTGCACTTTGCTAGGACCTCCTGGGTTATTATTTTTACTCCTGAGTACATTGTGCAGAGGATTACAGAAGCTAATCTCACTGGTGTGGTTGTTAAAAGAGACTAGGGTTAACCTGGCCCTCAGCAAAGGTTAATTAACTCTTCACAAACCCATCAGGTACAGGTCTGGATCCCCCAGCTTGAGTGCCTGGGGGACACAACAACACCTCATTCGCTGTCCCTCATTAGATTTGTGTTATACTTTCCTCCAAACTATGGACTTTGTTATTTGGTTTGGGTTTTGTTTTTTTTCTGGACTCTGAAAATCACTCCTTCACAACAGCTCATCTTCAGTAGACTGATTCAGAGATTTCCCTCACACACCCTTGGGAATTTTTAGTGGAGTGGAAATAAGAGCTTAAGGAGGTCTAGAATATGTCTCTTGCTCAATGGTGATTTTTCCAGCCTCTCAGTTATGCAGATATTAGGCAGAAGCAGCTGCTCCACTACCAGCTTTGCAAAACTGGACTGCTGTGGTATGGACTACTCCTTTCAGGTAGTTGTAGAGAGCAATTAGATCTTCTCCAGACTATACAACCCCAGTTCCCTCATCTTTTATTCTCCATTTATTCTTTTTTAATAAGAAGATGAAAAACAGTAGACCTTAGAAGGAAGCTAAACACCTAGTTCCACCTAACAATGGACCTCTGTCTATGCATGGCAACCACAGGTTATTTCACATTGTTCGCACCTATAATAGACAACTAAAGGAGGTCAGAACTGTTCTCTGACATTGAGTCCAATAAGCACGGGGATATTAGCTAAAACCTTCAATCACCCAAAAGAGCATGCCTGATCCTAGACTGCCTATCAAGAATGGTGCCCAGCTTCTCTTAACTCGTAAAGTCTGGGAATTGAATGGGACAGTGATAATTTAATACCATTGAGGTACCATTTTATTAAATAATAATAATACATTGTTAAATAATTAAAACAAATACATATCAACATAACCTAAAGAAAATTGTTGTTAAATGAGTAAACAATTGAATATGACCACTTGTGTAATTAGGTGGTTCCCAAAAGCAATTTTATGAGTTATTATTTTGCATTTAAAAATAGGTAGTTTGATCACTTTCCTGGACAGTGAACTATCTTATCCATAATTTGAAGAAATTCTCAGATTTCAGCAGTAAAAGTATATTTCTGAACTCGATTGATCCAGCACCAAAGGAGACATTAAGGCACACTTACCAGTCAGCATGTTACTGAAGAATATCCAAAAAAGACTTGTTAAAAGTAATTTATGAACTTAAGTTTTACTGCAAGTCATTTTACTTTGAATGCTAAATCATTTGGCTAAGTCATTTGGCAATAGCACAGATAAAAGTGGGATTTAGCCATACTCCTTTTTGAGGAATGTAGAAAAAAGAAGGATATAGCAATGGGTGTAGAGGAAGATGAATGAAGTGCTGAGATTAGAAGACTCAGTATTATGTTAGAGTCTATCTGTGAAATATAGAGAGACTTAATTAGCAACAGTCATTTGCAGCATCCCATAAAACATAGGTTTATAGGAGTATGAGAGAGTTGTGTTAGTATTTCTTATTCCCTATTCTGTGTCTATCTTATTTACTTAGATGACAAGCTCTTTGGAACCAACATTGTCTTTAGGCATTACCATGATGAACATGAATAATAATTTTTTTCATCCATTAACTTTTCAGAAGAACAGAGTGTGGTATAATGAGATGTTAAGGACAGAAGACACTGTTTAAAGTCATCTGAATACCCATATTTATTTTAAATATCTCATTTACCACTATCAGTGAAGCTTTCAAATACATGAATTTTCTTTTTAAATTTCTTCGGTAAAATTCATTTGCACTCATGAAAGATTATAACCGGAGGTGTTTCTCCAACCCCTCTTTATTCCAGTACAGAGATCTAGGATATTTTATACCACTCAGAATGATCAGTGAAGGATTTTCAAGCTGCAGAATCTTAGACAACATCCCTCAAAACCTGAGGAGTATGTGATAAGGTAGATCCTTCAAAAATATATAAAAAATATTGGATGTCTTTCCAGCCTGAAATAGGAAGACATAATGATAATGATCTTTTTTTTTTTCTTTCAACCTCAAGCTGAGAAGTTTAAGGAACTTCCTCCAAGCATTGCACTGAATTCCATCTCAGAATTCTGGGAAGACGAAAATAGGGACTTGTATTTATTTATTTTATATTTTATTAATATGGAATGCAGTGCATAAAGTATATCCTTGTCAGAGTTGCCTGAAACCTTGGAGAAAGTATGAAAATACAATCCTTCTTTCCTTATCTTCAGTGTAGTAAACATTTCTCATAAATAATATTCCAAACCTGACAGAGGGAATAGCTACATATCCAAGTGGAATTCATCCAAATCTACTCTACTAGGCTCTCATAGGAGCTTTAATGTCCTCCACTTACACAAATGTACTGCTTAATGCAGATGAAATTACTGCTAGAATGAATGAAAAGGAGCCTTTGACAAGCACAACTATTCATGGATTCACCAAATGACTAATAAAAATTACCTTTGTATCTGCTTTCTTCTCTGAATTACTGATGTTGTTAGAGACAGAATAAATTAGCAGGTCATCAGGAAAGAACTTCAAGCTCTTACAAAGAAATTAGGTTAACCCTAATATCCTGTTAGGCTCCAGTCTTTTCCTTGTTTATTTTTCTTGTGTAGCAAAGAACTGTTGGTATCAAGAGACTCATCAGGAGACCCAGCATCCAGTGTTTATTTGAGGATTTTCTCCTTAGCTTTCTTAGCTTCTAAAGGTTTTTATCAACAAGGTCCAAGCCAAAGGTAACTTCACTGGAAGTAAGAAGAAAATAAAAGAAAGGGGGAAAAGCCTTTCTAAAATATGCACTTTTTTAATACTTTATTTCAAAGTCTTTGGACATAGGGAGGCCTATTAACTGGGAAGAGGGGTGGGCAGCAAATGAAGGAGGAAGGTGAGGAGGAGGAAGAGAGAATGAAAAGAAGAAACAAGGGGAAGAGAGAGGTGCAAAGTCAGAGAGCAAAAGAGACAGAAGGCAAGAAGAAAGAAAGAAAGGAAAACAA